>JAFIRS010001318.1:0-386967 GCA_018342105.1 Gonioctena quinquepunctata
ATGGTGATAGAAAATGGAAACTGATGGACGGAAATAAGTATCAGTTTGTGAAAAAATTTCTGCAACTGATGGATGGAAATAAGTATCAGTTTGTGAAAAGCAGCTTATATTTTACCTTGTGAAAGAATATTTCGAGGAATTTCAGCGTCAACTCGAATAACAAAACATTCCATTTTCGACGTTGGGTTCATAATTCAAGTCCATTAGTATAATTTCTATAATTAATTTTTCGATGACAACAGTAGAATTATTCTGGAATTATTACGTGGTTTGTCATTTTCGACAAATGTCGAAATTGGAAAATTATCATTGTCGTCTGTTGATTCCGGAGCGCCTCCATGCGCGACTGGCCGTACCAAAAACTTGGTGGTCAAGATCGCCAATGTTTCAAACAGTCTCTTTATTTTTAATTTGTCTATGATTCCATCACTTTGGTTATATTCCCTCCTTTCATAGAATGTAATTATTGTGACGGATGTAGGAGGATCTGTCAATGTCAACTACATATGTGTGCCAATGTTTACAAGTGAAAAATCAACCATTCCCTATTTTTCTACCCATAGGGGTGGATAATTTCATTCCAAATTGGAATATGATAACTATGAGGTATACCCTATCTGATAAAGAACGAATCATCCAAATCGGAAAACCCACTACAAAGTTATGCCTGATAGAATCGGTTAACGGACCAAAATTCAGAGGGTGAACGATCAATATCTTCCATTTTGCTACCTTTAGGGATGGATTTTTTCATTCAAATTCAAATGGGACCAACTTAGAAGTACACACTATCCAATGAAAAAATAATCATTGGAATCGGACTCTTCTGTGAAAAGTTATGCGTGGTCATACATAAAAAAAAATATACGCGTCGAATGGTTTCTGATCGTGAAGAAAGCTGAATTCAGTAAGATGAGTCCGTTCATAATTTCAAAAGACTTAATTGTATCGTTTGCAGAAAAGCGCTAAAAAATTTGAGATGTTCGGAGACTTTAGGAAGCAACATGATTGAACTGATTCGTGGAAGTCACTTCCCCACAAATCCTCAAATACTAGCAAAGGAGTGATGTGTCCAGATTTATTTTTGTTGTCTTGAATAGATCTTGGATGAATCGCAGAAAGAAGCAATAATAATCATAACAAAGAAATCAGGAGAACTCCAAAACTACCCGATTCATATCATAGAATTTTATAGTTCTATAGTATAGCAGCATATCACTAACTAGTCAGACCATACATATTAACCCATTTGTGCTTTCGAATACAAAAAAATTGGACACACATCCAATCGCTGCTCAGATAAACAAATATGTACCTGCGACAATCCTGCTCATGGAGAAACTGTTCTGTTAACAAATAAGATCTAGCTATTCATGAGAAAAAAACTTAAGAAATTATTTCATACTTTGAATCGAAAAATAATCATAAATTACACACCCCCCTCTAGAAAATTGTATTCCTCTGTGATACCATCAAAAACAGTCTAAACTGTTGATAGAGCAGCTGTGCCACAATGTATAATTCTCCACATAATATCTGCACTGTCAGACATCCTGCAAAAACAATAATCAGGAAGCGAATTTACTGTTGAGAAAATCACGAAAATAAGCAGAGTCCGCCCCTGTGCTGTTTACAATTTACAACCGTTGATCTGCATTTGTCGGCAGGGCCGTTGGGAGTTCCGATGACGTCATCGAAACATCGAGAAGAAGAAGCAAGACTGTTCCGGAAATTACCTCGAAAATTCCAGACGCAGAGAAACAAAATAGTTCAAGGTGAAGTATATTTTAGTTGCAAATGAGTATTGTATTGTCAGAGTGTACTATTGTGTTGTGTTTCAAAGTGAAATGAAAGGACAATAATCAGTTGTTCAGGAGTTTCAATAAACGGACGACAGTTTCGTAACAAATACGTTCAAGGTTTCTTCATTACAAAGATACAAAATCGCACCAACCTTGAGATATCTAATCCCGCACCTGACATGCTCAGCAGGATCATCAGGATCGAGTTATCAACATAATGCACTCAAATAACGGAAGAAAAAGGATTAAATGAATACTGAACATTTTGAAAGAAAACCAATGAAACTGTTATGGCTGCCTGAAACGTACAAGTGAAATGGAATTGTCTGAACACAGTTCTTTATGTGTATGTCACCTGGAGACACATCCAACGCAGCTATATTTTACAGCAATTTTTTATTTGTGTGTACATTGGTAGTATTCCTATAGAAATCTACCTAAAAACGGAACCCTTATGAGATCACCCACGTATCTGCTTGTCACAGTGATTTGCACCAGAAAATGTTCGACCTAGGAAGTTTAAATTTACCATGGTGGCACACAAATGCCACAGTCATTTATGCCAGAGAATGTTAGAAGTAGGAAGTTGAAATTCAATTTGGCAAGTTCTTCTATTCCATACAAGAATATTAAACTTTCCAAAAATACATCATTGCAGATAATCGTGCTAAAGCTAGTTTGATTTTGGAAAATATCAAAAGTTAACCAATACCTATCAATAGCAGGCTGCAAGCCGTTGCTCACTGATAACAATATTAACGTGTCCGATTTTTTGGCAATTGAGAGATTTTGAAGAAATAATGCTGCAACTTCAAACTCCCTTCATTTATGTCTGGAGAGTTCAATTCACATAACCTTTCATGGGGATCCAGAAATCGTGATATACGCCGATGTTTCATTGATAACCTCAACACTAGTGCACCAACATATCTATGCGCAAGGTCGATCACATTATCCGCAATAGACCTATCTATATCCACACTATCTTGCCTTTACTGGCCTTCCCTAGGGTACGGATGTGGGGTTCATAAAAATACTGAAGTAATTATTGTCTGTTTATTTATACTTCACAAAACACATGATGCCATATGACTATTGAATAAATCAATCACGATTCACTGTCTAAAATACCGTGCCCAACAGTGAATTACTGATCTTATTCATCCTTCTTTAAATCTGTACTGTTCTCGCTCACTTATGATGGTTTATATAGAGATCATTATTACCAGAAACTTCTGGGTCGTGACCTCCTAGAAAACACTGCCCCTCCTCGGTTACACCGTTATCCCGTTATCGCGTTATCTCGTTATCCCTTAACTTGTTATCCAGTTATCCCGATAAACACCGGGAAGATGTACTTGAAATGGGAGCTCACCTTATATTAGTTGCACTTGGTTGTGAAAAAATATGGTTTAATTATTTATTAAATCGGTTAAGTAGTTTTTGCGGGATGCTCGAACAAACAAACAAACAAACAAATTTCAATTTTATACTAGTATAGATAGAGATATATATGTATGTGGTGTAATTGTTACATATATGGTTCCCGTCGTCGTAGCGAGATGAGATAGAGCTCGTCCAATATTGAAACGACCGCTTTGGCCTTCCCCTACCTATCAACTAATTCTTCTCGGAGATGCCCGAACTGTGGCTATTAATAGAAATTCCATAGGCGTACCAAATTATTTGGTATAGGCGATACACGAGACATAGAGAACTTACACTCCTATAACTTCTGAATGGAAAACATATTTTTCGACAAATCTGCCAGAGGGCATTTTGGCAAGGTAACAAGTGAACTATTGCAAAGTTGAATGAATAACTGGACTACCTATTCATTAATCAAACAAACCTAACCTTTCAAACGCTGCATGCCAAGACACTGGTGAAGATTCGCCGTAGCATAAGCTGCCACATCAAATCGTGTCCACTTGTGTTTTCCCCCTCTCTACCTACCAAACGGTCGTTTCAATATTGGACGAGCTCTACCAGTTTTTGAGTCCAATCATAAGCTTAAATGGACCATCAAGATTGGTCCAGTTGTTTTTGCGTGATGCTCGAATGAACAAAACAATTGACTACAAAATACGAATAACACAATTTATTTAAAATCAAAACCAAGTAATAAAGAACATACTCATACAGTATATAGACATGTAGAGACTGTCAAAGTACCTATATAGGTCAAATAAAGAATACTTGAAAAAGCGAGTACAAGTACTCAAAAACTGACATGACAGCCTTACCCAAACACGAAAAAAAAATAACATAAGTTTGACCTTAACAACTTTGAAATTTCTACCAAAGAAAGAAATCCAAGAATAAGAACATTCCTTGAAATGATACATATAAAAAAAGACCCCAACAGTATCAACAATGGAAATGATATCGAAAACTGAATCCAGATTTATAACAAACGTTTATATTAGTAAAAATATATATATCAGTTAAAATTAAAACTTATTTTTACATGTTGCCATAAAAGTATAGTAATGCTCATATAACTTAACCTTCTAAATAATCCATTATTATCCAAACACGGAAAAAATCCACATGGGTTTGACACTAACAACGTTGAGATTTCGACCAAAGAAAGAAATCCAAGAGTAAGAACTATTTCTTGAAATGATACATATAAAAAAGACTCCAACAATAGAAATGATATCAAAAACTTAGGCCAGATTTATAACAACCTTTTTTTATCTTTCTTTATAGTACTTAATAATGAAAACAGATCTTGAAATGTTACCAAAAAATACAGTGAGCCTCATATAACTTAATTTTCTAAATAATCCATTCTATTCATGAAGTGGGAAAACATGAAAGATAAACCATTCCCGATAACAACGAAATCACACATCTTCAACAACATTCGTACAATACGAAAGCAGAAATATAAAAAGAAAATTTGTGTTTCAACCTGAAGATGACAAAAACTATGTCGAAACATCGTTAAAAGGAATTTTACAAATTTATTGAATCATACCTTTATTCTGAGGAATTGAACCCTTATTTGGTAGCACTTGGTTGTGAAGAAATGGGGTTTTATTGTTACATATCATGTTCCCGTTATCGAAGCGAAATAAATTACATACTAGTTTTTAAGTCTAAATATAAGCTTTCAAATAAAAAAGTTTAATCGAAATCGGACCAGTAGTTTTTGCGTGATGCTCGAACAAACAAACAAACAAACAAACAAACAGACAATTACAATTTTATAATAGTATAGAAGATTCAACATGATTCCGGATCAGACAAAGTTGTAGCCCCCAGTAACCAATTGTGCCAAATAAAATATAAAGAGTTCCTGAATCTCTCTTTATATTTTGTTGGCTATTGGCTCCTTCTGATCCGAATCATGTTGAATCCCATATATAACTACTATATTTATTTCTTCTCTGTCTTCCGATTTGTTTTTCTTTTCATTTCATTTCTTGTTTTTTTTTAGCGGAAAGGTTATTAGAAGCTGCCCGGATAGCACAAATGTATGAGTATGAACTAAACGAGTTTTTGGAACAACATTTTCAAATTACATGTTAATATAAGTTCTATTATAAAATTATATTTAACGACTTATCGACGCGACGACATTTAGTATACGAAAATATTTGATCAGATCTATGCCAAAATTTCATGTTTGGAGACCAATAAACGATATTACGGCCCTGTCTAGAATAATCACGTTTGTCTATTATGAAGATTCGGGGTGTGTGGTGTATCATACCAAATTAGTTGATTGGCATCACTAAGATGGAGTTGTCCTTCGTGTTTTCGATATTGCTCTGTTTTGTGAAATTTAACGAATGTGCACGTATTCTCGGCGTTTTTCCTATGGCAGCGCCCAGCCACTACATTCTAGATAATGCTCTCATGCGCGGTCTTGCTGAGGCGGGACACGATGTGACCTTGATTAGCCCGTTCACAGATAAAAATCCTCCAGAAAACGGTAGTTGGAGGGAAATCATACTCGATGGTTTCTTGGAAGATCATGAAGGTGAGCTAAAGCAGGACCAGTATCTGGGCAATAAATGCCGCCTTGTTTAAATTACGGCAGGAATTGTTCCTAGTTCACTTACTTATGTTCTCGGCTTCGCTCATGCGGATTTCAAGAATATTTCTTCATTCGTTGCAAAAAAAATGGATTAAAACACACGGCAGTGTCTTAGCTAACCATTTCGAACTACTTTCGACCCCCCCCTCCTCCCATAACTTAAAAGTTATTAGACCTTTCTGCATGTTTGATGAAGCCCTCTTACACTTCTAGAATATCTAATTTCATGAATGAACCTATGATAGTTCTTGAGTTATTAATGTCTGAAAAGAGGCATTTTAATCACTAGACTCACTCATCAAAAATCTAGATCACTTGGCATCAAGGTAGATCATCAGGCGTATACAAAGGAAATAATCAGAGAATTACAAATTAAGAAAAATTCAAATTAAATTCAGCCATGAAATAACATACGAGTAAGAACGCGTCAAGGCTAAGTTTCAGATAATTATAATTAAACCATTTACAATTATGAGAAGCATAAAAAAAAGTTTCGCAACGAATTTAATTTAGATATTTATTATTTTAAAAAATACGTTGAAAAAAATATGCCCTAAGCGAGGAAGTATGTATCGGATCATCATAAACTGGACGACGTTATGCATAAATAGATCAAGAGCAATTATCTTCAAAATGAGATACTTACGTTTAAAATTCAGTGGTAAATATTTAGTTACATCATATGACTCGAATATGAAAACACTTTTTCTTACGCGTTTTTCTGAACGAATCGGAAGAAAATGGAATTATACCGTTTCAGAGTTCATCGCTTTCGAAATAAATTTAAGCACGTTTCCACAACTCACTCAGCTCCTTTACCAGCATAACATCACTAAACACTATTTCGGCACACTTTGACAAATATCGTCGTTTTATCGAAAAATCCTCCTTCTTACACAGTTGCAAATGAATTTCTTTGACAGATGACATTTATTAACTTTTTAAATTTTTCATGTTGGTAATAAATGAATCGGACTGTGTAAGAAGGAGGACCTTTCGATAAAGACGATATTTTGTGCAAAGTTGCCAAAATAAGTGATTTAGTGTATTGTTTATGCTGGTAAAAGAAGGAGGCATTGAGGAGTTGTCGAGAAAACGGAGCTTGAAATTTATTTCGGAAAAAGCGATGTAACTCTGAAACGGTATGAGACCGCCGCATTTTTCTTCCGGATTCATGTTCAGGAGGCAAAAACACGTAAGAAAAGTGTTTTCCCCATATTCGGAGTGCATGAGTGATGTAACTAAATATTTACCTCCACAGTACCTACCTATCGAAAACCGATTCATCTAAAACTTCATCCTTCAAATCTAATAGCATCCTCAATTTTTTTCTTTATATAAGGTCGTTAAGTTGGTACAAGTAAATATTGGAATAAGAAAACGCAGAAAAAAATATTACCTACCTACCTACAAGGGCGTTTGGTTTAAACAGGGTTTAGTATTTCTAATCCCAATTGGACCGACATAAAAAGTTTCGTGAAGGATTTCTCTTTCCAATTGCCGCCTTGACTTAGGCGTCTGTATATTATTTGCCAGTGGTATTTTTTCAGTTACTTATTCTGACAATCATAGCAATTGATCGCCACATGTAAAACAAGACCCATGTTAAATCAACTGAATTTTATTATTTGTTTCGAAAGGTCTCCAGAAAGCCATATTCATAAAATTATTTTCAATTGATAATTCCTAACCTCACCAACATACGGCACTGATTAAGGAATATTGTGAACTGGGTAAATCATGCGGCTTCAGATAACAGATGTCCAATGCAGCTAGCCGAGCTTTTATTCCTCAAATATATTTGATTGCGCTTTTACTAATAATCTGGGCAACTAGAGCCACACCGCTTAACTTTTTTATGATTGTACTAGGAACGCTTTGGAAGTGAAAACACTGGTAGTATATAAATTTCCCATTTGCCGGGCAGTGCATATGAACACTCCTCGTAGTGCTCTTATTTTTATTGCCGTTCCAATTGGGATTAGAATAACTATACCAGTCGTGAACTGAGCCTTTTTTGTATGGATATTCCAATCCCAATTGGAACGGCAATAAAAATAAGAGCACTACGAGAGTGTTCATATGCACTGCCCTGCAAATGGAAAATTTATATACTACCAGTGTTTGTACTTTCAAAGCGTTCCTGGTGAAATCATAAAAAAGTTCTGTCGTGTGGAAGAGGATTCCTTCTCGAATCTTTTTATGTCAGTCCAATTGGGATTAGAAATATTATACCCCATTCGATTTTTTTCTGGAAAACGAAATTTCAAAGTCAAAACCATAAACAAAAATTAATTCTTTGCAAAAAAAAAAAAAATTCTAGGTACTTACACTTAAAACAGAAACAAATTCAATTCTAAACCTTTTAATTTAAAAGGTTGTTGATAAGCAATCATCACGACAGTCAGACTCGTCTGAACTAGAATCATTATTTGGATGTATTATAATGGGTTGGACAGAGGGAAAAACTACATACTCGTCTTCCTTTCAATATGTTCAACACATTTTTCCAAATCTCTTGGTGGTCTCCGGTTATAACTTTTCTTGCGTTTTCTACAGCCTCTTTACTCAGTTTCGGAGTTTGATTAAATTTTCGTAATTCTGATTTTACGTTTGCCCATATTAACTCTATAGGGTTAAATATGCAGTAATATGGGGTAGTCTTAGAAGGGTGTGACCTCGTTATTTACACAGCTCGTCAATATAATATTTTTTTTTTAACTTTACACCTTTCATAACAGTAAGCAAATCTTTTTTGTTGGGCCTTTCCCACGATTGGTCGCAGGAAGAGGTATATTGTTTTCAGACATAAATGCAATTATTTCAGCTTTTCTACTGCTACTATTTGGTATCTTATGGAGTTGCCGCGAGTGATACGATGCGTTGTCCATAACGATTACTGACTGTGGAGGAATATTAGGTAGAAGCTGTTCGCTAAACCACTTTTCAAATAAGTCTGCTGTCAAGTCTTCATGTTAATCAGCTGCACAGTCTTTAATTTTTTTAGCAGTTAATAACGCATTAGGTACTAAACCGTCTTTGGTTCCAGCGTGTACTATTATAACTACTACTTAGAACATGTCCCATTTAAGGTAGTTGTCGTGCTACAAACGGTATAAAAAATTAGGCTCGATTGTAGCGCGACGCGATACATGTTCGAACGCTGAATTAGTGGGATATTTTTTAAGGGAACAATACACTCAGAAACGCAACTAGCATGCGTGACACAGCAAATAAGCCATGACTGGACTGTTGGCAACGTCGCAATCCAACGATCGCTCGCATTTACTTGTTCAAGATACAATGCAGTATAAACATTGGCGAGGTTTAGTTATTAAATATAAAAAAAATCTAATTTGGAACGTAGTCATTCATATGCTCAAAGATACGCTTCTGATAAGAAAAAAGGAGACTGTTACTAACATCAAGAGAAAGAAAGTTGCGCAGAGTTGATTTGACCAAAAAAGGGAAATGTTAAGAAAATCCAAGGAAAAGTCAGAAGGTGTAGTTTATCAACCGAATGTTGGAATTAACGAATTAGGAGCATCATCACTATTATTAAAAAATATCGAATCAATATCAATAAATTATTCCACAGTTTATTTGAATTTAGAGACATCTGGATTGTGCATGACTGATTACATTTTACAAATCGCCACCAAATGTGAAAATAGAGTATTTAATATATATATATATATATATATATATATATATATATATATATATATATTGTGAAGTGGGGAATTGTTGTCCGTGAGAAATTATGAAAGAGGAAATTGTGGCATAATGGACATATTTAAATTAAAGAAAAAAAAGTATCCTCCAGCGAGACTCGAACTCGCAACCCTAAGCTTGCCGGACTTATGCTCTACTAATTGAGCTATGAAGGCTATGCGAAATCGACACACACTCGTGAACACTTTACTTCCATCAATTTAATGCGATGTTGGGAAATGAAATAGAAAAATCAAACGTACTTATCAGTGGCCGTCGAGACCCGGTACCTATTTACCCAAACATCATCGTCGAAGTGACGATTTCAGTAGAAGATCCAGGAAGATGATCTCCAACCACTGATAAGATTTTAGCCAAATATAAGTTGTGAAGTGGGGAATTGTTGTCACTTCGACGATGATGTTTGGGTGAATAGGTACCGGGTCTCGACGGCCACTGATAAGTACGTTTGATTTTTCTATTTCATTTCCCAACATCGCATTAAATTGATGGAAGTAAAGTGTTCACGAGTGTGTGTCGATTTCGTATAGCCTTCATAGCTCAATTGGTAGAGCATAAGTCCGGCAAGCTTAGGGTTGCGAGTTCGAGTCTCGCTGGAGGATGCTTTTTTCTTTAATTTAAATATGTCCATTATGCCACAATTTCCTTTTTCATAATTTCTCACGGACAACAATTCCCCACTTCACAACTTATATTTGGCTAAAATCTTATCAGTGGTTGGAGATCATCTTCCTGGATCTTCTACTGAAATCGTCACTTCGACGATGATGTTTGGGTGAATAGGTACCGGGTCTCCACGGCCACTGATAAGTACGTTTGATTTTTCTATTTCATTTCCCAACATCGCATTAAATTGATGGAAGTAAAGTGTTCACGAGTGTGTGTCGATTTCGTATAGCCTTCATAGCTCAATTGGTAGAGCATAAGTCCGGCAAGCTTAGGGTTGCGAGTTCGAGTCTCGCTGGAGGATGCTTTTTTTTCTTTAATTTAAATATGTCCATTATGCCACAATTTCCTTTTTCATAATTTCTCACGGACAACAATTCCCCACTTCACAACTTATATTTGGCTAAAATCTTATCAGTGGTTGGAGATCATCTTCCTGGATCTTCTACTGAAATCGTCACTTCGACGATGATGTTTGGGTGAATAGGTACCGGGTCTCGACGGCCACTGATAAGTACGTTTGATTTTTCTATTTCATTTCCCAACATCGCATTAAATTGATGGAAGTAAAGTGTTCACGAGTGTGTGTCGATTTCGCATAGCCTTCATAGCTCAATTGGTAGAGCATAAGTCCGGCAAGCTTAGGGTTGCGAGTTCGAGTCTCGCTGGAGGATGCTTTTTTTTCTTTGATTTAAATATGTTCATTATGCCACAATTTCCTTTCCTTATATATATATATATATATATATATATCTATCTAATATATAAAATTCTCGTGTCACGGTGTTTGTAGCTAAACTCCTCCGAAATGGCTCGACCGATTCTCATGAAATTTTGTGTGCATATCGGGTAGGTCTGAGAATCGGTCAACATCTATTTTTCATCCCCCTAAATGTTAAGGGTGGTCCACCCCTTAATTTTATTTTTTTATTTTTAGACAAAAAAATTGTATTATTTTTTTATGATACACATTAAAATACAACAACCCTAATTTTCACCTTCTACGATCAACCCCTATTTTTTTGGCAAGATTTTATTTTTATTTTGTCATATTACTCTTAATTTTCACCCTTCTACGATCAACCCCTATTTTTATTTTATAGAAAAACGGGAAAACAGGAAAACGGAATAACGGGATAACGGAAATAACGGGATAATGGGATAACGGAAATAACGGGAATAACGGGAATAACGGGAATAACGGGAATAACGGGAATAACGGGAAAACGGAATAAGGGCGGATGACAGGAGGGGATAACGGGATAACCGGAATAACGGGAAAACGAGACATAATCTAGATGGAACAACATAAAGGAAAACATAGAAGAAAAGAAATTCTACGCGGACATTGGACAGGACAACGTCTGTCGGGTCAGTTAGTATATATATTAATATATATAATATATATATATATTAATATATATATATATATATATATATATATATATATATATATATATATACATTAGCCCTACGAAGCATCAATCCTGTGGCGACAAAAATAACGGGATGTACTACAATTTCTGGTCAATTATATTTGAATGATAAACAAGTCAATTCAATAAATTTAGTAGATTAGATTTTTAAATTTATCTACAACTCCAAATTTATTCGTTGTATAATGCGAGATTCGTTACTAAGAGCAATCATTAATAATAATTTAATAGAAGATTTTACCATGATAGCAGGATTTGTGGAAAGCGTAATTATTTTTAGAGAAACGTAATTTACCTAATTTAAGTGCTTAAAAAAATTTATATCACAGGAATTATTGAAAAAAATTGCGCAACAATATATAACATACGATTTTCTGAAACGAAGGTATCACGATGAAGGAGAAGAAGCTGTGATTAATCACCTAACTGAAAAATTGGAGAATAGAAAACAGAGTTACTAAAAATAGAAAGCATTAACTAAAATCATTAATGATTTAAAATAAATGTTTAGTCAATCAAGTGATTATTTAATATGATAGTTAGAAACATAAATAATATTACATTCATTGTGGTTTATATTTTTTGTAGATTTATACGTTATATTTTATTAGCCTGCTGGAAATCTGAATCATTTTTGTTTATGTTTAAAAATATTCGAATTATGTTATACGTACATGTGTTGTACACATGTATAAATAAAATAAAGTTTATGCACTGTTGTTTGCCGTTACTCGCTAAAACTAATTTTATTTTATATCTATTCCTATTGTGATATGTTTAAATGCATCGTATAGATTAACGCAATTATTCACAATTATTATTCATAAATATGTGCATTCCAAAACACAGTTCAATTCAAACCCCCAAGACCCTCGCGCTCTCGCTTATTTGAATCACGAGCGCTCGCTTGAGGTGTTGCCAGGATTCGCAGCCTTCACTCTCTTGCACTTCTCATACGCAATAATTTAGAAACTTCTTATGGCAATAACTAAATAAGTGTATGGCTACGCGTGGTTAATTTTTTCCATAAAATTCGTTACTCACCTTTCAAAAAGATCTGAAAGGAGGGTTTTTAGTTATGCATTAAAATGTGGTGTCCGCGGTAGCTCACTATAGGGATTACGTGCTAAATGTTGCAACTTTGAAGCCTTATATCTCGCTTTCAGTGTGGTAAATGATTCCAAAAATTTAATATGATACAGGTAATAATGTTAATTAAAAGTAGTATGAATATAAACGAAATCTGATTGGAAGTGGATTTCACGACAACTACCTTAAGCAGCAATTTTTACTATTGTCTATCCAACCGTAATTTACTACATCATGACTGTCGTACCATGTTTCACCAAGGAACATAATGGGTCTATTAGAACGTCTGTAGCCTTTTATTTGACGCAAATGATCTTGCCGCCATTGTACTATCCTTGATTCGGCAATCGCCATGCGCTTATCAAGTTTTTTATGTTTAAAACCACAACTTATTAAACTTGACGCAATGTCTCCACTCTGGTATAAGTGTAATCTGGATAATCTGCTAGTTTTTGCTGTATAATTCCAATGTCGCAACCTTGTTCTCCTTATTTGAATCATAAATAAGTCTTACGTAGTTCTGTCAATTTTTAAAAATTTTTCCTCGTACGTTTTTCTATTTTTACTATGATCCACAACAACTCCTTTCGTTATTACTCGATAAATGGAAAATTTATTTATTTTCGTTATTTCTGCAATTCTTATTATGATCGCATTATCAGATTGCCGAGTATTTTCTTTTTTAAGGCGATCAAATATATTTAAAATAACTTCTTGGGTTTGTATGTGCAAGACTTTGTTGGATTTTATTCTTTCAGAGTTCAAAGAAGTTGAAACACAAACATAACTCGTGATTTATGACCTCTCAACGTATGGACACACCTACAAGCATTATCATTGGCTTGCGGTCCGACTTGATTGGCCAAGACGAACCTGCTGCAGAAAAGACAGCTGTCACTCAAACCCACATTGACTATCGGGTCTTTTGATCTTCCTTCCGCCGACGGAGAATGTTTACGAGTATAATACATAATTTTTCATTCTGTTACTTTGGATATACGGTCTTGTTAGCGAAATGAGTTTTTGATTTGTTCTTTATAGAAACAGGTTCTGCAATTGAAAACGGTTAAACTATAATAATGCTTATGTTCAGCCAGTGCCGGATTGGCCCGTCTTACCTAAGTGATAGTTTGAAAAATTGGGGCCCCCAATGAGCCGGGCTCATTTTCTTTGTTGGGTCTCATACGGAAAT
The DNA here is from genome assembly GCA_018342105.1 of Gonioctena quinquepunctata. Taxonomy (NCBI): domain Eukaryota; kingdom Metazoa; phylum Arthropoda; class Insecta; order Coleoptera; family Chrysomelidae; genus Gonioctena; species Gonioctena quinquepunctata. Next base: position 13,972 of record JAFIRS010001318.1, read on the forward strand.
TTAAACAAACTATTGGTATTCGTACAATTCATGTGCAAGCTCAGCTCTACACTAGTGTTGAAAAATAAAAAAAAGATAATGACAAAATAAATAAAATATAAAAATCAATACATTAATTTGTAACAAAACAAACCAACAAAATATTCTTATAATAATAAATAGAATTATAACGCAATAAACTGTTGAACAAGGAACTAAATACAGAATATCAGCTATATACAGTGTTGAAAAATAAAATAAACACAAAAAAATAAAATAAACAAAATATAAAAATAAATACATTTATTGTTTATCAAAAAAACCAACAAAATGTTCGCATAATAATAGATAAAATAACTGGAAATAAACTCTAAAACAAGGAACTAAATACATAATTTCGGCTCCACACTAGTGATGAAAAATAAACACAAAAGAAAAATACATAAAAAAAAATTTTTTTTAAACAAAATATTCTTATAATAATAAATAAAATAAATTCTAAAACAAAAACAAAAAACTAAATACATAATCACAGCTCTACACAGAAAGACGAAATAAACAAAATATAAATATGAATACATTTATTTTTTAACAAAACAAACCAACTAAATATAGAAATAAACTCTAAAACAAGGAATTGAATATCTTATGAATAAACTTTAGGCAAAGTAAATGAATGTAAAGAACAGCGAATATATAATAATTACTTTAACCAATCGACGAAAAAAAATGCAGTGAGCTTTCTGCAGGTAGGCGAACAAATTTTTTTTTCTGAGCCTACAGAACGCAGCGTTTCTGTTTCCACACTCATAAAACTAATATTTCTAACACATTTTCAGACAAACGACCGTAGACAAATTTTGACAATTTTTAAATTTTAGAAATCCGTGATCACAACCAACTAATAAAACGGAAAAATACAGCTAAGCAAAATAAGCGGAGTGAACACGGTACGCCAAATGAAAAAGAAGATGGTAAATTAACCATATGTCATCAAAATATTCAATGTATTAGCAATAAAATTCTTCAGATAGATATGTTAACAGATAGTGAACTAGTTTGTGATTTGTTAATGATTTCGGAACATTGGCAGAATAACATACAGATAGAGGTCATGAAACTGAAAATTTTTAACTTGTGTACTAACTTCTCTAGAAGATTGACGAAAAACGGGGGTGTAGCAATTTACAAACATAATGAAAGTAGGCTAGAAATCACTGAACTTGATCTAAAGTGCTTCTCCGAAGAAGGAGTCCTAGAGTGTTGTGGTATTGCAATGCAAAAAACTAGTACGGTATGCGTATGTATCTATAGACCTCCATCAGGTAGTCTAAAATATTTTCTAAGCCACTTCAAGGGGATGCTAACTCTGGTAAGTGAAAACTATAATACCATCATCATAGGTGGAGATTTCAACATAAATTTTACTGTTTTTCAATTTTAAATATGTTATCGACGAGCCAACAAGGATAACTGCTAACTCAAGTACATGCCTGGATAATTTTATTATTAGGGACAGTACTGACTACGAAGTGGCAGTCAAAAACTACTATCTGTCTGATCACTTCACCCAAATCATTCGAATTCCAACTATTAAAAATGAAAAACTGGAAAAAAGCTCAGCAAGTTACGGTAGAGATTTTTCGGAGAACAATATCAATAACTTCAAACTCTATCTAGAAAATGAATTATGGGAAAATGTCTACAATGAAACCTGTCCAAACAAAGCTTACGACATGTTCCATAATTTAGTTCACCATTATTTTGAAGTATCGTTTCCGCTGAAACGTTTCCGCAAACAAATAAAGAATTTCAACCCAAGCATAGTAACACCAGAAATTCGAGAATTAAAAAGCCTAGTATCTCTATACTCGGACTGTGCAAGAGTTGATGAAGATACGTAGACATAAGTAGGCAAGTAACGCAAACGTACAGAAAAAACTCAAAGACAGTTACAAACAGGGTATTGACTATAGAATAGCCAACTCTAAAAATAAATCAAAACTATGTGGCAAACTCTTAATCAAATTCAGAAAAAGTAAAGAATCCCGATAATATTATAATTAATGAAGGTGGTGAAAGTGTCCTGAAATTGACAAGCTAACAACTTCAACAAATTTTTTCTGATGCTGTCAAGCAAGAAGTTATTGATATGAGTTTTGGAAAATAACATAAAATCTGCCAAAACTCCATTTTTTGCACCCTATAACTGGGCATGACGTTCTAGATCTTGCAAGAACTCTGAAGAATTCCAATGCATGTGGTCATGACGAAATCTCAAATAATATTTTGAAAAAATGTGTTTTTCAACTATGTGAACCCTTGACATACATCATGAATCTATCGCTGGAATGTGGAATTTTTCCTGAAAAATTAAAAGCTGCACTTGTTACTCCAATTTTTAAAAAAGGAGATTTTAATCTGTACGAGGAATAAGTTTACTTCCAAGCTTTTCAAGAATTTTCGAATTGAATATCAAGAAGAGTTGTATCCTTTTTTGCAATGAACGCTTTCTCCAAACCGTGCTTCTCGCAGAACAAAAGTAACAAACTCACTGTATATTCCATGAAAGTCATGAATTCAGAAACTAAACATCTGTGGATTGCAAGACTTCAGAGCGTTAAATAAATAGCAATACTCCGAAAAATGAACGATATGGCGTAGAGGGTATTGAACTGATGAATCTAAATCTATGCGGACAGAAGTAGTCATTCGAAAAAAGTCAAGTCAGTCGATAAACCATTGAGGGGTGAGTTCCTAAGACAGGCTCAATACTTACATATTTTTCCTCATATATGCCAATGACCTGATGATATTCTTAAAAGTCAGGGAATTGGAATTTCCAAAAAATTGGAAAAAAATATATATATATATATATATATATATATATATATAGAACATGGGCAAATAAAAACCATTTGACACTAAATATCTTGAAAACAACATTAATGAAGTTCTCACTGAAATATCTTCATGAGAACTTCAGCATTTTTGAGAACGAGGAGTTGCACATCGAATCTTGCTCAACAACAAAGATGCTAGGCCTCACGCTAGACTACAAACTCACCTGGACCCCTCATATAGAAACCCTTTGTGATAAACTCCGTAGGAATTGCTACGCAATGAGGTTTATGTCAAACCACTGTAGTAAACAGGTATTGTTGAATCTGTACTATGGAACAGTACACTGCCATCTACGGTATGGAATACTCACCTGGGGCACAGGAGCATCTGCAGCGAGGGTTTTTATGTTATAAAAAAATGCTATCAGAATCATGGCCCACATCGGATGGAGGCAATCATGCAGAAGCACTTTTAAAGAGCTACGAATACTAGCTGTTGCGGGTAATATATATATATATATATATATATATATATATATATATGAACTCATGAATGTACAGAACGGCAGAACTTTGCTGCAACTCAGCATAAATACCAGACCCGCTCCAAAAATTTATTGATACCCACATACACCGAACTACCATATACCAAAAAAGCCATCTTTTCCTAGGACCAAAACTGTATAATAAGCTTGATGAATCGATAAAAAATTCGGCAAATGTCAATATTTTCAAATCCAGACTGAAAGCTGCTCTCATAGAAAAGAATTGATACACCCTCGAGGAATTTTTAGGTAAGTGCTTTCTCCTCCCTTTTTGCCACTCTCTGATTACTAGAATTTCAAATTTTTGAATTTCAACCTGACCATGAATTTGCAATTTTTACTGTGAAATATAATTTTAACTGTTAAGTGTGTGTGCTATTATTTTATGGATTTGAAGTGTTTTGTTACCTTCTGACTAGCATCCTTACATGTTTTTAACTTTTTAATTCAAATCCTACAAAATATATAGGTAAATGTGTCTGAAATAATTAATTAGTATATATAAATAAGAAACATTTTGTATGAGACAATTCAATACGTTTTCCTTTTACTATATGGAATTATCCTTTTTATTATTATTATTTTATTATTATAACTTAGGTACAAGATGAGGTTATTATGTATTTGTAAGCAATATACAGGTTCAAGGCACTTTCACCTTCGCTAAATTCCTTGGGTCGAGAAATGAAAAATCGTTGAAAATCTGTTCGTTTGCGCCAAATCTTTCTTGTAGACTAGTGACAGTTCAAATGACAATAGTTTTTCATACTTTAGTTTCAAATTTCTTGTACTGATCAGCTTGAACAAAGTCATCAGCTAGTTCTTCAGGTAGCTTTTTTCCCATAGAGTATTGTTTCCATGTTTCCCGGTGGCATATTTAAATCAAAATTTAGATGTTGTTTTGCAGAAAGGGCATTGCATTATGAACCTGAAAAGAGTGCAAGAATAATCGACGCATGTGCAATACTATATAATATTTGCATTGATCGAAGACATTACGAAGAAATAGGTGAAAATATGTCAATGATGGTATCCAATGAAGTTCTTCTTTTGATTGTCATTATTTATTTATTGTAAACAACTTTTTAATAGCGTATATCGAGTATCGAGTAACATAGACAAGAGTTCTATAAAGCTACAATGCAGAAATCAGCATAAAAAAACCGACACACGGCACGGAACGTAACTTTTTATAGCTAAATTTACGTTTAAAGTGATGTTGGCAAGGCTCCAATGGCTAAGTTCACTCTGGTACAAAACTAATATCTACTAGATAATTCAGGAATATCAATAAGTGCATTATGATAGCTACTTGATAAGATATTGATTATTTTCAGTTGTAATATCCCAAGAGGGTGAGAATAAAGTGAAAATAATTCGACAGATTTTCGAAAACTTGTTGCCAGGCAATAGAAACGAGAGCCCAACGGGCTCGAGTGGCTATTGCCAAATAGCAACAAATTTGAGAAACAAATCTGGAGAATTATTTTCTACTTTATCGAACTCTCGTGTGGTATTCTATGGATTATTTTTTCCTCGCACAATGATTCAATGTACTAAACCGGTTTTGATTCATTTCTCACTTTTCATGAGAATTGATGAAAGACGTCAAATTAAAAATATACGTTGTCAGACAATAAAAAAAAATACCTCAAATTATTCCCACGACAATTTTCTAGGTAGAATATTCCCACTATAATAATGTTGATTGGCCAAAACGTACATGAATCATTTGAATTGGAAGTTTCCATTGGTGAAAATAATCAAAAACAACATTCAATATTGATAAAAAATTTCAATGTTCACCATAATAGACCCGATTAGCAGTACTTTTGTTCACACATATTCAATCATGTATGTGTATAGTGGGGGCCGGAAGTTTTGACAATATCTTTGAAAGGCGCAGTAGCTATTCTTTTATTTTATATTCGTCTTTGAAATAACCACTATAGGTAATGAATAAATCTAATGATAGTAATGTAGCCTGGAATAGTTTTTTTCAATGATTGTTTCCAATTTTCGTATGACCAAAAGGTTGATACAGTAGTTACCACCGGATGACTCATAAATTTGAATGTGTTTTTATTGTGATACTCTGCACTTTATATATCGAGACAACACGTCTGTATTGATAATAAATTGCCATTATCAGTAATGATATGTGTGCTCAAAAATACCCACTACTACTGTAACGTTAAATATCCGTGTCGTAAACCAACCTTGAAAATATAAACGAAAACAGTGACGGATCTACGTGATATTCTCGAAAGCGTTCGATATCATGGAAGAAACGTTTTTATTAACTCGTTTTCTTCTCTGGCTGTTTGCTTGTTTGTCTGTTCGGTACAAATTTTGCAATCGATTTTAAACCAACTCCCCGATGAGCTTTAGACTTCAAACATAGCGCAGAAATGGATGACAATGCAATATTAACTCACTGTCTTGTCTCTCTGTTTGTTTGCCTGTTCAGTACAAATTTCACACACACAAGACTAAAAAGCAGAAAATAATTATTTAAATAATGAAAAAATAATATACCACGTTTCTAAAATGGGCTAAAATAAAAAATTAAAGTATAAGTGGATATTTAGGTCTTTAAAACACGCACGAACTAGAATAAGTGTTTCAAAGATCAGTTATCCACGAATACTTTACGCTATTTTTACAAGCTTTTATTTAGTTTCACTTGTTAGTTAGTTGTTCGTTTGTTAGTTTGGGTCAAATCTTGCAATGAATTTGTCACCCGATTAATTTGAAATTTGGCAGTTGTTCATAATTTCGGTGACAATGCATTATGTAATTTTTGTTAGAGAAAAAAACAAAATAGTCCGATTTGATTCAAAATTGGTATGTGGGGGTTTTCGGGGTCGAATATTATGAATTTTTTGTCAAAATTCATGAATTTAAGATGACGGACGAGTTTTGTGATTATAGTCCGACTCGATTCAAAATTTTTTCGAGGACAAAGATAATGAAATTTTTGTCAAAATTCATGAATTCAAGATGGCGGCCCCAAGATGGAGGACTAGTTTTGTGATTATGGTACGATTCGATTAAAATTGGTATGCGGGGTTTTCGCAACGGAGATTTTGAATTTTTTGTCAAAATCTATAAATTCAAGATGGCGACTTCAGGATGGCGGACGAGTTTTGTGATTATGGTCTGATTCTATTCAAATTTGGTATGTGGGGGTTTTTAGGGTCGAAGATCATGATTTCTTTCAGATCAAAACTTACAACAGGGAAGATACCTTGTAATAACAATGCTCTATTAGAAATGAACATATTAAGGCGAACTAACTAAAAAGCAAAACATATAAAACCTTTTTAAAGATACGCTTGTATTTAAGCCGTGTATAATATGAGTTTAAGTTATCGCTCACAATGATTTAATAATTTTTTGTTGAATTATTTGGTTTTAAAAAGCTTGTCGCGTGAATTGTAATAAAATTTATACTTCGAGAAGTTGTTACTTACCAACCAATCATTGTCCAATGAAATTAATTGGTACCTATTTTTATGAACACTTCGCGCGACAAGATTTTTAAAACCAAATAATTCAACAAAAAATAATCATTGTCAGCGACGTTTTAGTACACGGCTTAAATAAAAGCTTGTCTTTGAAAAGGTATTTTATTAGTTAATTTATTTTTTGCTTTTTAGTTAGTTCGCCTTAATCTGCTCATTTCCAATAGAGCAACGTTATTACAAGGCCTCTTTCCCTGTGAGTTTTGAGCTGAAAGAAATCATGATCTCCGACCCCAATTTTGAAGAGAATCTGACCATAATCACAAAACTCGCCCGCCATCCTGTAGTCGCCATCTTAAATTTTTTGATTTTGACAAAAAATTCACAATCTCCGAACCTGAAAACCCCCACATACCAATTTTGAATAAAATATGACCATAATCTGAAAACTCGTCCTTCATCTTGGGACCGCCATCTTGAAATTGTGAATTTTTACAAAAAATATCTCCGACGACGAAAACCGCCGCATACCAATTTTGAATAGAATCGAACAATAATCACAAAACTCGTCTTCCATTTTGGGCCGCCATCCTGACTTTATGAATCTCGACAAAAAATTCATAATCTCCGACTCCGAAAACCCCCACATATCAATTTTGAATTGAATCGGACCATGATCACAATACTTGTCCGCCATCTTAACAACGTTGTGGGGTCCCTGAAGTTACATATGTAGTGAAATAGGCCCCTTTACGCTGATTCCATAGCTATTTTCAGAATTCCTTTATACTCGCTGTGTTTCGAGTAATTCACTGAGAATCGTTCAGGGGACAGTACATAACGATAGGAATATGAATATGTGTTATTGAGTCCCCTCAGCTATACCGAAACGGGATGTGTTATTGAGTACCCTTTACTATACAACAATGGAATGTGTTATGGTGTCCCCATAACTATATGAAAATGGATTGTGTCATTGTGTCCCCATTACTACACACAATTGGAAAGTGTTTCTATGACCTCACAAATATTACAATAAACGTGTTTACACACAAACAGTGTGTTTCGAAACATATATGTGATCTTTATGGAGAAACTCACTATCTCTCAGGTAATTTTCATTTCTTTTGGTGGGTTTTCAATTATTCTCCTCTCCAAAGTCCAGCTTCCCAATCCCATTTTTTTTTAATTTGATGAAAAATTCATAATCTCTCTGACCCCGAAAACACCTACATACCAATTTTGAATCAAATCGGACAATAATTAAGTCTCGTCCGCCATTTTGTGTTTTCTCTAACCAAAATTTCATAGAAAAATCGAATTAAACGGTTTTCTTCACATAAAGGATTCAATATAAAATTGAACCAGAAAATGGTAGATCTCAGGTGAAAAACAACTACTTTCCTGGCAAATACCACGCAGAACATTGAATGATATTCACCTGAAAATCCATGCATACTTCCATAAAATATCAATGGACATTGAATGCAAATGTTTCTTTCTGATAAGCTCGATTATGTTTAATTTATGTCGTGTTCACCTAACAATCCGCATACCGGTTTCAGGCTTCTTGGCCCTCATCAGTACGGAGTAGTCAACCAGCCAAAGGTGCAAAGAACTCTGGCTGAAGTGAGACACAACGTAAACAAACCAAAATTTCATAATGCATTGTTACCAGAATTATGAACACCTGCCAAATTTCAAATTCATTGGACGACTAGAAATCGGTCAAAATTCACTTGCAAGATTTGACCCAAACTTACGAACGAACAAACTAATAAGTGAAACTAAATAAAAGCTTGTGAAAAGCAATAAAAGTGTTGGAGCTCATGAAGCTTCATCAAAAGATCAATAGTTTGTCATTATTGGTACGAAAGTGAAATATTTAGATTTGTTTAAAAATCTTTCAATAACCGCCATTTTGAAATTACTGAACCAATTTGGCTCATCTTTGGACTTAGACGAGGTGTTGATGAAAAAAAATGCCCATTTCAGTTTCATTGGTTGAAAAATGTGGCATCCACTTTGTTGACAAATTTTGTTGTATCCCATTTATATACCCTTCGTCCGCGAGGAATCTGTCTTTTTCCTATGTTTTTCTTTGTGTTGTTGAATGCTGTGGCTCTGCCCGCTTTCCGTTATCCCGTTTCTCTTTATCCTGTAATCCCGCTTTCCGTTATCCCGCTTTACGTTATCCCGCTTTCCGTTACCCCGTTTCCAGTTATCCCGTTATCCTGTTTGTTTCTCGTTATCCCGTTTTTCGTTATCCCGCTTTCCGTTATCCCTTATTCGGTTTTCCGTTATCCCGTCTCCTGTTATCCCGTTATTATATATACAAAGGAAATATAAACCTGAAATGGGAGCTCACCTTACATTGGTTGCTCTTGGTTGTGAAAAAAAGTGGTTTTATTGTTATATCTCCGGTTCCCGTCATCGTAGCGGGATAAAATACACACCAGTTTTTAGGTATAATCATAAGCTTTCACACAAACAGTTATATTGAAATAAGTTCAGTAGTTTTTGCGTGAGGCTCGAACAAACAAACAAGCAGACAATTACAATTTTATAATAGTACTAGCTTATGCCCGCCGCTTTGTCCACATGGATTTTAAGAAGGTTATACTCTTTCATACACTTTGTTTATAAATATGCAAAATATAATTTTGACAAATATGACACAACGCTAACATTTCTTGTTCTTCAACGTAAGTTAATAAAAAGTAACTCAAATTAGGGCAGATTGAATAAAAAAAACATCCATTTATTAGGGTCAAATCTTGCGAGTGAATTTTGACCAACTTCTAGTGGTCCGATTAATTTTAAATTTGGCAGGTATTACATAATTCCGATGAGAATGCATTATGGGATTTTTGTTAGAGAAAAATACAAAATGGAGGCTCTAAGATGGCGGACGAGTTTTGTGGTTATGGTCCGATTCGAATCAAAATTGGTATGTGGGGATTTTCGGGGTCGGAGATATGAATGTTTTGTCATAATTCGTAAATTCTATACAAACTTCCAGTCCCCATTTTTGCACCTCATTTCATCCCTTTATGGGTTACATTTTCAAAAACACTCCTCAACCTAAAAACTAACGGTCCTCCTATACAAACTTTCCACCCCCATTTTACATTTCGTGTTCTTTAATTGAGAAGAAAAGCCGAAATACCGATTTCCGTAACTCTAACTTCAAAACTAACGGTACTACCTCTTTCAAACCCCCCTCCCCTTTCTTTACTCCTTTAGGAATGGAACATCCCGGTATACATTTGGCTGGCATAATCGATTTGACAGCGAGAGTAATGCTTTGTAACGACTATTACAAATTCACTAACCGTTTTTCACTCCTTCACGGACTGAATTTTCAAATGAAGTTAAACACGATTTATTCGTTTGTAACAGAGAGCCAAAACATCAATTTCCATGACCATAACTTAAAAACTAACGGAACCCCCATGATAATTTCCACCCCCATTTCACCCCTTTAGGGGTTCAATTTCTGAAAACACTTTCCTTATTTGAAACAATGACCTCAAATACCAATGTTTATGACCCTACTAACGGAGCCCTCATGCAAACTTTTAAATGCAAATTTAAAAAAAAGTTGTGTGTGTTGCCAAAAATGGGTCAAATTGACAAGATATCGAAAAATTTTATTGAGAAAATATGTTTGGAAGCCAACGAGAACACCATGTACCAATTTTCAATCAGATAAAAAAAAACTACAATTTCATTCCTCTACCCCTAACATTCTTGTTTTATCTGGAAACAGCTTTAATAACCTAAATCACATAAGTTTTGGTCAAAACTAATCAAATACTTTTAGAATAGACATTTTGCGGGAGATTAGTTATGAAAACACGATTTAGCCCTGTATATTGATGCACATGAGCTTATTCAATATTCTCAACCCGTAAATAGAATTCACACCAACTAATATTTGTAATTAAAACTCAATAATACATTATTTATCCTTGCTAAATTTAATATTGGTTACCTGAAAAGCAATGTTTATAAACCCCGCCCATTTCGAAATGTAGAACATTTAGAAATTTGTATAAGGAATTGTGCAGCACTTATCAACAGAACTATGTTGAAAAATATTCGTCGCGAAATGTTTTCACGTAGGATATTGAAAATGTGTACATTGTTTGTTTATTGAGTTTTTTTTATTTTTCCACACCCACCTAAACAATACTAAATTCAATTAGGATAAATAATGTATTATTGAGTTTAATTACAAATATTAGTTGGTTTAAATTTTATTTACGAGTTGAGAATATTGAATAAGCTCATGTCATCAATATACAGGGCATGACTACACCTATTGACAAGACTAAATCGTGTTTTCATAATTAATCTTCGGCAAAATGTCTATTCTACAAATATTTGATTAGTTTTGACCCAAACTTATGTGATTAAGGTTATTAAAACTGTTTCCAGATAAAACAAGAATGTATAATGTTTCTTAATAAGGGTAGAGGAATAATTTTTTTTTAAATTCTGGTTCAAAATTCATTAGTTCATCGGATCAATAATATATTCAGTTCAGGAATATGTCCGATGAATTCAAGATGGCAGTAGTTATACCCATATTTGAAAATGGCCAAAAAACAATACAAACAATTATAGACCCATAACTGTGATTACAGTTTTAACAAAAATATTCGAAAAATATCTGAAAAAAAGACTAAGTAATTATCTAAGCAAATTTGATGTTATAGCTGATTGCCAGTTTGGGTTCAGAGAGATTTACCAACGAATGATGCAATTTCAACATTGACTGGAGATATGTACAATTTAGTTGTATCTGTATCTTTCTGAATCTAGCCAAGGCCTTCGACACAGTGAATCATTCGCAGTTACTGGAGGCCTTGGAAGATCTTGGGGTTCATAGTGTTCCAATCACACTTTTTTCTAATTACCTAAAAGATAGAAAACAAATAGTAAACATCAAGAATACCGTAAGTAATGAGAGAGTGGTGAATTGTGGTGTACCTCAGGGTACTGTGTTGGGTCCATTCTATTCACTATATATAATTAATGATTTACTGACCATGAAAACACCGAAAAAGTGATAAGTTCTGCTGATGACATTGTTATTTTATATTATTCAAAAAAAAAAAAAAAAGAATTTCTATATATAATAAATTGGTTCCGACATGAATAAACTTGAAAAAAAAATTATCTGCGACTCTGCAGCTACAAGAACGGTTTACCAAATTATGATGAACTTACTTTTAGAGAACAGAAATACATTACCAAAATACAAAATGTCAATCAAACAAAATACTTGGGAATTATAATAGACTGACATCTAAGATGGAACCATCAATTCTCAAACGTTACTAAAACGTTGAGGTGTCTGTTACCGAAATTCAAATACCTGAAAAAAAATCTTGACGTTGCACAGCTGAAAACAGTCTACTATTCTTTAGTGGAGTCTCGCTTGCAGTATGCCGTATTGAATTGGGGAGGGGTTACAAATAGTAATCTGAAGCAACTACACATACCACAAAAAAATACTTAAAATAATTTTATAACAAAACAAAATATCTACCCATCAAGCTTGTTATTTACTACAGCGAATGTACTGGATTTAAGGCAACTATATACTTATAATATAATCATTAATATGTATAATAATAAATCATTGATACAAAGTGTAGACAACGTTTATTCTACACGAACGATGAAAAAATAGTTCAGATACCATTGTGTAATAAGTCCATGGGACAGCGTTGCTTCCTATTTCTGTCTAGGAAAATATACAATCTCCTTCCTGACATGCACATAGAAACAATAAATTCCAATGGATTATTCAAAAAAATATTTAAAAATTATATTCTATCACTAGAAAGAGATTCACTTGATATTCTTTTTGAAAAAATGTTATGAAGTATACAATTATTCGAAGAAATGCTTTATCATATCTATACCTATGTAGATACGATCAGAAAACCCATACTCATCCTTATCGGTCCTAATAGGTCCTTCTGATCGCATGTTTGGCTATCATTATAGCATAGTCACACACAAGGAGTATAACAGCTCAAAACTGTTATACACTTCAGTGACTTATATTTATCCGTAAATTTATATTATTCAATGAAAACAATTGTATCTGTTCTTCTTCATGCGAATAAATATTTATTTATTATTTCACACACACACACACACATATATATATATATATATATATATATATATATATATATATATATATATATATACACAGTGGCCACTTTTTTAATGGGATTGTATAGGTAACTTTTAAACCATAAGAGTTAGAAGGTCGGTCAAATGGAGAAAAAGTTGCATTCATAAAAGCATTGTCAAGCAGTTCAAACAAATCGAGATTATCAGGGCCGGTTATTGAGATATCATAAGAAAAGTAAATTCTGTCATTTTGATTTTTCTTTTTTTCCCACTTTATTTCGAATATTATCAAAAAATGTAACAAGAGTTTTTTATTCAACAGTGAATTATCCTCATTTTGACATAACCAGATTTTGTATCCAACGTTTCGTACGCTCTGGGCCACCCTCAACCTCATTTTTTTCAATACGGACCTGCATATTTTATGACACTTTTCGAAATAACTTTTAACGCTAAATTCAACGATATATCATACAATGTCATTCAAAGTTGATTTTCAGGTGATTTTGACCCTTATCCAAATTTCTTTGGGTCGGATCTGTATTACATGTAGGTACCTTTGTTTAATTAACAACATGCAATACATTTTGATATGAAAATCAACTTACTCATCTTCAAGTGAATGGAACGTAACAGAATCAAAGCAAGAAACAAGTAATAATTATTTACAAATTTCAACAGGCGAAAAACCTAATTCATAATAATTAAACGAAACTATCATTTAATGAAAGAAAAATCAAATGATTATTCGAAAGTAAATGATGAACATTAATGAAGTAGGTGTTCGAAATGTCCACCATTTTGTAAAATGCACTTTGCGGTTTTGGAACCCATACTTCTTATACATTTGCTTATTTCGTCTCCTTGAATACCTTCCAATACATTCTCAATCTTCTCGCGAAGAATCTCTATTGTCGGGTTCGTAGTATCAAAAATTTTATTTTTGAGATATCCCCACAAATAAAAATCCAGCGGATTCAAATCCGGAGATCTGGCAGGCCATGCTACTGGACCTCTTGTTCCAATCCATGAATCGGGAAAAGTTCGATTTAGATAGTCTGTAACTATTCTTGAGTTGTGTGGACCACATCCGTCTTGTTGGAACCATGGACTATTACGCCGATACCGTATAGTAAGATCATCCAACATTTCTTCTATAATTTCTACATATTTTGCTCCGGTTAGATTGCCGTCAATAAAATAGGGTCCCAGTAATTTATTATTCAGAAAACCGCACAATATGTTCAGAGATAAACGATATTGATGTCTAACTTCATGAATTAAGTGAGGATTTTCTGTGGCATAAAAATGTTTGTTCCTTCGATTGAACATGCCAGAATTTGTGAATGTCGTTTCGTCTCCCCAAATGATATTGTGCGCAAAATTGTTGTTATTCCGCACCTTCCGTTGAAACCAATTACAGACTTGCAACCTTCTCTCAGGATCATTGCGATATAGTTTTTGCACGGTTTGGTATTTATAGTCATGGTATCCGTGTCTCTTGAGTATTTTATTAACAGCACTTTTTGATAAATTGCATTCACTGGCCATAGTTCTCGATCCTATTCCTGGATTCATTCGAATTTGGGCCAGAACATTGATGTCATTGATAGGCTCGTTTCGTCGTACATAAGGACCTCTAGGTTTAATGAATGAATTATGTGCAAGTAACGTTGTAGATAAACGTCGAAACATTTTAATATTTGGTATTGTTCTTTCAGGATATAATTCACCATACCTTTGTGGTGCTTTGAACGAATTTCTATCTAGTTTTATATACACTTCGTACATATCTCTCTTCTCTTCATTTGTGTATCTTACCATATCGAATAAGTTAAATCGAAATTACTCAGAAAAGTATTTAATGACAAGTTCTTGTGACACAATAATAAACGAAGTGACAAATAATATGACATTTCTTGTTATGTTCTTTTTTATCCACGGCCTACTACTTGAAAATAATACATTCAATAAACCTAGAGTTGTGTGTATGTAAGAAAAAACAAGTCTATCAACGATATCAATGTTCTGACCCAAATTCAATTGAACCCAGAAAAAAAATCGAGAACTGTGGCCAGTGAATGCAATTTATCAAAAACTGCTGTTAATAAAATAGTCAAGAGACGCGAATACAATGATTTTAAATTTGAATACCAAGCCTTGCAAAAATTATATCGTAATGATCTCAAAATAAAGTTCGATTCTGTAATTTGTTTCAACGGAACAAATGACAAATCCAACAATAATGATTCCTCGCGAGAAGATTGAGAATGTATTGGAAGGTATTCAAGGAGACGAAATAAGCAAATGTATAAGAAGTATGGGTTCCAGAACCGCAAAGTGCATTTTACAAAATGGTGGACATTTCGAACACTTACTTCATTAATGTTCATCATTTACTTTCGAATAATCATTTGATTTTTTTTTCATTAAATGATAGTTTCGTTTAATTATTATGAATTAGGTTTTTCACCTCTTGAAATTTGTAAATAATTATTACTTGTTTCTTGCTTTGATTCTGTTACGTTCCATTCAGTTGAAGATGAGTAAGTTGATTTTCTTATCGAAATGTATTGCATGTTGTTAATTGAACTAAAGGTACCTAAATGTAATACAGATCCGACCCAAAGAAATTTGGATAAGGGTCAAAATCACCCGAAAATCAACTTTGAATGACATTGTATGATATATCGTTGAATTTAGCGTTAAAAGATATTTCGAAAAGTGTCATAAAATATGCAGGTCCGATGAAAAAAATGAGGTTGATGGTGGCCCAGAGCGTAGAAACGTTGGATACAAAATCTGATTATGTCAAAATGAGGATAATTCACTGTCGAATAAAAAACTCCTGTGACATTTTTTGATAATATTCGAAAAAAAGTGGGGAAAAAAGATAAATCAAAATGACAGAATTTACTTTTCTTATGATATCTCAATAACCAGCCCTGATAATCTCGATTTGTTTGAACTGCTTGACAATGCTTCTATGAATGCAACTTTTTCTCCATTTGACCGACTTTCTAACTCTTATGGTTTAAAAGTTACCAATACAATCCCATTAAAAAAGTGGCCACTCTGTATATATATATTTGTATATATAAATTCTTTATTTTTCAGAGAATATAAAAATGTTCGATCCATACAAACAAGCTTGGAATCCGATCGTCTCAACAATTTTTATGAACTCTTTCGGGAATCAAGTAATTGAGAAAACATTGCAAAATTTGAAGGTGCAGACGTTATTGAAGTCAAATGAGAAATTCGACGTTGTTGTATTAGGACAGTTCCTAAGCGAGGGATTGACTGCTTTCGCTTCTCATTACAATGCGCATCTTATCATGTTGAGTCCAATGGGAGCCAATCTGTGGAACAATCATCTGGTGGGGAATCCGTCACTACCGTCATTCTATTCAGAATCCGTACTCAACTATCCAACGAAGATGTCACTCCCGCAGCGTGCAAAAAACACCCTTTTTAGAATTTGGAATTACATCAACCTGAAGTTGATCTTTTATCCCGCGCAAAACCGACTGATCCATAAATACTTTCCCAACCCTACTGATCTAGAAGAATCCATGTATAACGTCTCTTTGTTATTACTCAACTCTCATGTGAGTTTGTCGAAACCTCAAGCCCATGTTCCCAATATGATAGAGATTGGTGGTTTTCACATTAAGCCACCGAAAAAGTTACCAGATGACCTTCAGAAATTCTTAGATGATGCAAAGGAGGGGGTAATTTATTTCAGTATGGGCTCAAATTTGAAAAGCAAGAATCTACCTGTAGAAGTAAGAGATGCAATTCTGAAAGCATTCAGCAAACGCAAAGAGAAAATACTGTGGAAATGGGAGGATGATGTTTTACCAGGACAACCACCTAATGTTTTTTTGAAAAAATGGCTTCCCCAGCAAGATATATTAGGTGAGTTTATTATTTTTGAAAAATTTAAAACTATTCGACTGATTTTTTTCGGATAATATTTACTGCATGGAAAGAAATATAATTAATCAACTTCTATGTATGCGGTGATCAATCTTATGGTTAAAACCGATTTGCATAGGTCTAAGTTAATTATTGCACTCATTTATGTTGAAGAAATACAAAATAAGTTGAATATGAACAAAAAACTATTCCTACGATACCATCGGTCACTGTTACCAATCACAAGGAAAACGAAAACTGATTGCTGAGGAATTCTTGTTGGACTGGAAAGATATCAAATAAGTACAGAAAATACGACAAGCACAAGGCCGTACCCAGAGAAAAATTTCGGGGGGGGGGGTTTGGTTCTAAGGTAAATAATGCAATGTACCGAGTGGGCCAAGTTGGCTCTTTTAAAGGGAAAGTCCAGCTTTCAAACTAGATAGATAAAAACTGATGTCTGTGTCTGAGGGTCAATTTTTATGGTGAAAACCGCATATCGATATCTATCATCGTTTCTGAGATACAGCATGTTTTTCGAAAATATGCATTTTTGAAAAGTTCCTGTGAAAAATTCTTTGTTTCTATGAGAACATTTCTGGAGCACTTTTTTACGTAGAATTCAATGGTGTAAGTGATTTATTTTTTCAAATCATATATAAATAGTTATTAATAGACAAATCTTTTTTTTTTAATGAGACAACCTGTATATTCTTGCATTTTTTGATAGTGCTTGAAATTACCATTCCAAAAATGTAGCACACTTGATGTTTTGCTAGAGTCACCTTTTTTCATGTAGACTTTGAAACGCACACTTTGAACAAGTAGACATTGGACGACGAGGCGATAAAACAGAAAGCAAGTGTTCACTAGTAGCTATCAAATGTTGAGAAAGCTGTTCACAGCAGTAATTTAAACTCATAGTTTCAATGAAACTGATAACAATTTATACTATATTTACTACTAATAAATGAAACTCCAACAATAATAATAATAATAATAATAATAAAGAACAAACAAGAACAAAATATTTCTTCAGAGGAGGTGTTCGAAATATCTACTAGCTTCTCTAACACACAGGCGGCACCTTTTTTGAACATTTCTTGCCGAATTAATTAGTTCAATGGGAGTGAGAGAAGCAAAACTTTGCATCACTGCCGCTTCCAATTCATGTCGGCAATTTAAAAATAGGATCTTTCAACCTTCCCCAGAGGTTAAAGTCCATAGGCGTTAAGTCTGGTGACCTGGCCGGCCAACGGTTGGATCCTTGGTTGGCTATCCAATTATTGCCAAAATTTGCAGACGAAAAATTGTTGACAATTGCAGTTATGTGAGGCGAAGCCCCGTCTTGGTGAACATATATTTTCCTGAGCTCCATTAGCGGCAATTCATTAACAAGGGGTCCAATTTGTTGCCTTAAAATTTTTAAATACCGCTGAGATGTGAGACTGCCATTATAAATGAACGGGCCGATAATTCTACCCCTGAAAACACCTGCCCATACACTAAATCCAAATCTTTCTTGACTTCTCTGCTCCACAATATAATGTTTTTTTTTTGCCCAAGTATGAGAATTGTAGCGGTTGAAAATGCCGGCACTGCTTACATAAGCTTCGTCTGTCCAAATACAATCCAACGAAAAATCAAGCACTTGGTTACAATTTTCCAGGAACCACTGGCAAATATCCATGCGGCGTTCAAAATCTCCTGGTCTGAGTTAATGAACTATTCTGGTCCTGTATGGCTTGAATTTGTGCTTTTTCAAAATCCGCCTAACGTTAGTTCTTGGTCGGACGAAAATCAAAATTTTTTCATTGCCAATAAAAACCAGTATTACCAAAAAACAAACGTGTGCTGCGGTATTATTAACGACAAATTAATAAAACCTTTTTTTTTCGCCAAAACCTAAATTTGGAAAACGAACTGAAGGATTTTTTGGATGATATGAGTTTACAAGAACGAAATAAGTTATGGTTTGTACATGATGGATGTCTCGCGAATTGTTAAATGGGGAATGGTTGGGACGAAATACCGATCCACGGTGGCCTCTTAGTTCGCCAGATCTCACCCCAATAGATTTTTTATAGGGATATTTGAAGCAAAAAGTATACAGGATTGACCATTTAATAAGGTTGGGTAGCTTGGGAATTCGATACTATTTCATTGCAGAAATATTCCAGCAATATTGCAGAAATATTCCAGCAATCTACTCTTAGTGAATTTTATGATCGCGAAAAAGATGCATTGAACGAGGAGGTGGACATAGAGAGACGCATCGATAATTGTTTCAACACATTTTTTTTGCATTTTAAATATATTCTGTTCTAATTTATTTTGAATTGTTGATTGTTAAGTGATAATAAAAATACGTTTGAAAACATTGTATTATTGCCTTTGAGATTTTAGTGCATACATTATGGATACATTGTTTCGTTAATTTTAATCAATGATAATAATAATAATGAAAATTCACTACTGCTGTGTACACGACGATTCCAAATCGAAAATTAAAATTCTGAATTTCGTGTAAAATTTTGTATATTTAAGCAAAGCCCTTCCGGCCAACGGTCATCTTCAGTGTTTATCTAAAATGTTGGACAAATAATTTGAAAAATTCCCATATATAACACACTTGAGCGTTGAGTACTACTAGGTGTTCGAGGTACTATCTAGATGAAGATACTTTCTGCCTCTTTCTGAATCCATTAACAAGTTATTCGGTACATTTTGTTATTTACAGAACTAGATTATTCATTTCCGAAAACTCCTTTTTGTTTCCCGGATCAATTGTTTCTGGTTTGTCATGAATGTATGAAGTGAAATGTTGATATATTTATAATTTTTGGTTTTATTCCAATCATTTCAGCACATCCCAATGTGAAGGTTTTCATTACACATGGAGGGCTTCTCAGTACAACTGAAACAGTTTATCATGGGGTGCCAATTATAGCGATACCAATATTTGGAGATCAGGAGGCAAACGGAAATTTTGCCAAGCAACTAGGATATGGACTGGTGTTACCACTCCCAGATATCTCGGAAGAAAAAATGACTTCCCTCTTGGATGAAATTATAAATAACCCAACGTATGTAGATGAAACTCAGATATGATCCTGAAAATGATGTAGCTTACTGAATACAATGTTAGTGTTGTGGTACTATGAATGAACAATGTTACAATGAATTTATCACTGAAACAGGAAGAGATATATATACATTAGGCCAATGAATATATTAAAATGTTATATATCAATGTAGCGCAGGAATCCACACGGATAATTCAATAGAACATTTTTATCTCAGCCCTTAAGTACTATCACATTGAATCAGTTGCGCCTACATAAACAAATCGCTGGAGAGACGTGTTGAAAATAAATGAGTTTTTTTAGCTAACCAAATATTTTTGACTATTCTATCAAAATTTCAGAAAAAAGTAATGATAATACATTTATTATTTACCATCAATAACACACAATACAACCATGAGAGAGAAAAAATTAGGTATTAGGTAAACAATAAAAGAACTGTTAAACCATGCGGCCAATTCTTCCACAGTTTTCACGAATATACATAAATTAATAAGAACTAACACATGCCAACTAAATATACTGATGACAAAAACAAATCAGTGATAATTTGAATTGTGGAATATCACTGTTGAGAAAACAAGAACCGTTTTTACCAACTTTTGAAGGCACATGACTTAGGACAATCAGGAAAGAAAAAGATCGTTAGAAAATTTGCTCCTTATGCTTTGGGATTATTATCACATTATTCCGACGGAAATTCAGATAATGTACATCCGTTCTGAAAGTGACTCTTCAGTAGGTATACATAATCCGGTATTTTTTCTACATAATTTTATGGTAAAGCATACCGAGTGAAATTTACGACGATTGAACTTGCTTGCGTTTTTGTTTTCTCTTGGGGTCGTTAATATCGATACATGGATGGACCATAAACAACATTATTATGGTGAAAATGGAATGGAACTAGACTACCGTAAAGCTTAATTTTCAATCTATGATTGAGGAAATGTCTCTGACTATACAGTGCTCGTCTAAAGTCCGCCCCCTACTAATTTTTGAACCACCCGGTATATCGCAACGCAATTTAGAGGGCTCGAATAAGAGATGAAAACCTACTCTTTCATGAAAAAATCACAGCTACAAGTTTTAAAATGGCGGCTGAGCGCCATCTTCAATAAAAATTTTTAATAGAACACCCCGTATATTATTTTATTTTTAAAATCTGCTCATAATTCTCAACAGTTTTCTCTTATACACTTCACTCCTAGATTCAATAAAGTGCCCTATTATAAATAGCTTCTTTCACGTTGATGAAAGTCTGTTCATCTATTTCTTCACATGCATCTATTATTCTGCGTTCCAACTTTTCTATTGTTTGCATTCAGTGGCGTAGATTTTTGACTTCAGATACTCCCATAGGAAAATACTAGAGGTGTAAAATCCGGAGATCTTGGTGGCCATTCTGTACTTCCCTGCGACCTATCCATCGCCCAGGAAAGTTTGTATCGAGGAACTCTCTAGCCATGCTGAAATATGATTTCACGATTTTCAAACTCTTTCTGATTGTTTAATACAATTTGTTTTATTCGAGGTTCAATTTCAGTTTCTCAAAGAGTTCTGTAAAGAACTCCTGTAAGATTGCCTCTGATGAAAATCGGTCCAACAACGCGATTGCCAAAATCCCCGCCCAAACATTCACCTTTTAAGGAAACTGGGTATGTCCCTCTCTAAAAATATGCGGATTAGTATCGCTCCAGTATCGTATATTCTGTTTGTTGACTTTTCCATTAAGAAAAAACGTGCATTCGTTTCCGAAACATACACGTTTCAGGAAGCCCCGTTCTCCTTCAATTGTTCTTGATAACCACTCACAAAATTCAACCCTCTGGTCTGGATCATCCTCCATGAGAACATGCAGGATTTTCATTTTATAGGGATGAAAGTTTTCTTTTTTTTTGGACTCTTTGGACCCTTTTTGAACTTACTCCACAGGATTCAGCAACTGTAGACGTCGACTGAGTCGGATTGATTACCATTTCAGCAACAATTTCTACCTTTTTTTCTTCTGAAAGAGGCGGTCTCCCTGATCTTGGAGCATCTTTCAGCTTATTTAAAAGTTTGCACAAATATGACCTCGAAATAGGATTCTCGGAAAATCTATCATTAAACATACGGACTGCTAGATGATCATTTCTTCCAGCTTCTCCAAATATCAAAACTGCTTCAAATTTATCGTCTAAAGGATTCAGGCGCTCAACGGACTATTTGACAGTTAGCAGTAGTTCAGTTTGACAGTAAACAAGATGTTACCGCGACAACGATTTTTCTCAATGCAAACTTGATTGAAAGCAACATTAGTGTTTTTGGTTGGGTTTGAAATGACCAAAATGTCACTTTTCAAACGTTAATATTTCGAAAACAATTGAATTTAGGGGTAAAGTGTGTTGGAGAAAACTGTTGAGAATTATGATTATATTTCGAAAATGGATATACTATTCGAAAAATTTATTAAAGATGGCGCTCGGCCGCCATTTCAGAACTTTTAGCTGTGATTTTTTCATGAAAAAGTAGGTTTTTATATCCTATTTGGGCTCTCCAAATTTCGTTGCGATATACCAGGTGGTTCAAAAATTAGTACGAGGGGGGGCGGACTTTAGACGAGCACTGTATATGAGTTTCAAAGAAGTATAAGGAAATTTGAGTTCCGGGGTAAGATGAACCTGTGGAATCTGGTCATGGACGCACTACTGGGGTCCCTGAAAGAAAAAGGTCATAAAACCCTTGGGTACGCTGACGACATTGTTGTCTTAAAACAGGGAACATTCAACACCACGGTTAGGGTTCACATGCAAGAGGGCCTAAACTTGGTAACCAGATGGACGGACATCGAGGTATTGAACATCAACCCTCAAAAGGCCACCATAGTAACATTTACTCGGAGACGCCTAAATTAGAGAAGTTAGGACCTATAAAACTTTGAGGAGAAATAATACAGAGTAAGGGAGAAGTCAAATATCTCGGCGTGATACTGGACTCGAAATTGACCTGGAACCAACATCTGACAAAAGTGACCAGAAAAGTGGAGACCAATTAATTGTGGCAAGACGTTCTTTTGGAAAAAAAAATGGAGACTTAAACCACACATGGTACACTAGCTGTATAACATGATGGTAAAACCGGCTATAACGTATGCCTCTCTGGTGTGGTGGACAAAGACATAGCAAAGGAGTGCCAAAGCTAAACTGGGCAAGGTGCAAAGACTTGCCTGTGTAGGCATTACAGGGGCAATGAAATCAACGCCCACTGCAGCCATGAAGACACTGCAGGGATTGCCTCCCCTTCAATTGGTGATACAGGGAGAGGCAAGGCTAGGCGCTTTCAGACTGAGAAACACACTGGGCAACATAAACGTTGGGACAGGACAGATGCGTATCGTTAGCATCGTAACCGGAGACGTGCCAGACATGAGCTCAGACCACATCGCAAAATGATTCTCATTTGACAAGACATACAGGGTATCTATACCAGATAGAACTGTATGGAATCACACAGAACTCAACATCATTCTACAGGGCAAGATCTGGGACACAGTCAGATCAAAGATGGATAATGGTGCGGGAGCAGGAGTGTATTCTAGAAACCCAAGAACCGGGTTTAGCCACTCACTGGGTACTCACACCTCTGTATTCCAAGTAGAGATTTACGAAATCCTTCAATATGAGAAATAGAACAATATGAGAGCAATAGTAGATGATTAGATCTTCATTCTCTCAGACAGCCAGGCGGCATTGAAGACTCTAAATAGCCAGGAAGTGACGTCTCAACTGGTATGGATCTGCAAAGAGGAATTGACAATTCTAGCAGAACAGAACCGCGTCAAGCTGATTTGGGTACCAGGACATAAGGGATTTGCAGGGAATGAAAAAGCCGACGAACTCACTAGAAGAGGATCGAAAAAAAAACGTCTGTAGAAGACTGGATCCAGGAAAAACACAAACAACTCTGGAAATAGACACGGAAAAGAGTACATCAAAGGCCCGTGCCGAAAAAAACAGCAGACCTGCTAACTCTAAACAGGGAACAACTGAAAATCATTACGGGGCTAATGACTGGACATGCGCCAGTAAAAGAGCACCTTGATACAATGGGAATGTTCAATGGCGACCTAACATGCAGATTATGCGGTGAGGAACCAGAAACAGTATCACACATACTGTGCAATTGCAGGGCGTTGGAACGCAGAAGACAGTCAGTTTTCGGGCAACCAATTGGTGAACCGAGAGTGTACAACACACGTCCAGTAAAGCATCTGTACAAACTTTTGCAGGGCAGGAAATTACTGGGATGGGTGCTGCAGGCAAGGTACAATGGGTCAGAAGGCCCAAGTGTCGTCGGAGGCTTCGACCAGACGAGCCTACTGGATGGAGTTTTCAGTGGGTAACCCAGAGGGAAGGGGACATAGGGACCCAAGATCTCAAAGTGCGATTCCCATATTACCTGTAATTTTACCACCCCCTCCCCAAAAAAATATTACTTTGAAACGTACTTCCAGGTCTGAAAGCTATTTTTCAATTGTCTCAAAAATTCCAAATTTGTTTGTACCTCATCGGAAAAATCATGATATTTCTATCCTTGAATATTGAAGATTTTATCATCTCATTGCAATTGAATTTGGGTCAACTGTTATTATCATCGATGTCAATTGGTGTTAATTTCGGATGGAAATATGAAGTCGGGCGAAAACGTGGGCTATTGGATTTCAAAATTCGGTTTCTTCAGCGAGAAAATCATATTTCAAATAATTTTATGTATTTTCGGTTTGTCGCCACAAATATATATGACAATAACCCAATTTTTCCATATCTCGAAATCCGTGATGGCTAGAAAAGTGAAGTTCCTGCAATTATTATCCACCCCATTCGAGTACAAAAAAATATTAATTAATTTTCTTTTTCCATTTCTTTGATTGAAAAATGAATTTTATGAGAAGTAATATGGAGATTCTAGTCATTGTAATTGCAAAGATTGAATATCAGGCTTTATTTATAAAACTGTGGTCCACCGACCCCAACACAATTATCTTTTTGGACGAATTTCATGTATTTATCCCAATCACTTATTTGAACTGAGTACCTTCATTTCAAGCTGCTAAATAAACCAAATAATCTACAAATGAATGTGAAACAAAACATATAATCGAATTTATCAATATTTTGAAATGTATTAAATCGTTGAATTTGATTATAGGTGTAACTGAGCTTAATGAAACAAATTAAATAAATATCTATAATGCTTTTTTTAACTCCAATTTTCAAGGAGGAATTCTTGGAAATATCAAATGTATCAACATAAAATGAAATAAATCATCGTTATGATTTTACCCTGAACATAGTATACAAGTCAAATCTCACACTTGTATGTTAATGGATGGGTTGTTCAATTGGTTCTAAACTCAACTTGCCACTAACTTGAAAGGAAAATGCATTAATTTTTCAGCTTATGGTTTGATATAAAAAATAATTATTATTGAAATAATTGAAGCATGTGAATTGCCATTATGAATTATAGTCACAACATATCAGTCATCTCCTATCGTCAATAATAATGACATAGTTCTTCAGTGAACTATATTGTTTGCTAAACATATAATTACAATAATACTCTTACTTGTTAAGCTATGATTTCCATATTGGTCACTGTCTATCTCCAAGGATCTCTGCACACGTTAAGTCTTATTTCATCTCGATTTAGGCTTTACGTTTTTATTTGTTATTATCAAGCAATTCCCTTCTTATTTGAATACTCGACGTGTTTATTCCAAGAACTAACTTGATTACAACATGATTTGAAACTGAATTTTATTAGCACTAATTTAATTATTGAATGACTGCCCTTAATAATCTAATTCGTAATGCTTCCAAATATATATAAGGGAAATTTGGTAATTTTGACGTTCGGCTTCCATTTTGGAGCCATTTTCAAGAAAAATATATAAATATAAGTTTTATATATATATATATATATATATATATATATATATATATATATATAGGCAAGGATAGTCGTTGCTGACTAGTTATGACTAGGTATGGGGTTCTGCAACAAGTAAAAGAGAACTCCTTAAAGGAAGCTTTCGGAAATCTTTATTATTTCCATCATCAGGAAAACTACAATAATTGTGAAAGTTAAAATTTGTAAAACAATAAACGTAAAATAGAGGATGGTTACTGAGATGTTAAAATTATTTTGTGGCACATATTAGACAATGACGATAGACAGAAAATATATTAAAATAGTACTAGGATTCTTGTTAAAAAAAAATATTAAAATTTGTTCGACGTCCTTCATGTCTGTCTTATGGTTCTTCTTGTTGAAACTGTCTCCTAACTAAGACTTTCGTGGATTTGTTATTCATATGGTGGTCAAACTTGTTCACATGGTCTGCTTATGCGCATCTTTCAGGGTGTCATTTGCAAACACTCGTATGTGAGATGATTCTGGTGCCTATAATCTTGAAGTTTGACCAACATAATTCTCATCGCAGTTTTGACAAGGCATACTACATTCGTTTGGGAAGCTACTAGGACTTCATCTTCGATTTTACTGTGAATTGTCTTGATAGTTAGGACTGTTTTGTTTGCTATTTTGATTAGTTTTGGTGTAAGTTCTTTGATAAAGGGTGAGGAAGTATATGTTAAGCGTAATAATAGGTGGTGATTTCTCACTCATTGTAGTCTCTAGTGATTCTGATGTATTGAACAAAATATTTTTTATCAAACTGGCAGAGTTAATATATCTCCCTAGAATGGAATGGTCTTAGGTATCTTCAACACGTTTTATTCGTTGAACCTAAACATCTACAAATTATAAACATGTCTTCTTTTATTGTAACATTTCCTGTTACCTGACTATGAAGCACTGATGATGACGTGAGTCGAAAGCGCTTTGCTATTTAATTATAAATATACACTTAATTCAAAATCTCCTATACTACTTATTACTACACAGTGTATTCAGCTTTCCTCAATCAACTATTCTAATATGTTTTGTATCTATCGTCATTGTCTAATATGTATCACAGAATAATTGTTGACATCTCAGTAAACATCCTCCCCAAATATGTAAGTCTATGTTACAACGTTTGTATTGTTTTACAAATTTCAACTTTTACAATTATTGTAGTCTCCCTGATGATGGAAATAATAAAGATTTCCGAAAGCTTGGACAACCTCTGAAGGGTTTTCTTTCACTTGCTGCAAAACCCCGCTACCTACTAGTTCTATATATATACAGGGTTATTCAAATTCGAGTCTATGCATGGGGATTTCGATAACGGTAAGAGATAGAGGGTTGATTAAATGGGGGCAAAGTAGCGTATTTCAGAGGTTAATTATATGGATGAAAAAAATCTGACTAGCTTCTTTAGTTCTGGAGTTATCCAGGAAAAATAAAAAAATCCGAAATTCTTCTTTTGCCTATATTTTTTTATTTTCCAAAGATTTTTTTCAAATTTTGCCACTTTGCCATAGCAACTTTTTGTAGGCTATCCAAATATCTGGATAAAAATTATATAAATTGGGCCACCCTCAACTTTTAATTTTCAAATACGGACCTGTATTTTGGAATGCCAAGACTCATGTTTCATATTGACGTAGTATTTTCATCTGAATTACAGAGTATTTTGGAAATATTGAACTAATACCAGTGATATTCCATAATTTTTTAATTCCATAACAACAAGAATAATCAATTTCCAGATTATCTAGTCTCACTACTTGTTCGGAATAACAATAAAATAAAATCAACATTTCCAACAGACATTTTTCTTTACCATAATGTAGCACTAGTAGAATAATTATTCATCCCCATGTCGATTGACCTCAGTAGGTATGAAGAAGATCTGTAGAATGTATTCTGCTGAGAACTCACGAACATAATCTGTCACAAACATAACATTGTATTTGATCATATAGCTTTTCATATTTTATAACTAATCACACAAGAACTTGTTTAATTATTATCAAGAATTGAAATAACAGCCATTATAAATATTCATAATCGAAATAAATGTTAAAATTGACGACCTTCTCGTTCCAGACATTTACGGAGTCGTTTTTTTGAGTTATTATTTGCTCTGAAAATATCTCTTCGCCGTAGTGATGCGAAAGCGTTCATGATTTTAAATCTTAAATCTTATATATTTTCAATTTCGTTTTGATATATTCTATTTTTTAGTGTACCCCATAAAAAAAAGTTGAGTACACTGAGATCAGGGGATCTTGCAGGCCATCTTATAGGCCCATTATTCGCAGGCATCTGTCTTGAAATGTTTCTTGTAAAAATTGATTAACGTCTCTTGTGCAATGTGCGCGAGCTCCATCGTGTTGAAACCACAACCGATTTAAATTAGCAATGGGAATATCATCGAGATATTCACTGAAAGTTTGTCTGAGGAAGTCTAGATAACGTTCGCCATTGAGCGTCCCGGCAAAGATGTAGGGACCTAGAACTCGATCCTTCAAAATTCCAGCCCATACATTTAGACCAAACCGCACTTGAGGTCTCGCTTCCCTAAAATTATTTTCATTGATTTGTGACACCACACTTTGTGGAACGAGTTTCATCCGACCAAATAATACTATTCAAAAAGTTTCTGTCATCGCCCAATTTTTGCAACATCCAATTACAAAAATTTTGCCGTCTTTCGGCGTCTCCTGGATACAATTTATGAACAATTTTAACTTTATAGCATTTGAATCTGTTTTTTTTAAAGTACGCCATACTGTAGTTTGCGGCAAATTCAATTCCTCAGCAATTTGTACTGTTGATTTTGATTGATTTGTATTGATCTGAAATATGGAGATGAATTAACATTTTTTCAGTCTTACCTACTTACCGCTTGAAGTATGTTTTCCTGTAACTCAATAGGAGTTTTGTTCCCATATTTCCTCCTTGGTTTTGTGACAGATCCATATTCGGTTTCTGTCCAAAAGTCTGAAATATGTGGGATGCGGCTGATGTCTTTCTGGGTATAGATCTAAATAATTTTCAGCGGAAAGATGAATGTTCCTATTATTTCTGTAGAAAACGTTAACCATATTTCTTTTCTGCTCTGTGGGGAAACCCATTTTCAGTACTAACAGATTTTTCATCAAATACCAACGATAATTTCCAAGAAACTGTCAAAATATTGACAAGTGAGGTGAACTAAATATTTATTTTCCAAAGCATACTATGAGAACTCAAATGGTTTAATCATAATTGTTGTATAGAGCAACAGAATACCCATGAATTTGCTGAAAAATATAGGTAGTTCGAAAAGTGAGTAACAATGAAATATTTCCAAATTGGTATCTGGAGTATGAAGATTGCCATTCGAAAATATTTTTTTTCCATTATTATATGCACATACACGTAGGGAAGAATAAATTTTCACATTTTCGCACATTGATCATGGGTTGCGTGAACTGAAATGTGGATGAATTCTTGAAGAAGACATTCTTCGTCGAATAATGTTGATTTTCTTCCAAATCCTAGGCATTCTATACCTTATTCTATGATATTTTTCTTTAATTACAGCTGGAATAAAAATTTTTTTTTGAAATTTTACTGGTAATAGTTCAATATTTCCAAAACACTCTGTAATTCAGATGAAAATACTACGTCAATATGAAACATGACTCTTGGCATTCAAAAAAATGCAATAAAAAATACAGGTCCGTATTTGAAAATTAAAAGTTGAATTTATACGATACCCTGTATATAATTTTTATTCAGATATTTGGATAGCCTACAGAAAGTTGCAATGGCGAAGTGACAATTAAAAAAAAAATCCTAAAATAAAAAGATATAGGCAAAAGAAGAATTTCGAAATTCTCGATTTTTCCCCCAGAACTAAAGAAGCTAGATCAGATTTTTTTATCCACATAATTGACCTCTGAAATATGCTACTTTGCCCCCATTTAACCATCCCTCTATCTCTTACCGTTATCGAAATCCCCATGCATAGACTCGAATTTGAATAGCCCTGTATATATATATATATATACATATACATATATACATATACATATATACATATACATATATACATATACATATATACATATACATATATATATATATATATATATATATATATATATATATATATATATATGACAAACTTCGGGAGGTGATTCTTTGGAAGGTTTCAGGACGAAAAGTTCATATAAACATATGTCCCAAACGGCTTGATTTTCGAGGTACAGGGTGATCAAAATAATTTTTTTCAAATTTTTTTAGTTTACTTGACATTTTCGACAATAATCAATTTAAATTAGGCGAGTACAATCCATTTAACAATGCGCACGATACAAAATAATTAATTTTTCAAATAATTCACAGGGTCCTCCTCCTTTCAGAGTCAAGCCTTGTTCAACCCTCCAGCATAAAAAATGCCGCCACTGACAGATAATGAGAAAAAAATATTTAATGATGTTTCATTTAACATCTTTTTGTTCTCTTAAAGTTTTTCCTTTACTTGTACGGTTCGGAAGCTATAATGAAAATATGAATGCAAACATTTTCCAGTATCGCATAACATAACGAAATTTGAGAAGTAAACATTCTCACAAACTTCTAGAAGTGATTCTTTGAAAGATTTCAGGACGAAAAGTTCATATAAACATATGTCCCATACGGATTGGTTTTCGTGGTACAGGGTCATCAAAATACATTTTTTTTAAAGAGTTTTTGGAGTTTACTTTTGCTATATTAATCAACTTTGTGCAGTACATATTCACCCTGAGTTGTGATGGAAAATATAAGGTGCTCCATAACATTACATTTTCTCTACACGAGCAGAAAATTCCATTATGTTTGCGATTCTGGAAAAATGTTTGCATTCAATTTTTCATTATAGCTTCTAAACCGTACAAGTAAATGAAAAACTTCAAGAGAACAAAAAGATGTTAAATGGAATAACATTGAGTATTCGTTTCTCATAATCTGTCAGTGGCGGCGGAAACAAAATCTGAAGGGTTGAACAAGGCTTGACTCTGAAAAAAGGAGGACCCTGTGAATTATTTGAGATATTAATTATTTTGTTGAATGGATTGTACTTGTCTGATTTGAATTGATTATTGTCGAAAATGTCGAAGTGAACTCGAATAAAAAAGTATTACCTCGAAAACCAAGCCGTTTGGGACATATATTTACTTATATGAACTTTTCCTGAATTCTTCCAAAGAATCAACTCCCGAAGTTTGTCAACGTACTTAATTAACACCCAGTATTGATATATTTATATATATAAATAACCTGTTGATATATAATTTCTTCTATTATATTAATAATATAATGAATTATAGAATTATTTTTAGTTTTTTTCATTAATTCTTTTAATGAAACCAAGGGGCATATTATACTTCTTTCCTTGAAAATGCAAATATAAAATAAGAAAAAAATGCGGAGATAACGTAAAATCATTTATTTTAACATAACTTCATCTACTCCACAGATATCGAGAGAACGTGAGGGCTAGATCTAGGGTGATGAAGGACAGGCAGATTAAACCACTGGAAAAGGCAGTTTACTGGGTGGAGTATGTGATAAGGCATAATGGAGCTGAACATTTGAGAGTGGGTTATATGCATTTAACTTGGTACCAGTATTACCTCTTGGATGTTTATGCAATTCTTTTTGGAACGATTTTTTTGTCCATGATGGTCTTCAAGAAGATGTTGTCCTTGTGCAGGAGAAAATCGAAAATATCAAAACAGAAGGAGAATTAAAAAAAAAAAAATTGTAAAAGAGCACATAAGAACTTTGCTTTGAGATGGGAAAATAAATAAATGGTGTATCGACTGTTCTTGTTTTTGTTTTGTTGAACGTGATAGTACAACAAAATTGGAAACTGAATGTGCTAAACTTGGGCATATCGAGTTCCTCCGCTGAAATAAGTTAAAACTCCGCCTGATGTTTCTATCACAGTATCACAAGTCTGATTATAGTCCAGTATGTGGGGGTTTTTACCCTACAAAGGGTGGAGTAGGAGTGATTTTGATATAATGTTATTTAGTTAGTTTTCACAAAAAAAAATAATATACTTTCACCTAAACAATTTGGATTTGGGGCTCAAAAATCAACTGAAGATGCAATTGTTTACTTGACAAATAATATCTATCAATCTCTGGATGAAGGAACATGTTCAATAGGTGTTTTTCTAGACTTAGCTAATGCCTTCGATACCGTCAATCACACAAAACTGTTGGGCGTTATGGAGGACCTGGGTATCAGAGGCATAGTCTATAAAATACTCAGGAGAATTGCCACTGGCATTTGCTTCATTTCTGATTCGTGCAGGTATTTAGAGTTTAATAGAATTAATAGCGTCTTGGTACTCGATTGAACGAAATAGTGAATTTGACATTTTGCATCCATTGCGAATTTAAATATATTATAGCACGAGATCGACGAACCATTCGATCTCATCGTACCTCGAGTCACGATCTCAGGTGCCGTCGAGGGTCACAACTCAGACAGCACTGGATATTCCATGAATATTCATAGAATATTATTTTTGGGATATTGGAATATTCTTAAATGTGCCAGGGATATACAAATCTTCTTTGGAATATTCCTAGAATGTGCTGGTGGGGAAAATTTCAGATAATCCTTGAATATTCCATGAGGATTATTTCCGGAATATCCAGAATAATCCCGGAATATTCCATGAATATTCCAGAAATAAGATTACCTCTGGGAATATTCCTTGTATATCCAGAATATACCTACAATATTTCATGAATATTCCAAAAGGTGAACATATTCTATGAATATTCCGAGGATAATTCAGGAATATGATAGTAATATTCCCTAAATATCCTGAAGGGTTTTCAGAACAAAATAACCATTCCCTAAAATTTCAGAAATTAGGAAAAATACATCTTTTTCCCCACATGAGTATCCTCAAATATACAATCTTGAATGGCACTTTTACATCAATTATATGAACTTCCACAATTATGCCTGACAATTCAAGCAATGTTTTTGCTTACATTCGCCAAGAAACAAAACTTAATTTAAAAAATTATGTAGTAGTGCAATACGTTATTGTTTTCGTCAGAGTATTCGTCGATTGGAATTGCAGGATCCACTCAGAAAAAAAAACATTTGATTTCCGCAGACTGCGCACCCCTTCCCTACATTGAACTGAAACAACATGAATTTGAACAGGTCTATTTATATATAGTTATGATAATAATAATAATATTTCATCAACCCGTTTCTTCTGTCACTAGAGGGATATCTGAAAAACAAGAATTGCAAGATCGAACTACTGCTATCTGAATCAGAAAAACTTGAATCCATTTTGTATTACAAATACTTTCAACTTGATTAGTTAACTGTCCTTTTGCATGCTGTGACGGAGTTTGTGTGAAAATGGCATTAAGAATATTTTCAGTTTCCTGGTGTACTTCCTTATACCAAGCACTGATTCTCTTTCTTTTAGGCATTTTGTAGAAAACGCCTTGAAAACGAAATGATCAGTGATATACAAATGAAACTTTCATGGAATGAAATGAATGGTAACATAAAAGTGTACCTACCACACTGTGGTAATTATTAAGAATATTTGTTTAACAATTTCAAACACAGTAGTTTCACATACAAATATGCAAAAGTAACCCATACCCATACCAGTAAAAAAAAAGATGTCAAATGTCAATTTAAAATGCAATCAACTTTACAGCTCTGCCATCGGGTTGAGCTACGACTACTGGATGAACGACAGACGCTGACGCGCGCGGAATGGTTTTGATTAGTCTTGAAAGTGCACCTCGATATTTTCCGACCAATTAAAATTTGGTCATCAGTACAGTAGTGTATTTTTGTCAGCTTGCCTGACCAAAAACTGTTTCCAAATCAAAAACATCTATTCGCACTTTTTCTCATACTTTTTCCCATATTTTGAACTCCAAAATGGTTATTGGTGTTAATTCTATAGAAGTATGGGATAATATTCCATGAATATAAAATACAGAATATTCAATTTTGATTATTCTATGAATATTCATACATGATTATTCATACAGGAATATTCTATGAACATTCATACAGGAATATTCTCACGAGAATATTCGTGGTACATTCTCCCGACAATATTCCAGGAATATGCATATTGGAATATTCCTGGAATATGCTAGAGCATGTGAATATTCTAGGAATATTCCATATATATTCGGAATATATCTCTCTTTTCGGATATTTAGAGAATATTCTAGGAATATTCCGTGCTGTCTGGGAAAATATGTCAGTTTTTCTAGCTGTTCAAGTTGTGATGCATGGCCGAACGAGAGCAGTTAGTGCACTAATTAATAAAGTTGTTTTCCTCAGAGTGAAGTTTTTCATCTTAGAATGGCAATAAGACTAATATACAGATATTGGGCCTTTTAATTTAGGATAAAGTTCCTGAAGGTGGTTTTATAAGATACGCGAATTTTCTATGTTTAACTAATTATGAATCTAGTAAGTAATACCCGTTGATATCTCGTACGCAGAATTCTGGCCATATAAATGCTTTTTGCTAAGTGAGTATTTAGCTAAGGGTATATCGGGAGTGTGGTAACACCGTAGTTTGGGCTTTGACAAAGGGTGGGTCGAGATATCGAAGTAGTTCTGTTTTCTTTCCGTGAAGCTCAAAGTAATTATTACGAGTAGCCCGTGAAGTTTTTTTTGTATTAATACTAATTAATTAAGTCATTAAGTTAAAGTGGACGAATTTGATTCCCACGCTCACCAAAAAAATAACTTTCTGAACTTAGGTTAAAATAAAATAGGAAAATCGGTCTCTGTGGTGACAAGGAGATTGTGTAATTATATTATGAGAGGTGTTCTAGTTTATGTTCATAGTTGGAACTTATAAACTGATGAGTTTACGCTCATCTGTTCAATTTAGTGAATAAAATATATTGTTGAAGTTCTCATAACCTTGTGTAATGAATTCAAATTGTGAAAATTGCATAAGTTAAAGTTTAAATGGAATTGTTATATTGTGGTTACATTTGGAAACTTCTATGAAAAGTACTTTTTCAAGCATATAAACTATGGAATCCGACCAGTGTTTAAGTTAGGATAAAGACAGGTCTGTCTGACTGTCTGTGCAACTGGAGTCCAGTCCCAACCTACAGCCTACAGACCTTTGGAGATTTTAATTAAGTCAAGAAACCAGACCCCTGGACCTTCCGTATCTGCATTTGTTGCTACCCCTGGTAAGTGGAGTGAACCACTATAAAATTTGGCGCCCGAGGGAAAAGACGAGTTTAAAAATAGTTAAATAGTGTCTTGGCGTCATGAATGAAGTAACGTTTCTAGGGATAACAGTAATTATTCCCGACCCTAAAAAATCGCTTTATGAAATATCTGAAAATATATCTCGGTATTAATGAGCTCAAAATTATTTACTACTCACTAGTAGAATCACATATTCAATATGGAAGTTCAGGTTGGGGGGATTGCCTCACAGAACAACTGCAAGCTATACAGACATACTTTTTACTCTACTCAGAAACTTTTTGAAGAGATTCCCTTTCCTTGGAATAAAACAACTTTATTATTACAAAGTTCTTGATATACGAATAAAAATATACATAATACTCGATAAAAAAAGTCTTTTTGAGTTTTCTACAAAAACAACTGCAAAAACAATAGGTCAGAGATCGTTCTATTATACGGGCCCAAAAATTCCCCAATCCATAAGGAATATAAACCATACTTCTTTATACAAAGATACATTGAAGATTTGGTTAAAGAACTTGTCCATAGAAAACCTAACAAGGATGGCTAATATTTCTAAATAATTATTGAAATCCATTCTTTGAGTACAATTTTCACATGATAAGCAATACCTGTGCATATACGTATGAACGTATGTATGTATATAGGAACATGTGTGTGAAATTGTATTGGAAAATGATATTGATATTATGCTACTGTCTGAGACATGGTTGGGCCCAGATGATCACTCTGTTGTGGTGGACATTCCTGGATATACGTTATTTCGTAAGGATAGAGTTGGTAGAGGTGGGGGAGTTGGAGCATATGTTAAAGTATCTGTAAGTTGTGAAATCTTGCACATTGACATGGTTATGGGAAGTAACATTGAATATATCTTACTAAAAATGCGAGACAGACATAAAAAATTTATTGTTGGAGTTTTTTATAGACCACCCACCGCTGTAATGGGAGATGTAATAGAAGATATTGAAAACATACTTGCTTCAACCTATCATACTGTTGATTGGATGACGCTCTTGGGAGATTTCAATGTAAATTTTTAAATTTGATAATCCGTTAATGCACTGCTTTGAATCTTTTGGTTTTCACAAATTTTGAATGTTGCAACGAGAACCACTAGCACAACGAGTACGTTACTTGATCTCATCTTCGTTTCAACCACTGATATAGTAAAAAAATCTGGTACATTGCCTGTACATGGAATATCAGATCATGACTTAACATTTTTAGAAGTGGGGATGCCTATCCTCCAAAACGTACCCAAGCTCATTACTTATAGATGTTTTCGGCTCTTCAATATCAGTAACCTATTAAATGACCTTCGAGCTTCCTGGGACAATATCATTGTAGAAAATGATCTCGATAAAAAAATTGATATATTCAATGAGTTCATTCTCCTTGCTTTCAATAATAATGCTCCATTTGTTCAAAAAAACGTAACAAAACCACCAGCACCCTGGCTGACGGATAATTTAATAATCTTAAAAAAAGAGAGAGACAAAGCTTTACAAAAGTTCAAAAAAACCAAAAGAGAATGCGATTTTAAAAGATATAAAGAATTGAGAAATTATACTCGCGGTAACTAGAAGTGAGAAAAAGCCCATCTTAATCATGTTCTTCAAATGAAAAATTCTAAAGCTTTGAAAACACTGAAACACTTGGGTGTCTGTTCGAGCTCTAAAAACATAATTCCTGATAACCTATCGAATCCCGATACCATGAACAACTATTTTTCTACCACTGCAGTATGTAACTGATAAATGTGATGAGAAAATTGATTTTTATATTAGGTCAGTTCATAACCCTCCTTTGCAATTTTCATTCAGATTAATAACTGTTGAAGGAGCCAATAAAGCTTTACATAGTATTAAAACGAATGCCTTTGGAGTAGATAATATAAATGCTGAAATGTTAAAATATTGCAGCCCATTCATAGACAAATATATAACACACATAATAAATTGTTGCATTGAAAAATCATACTTTCCAGTTTTATGGAAAAGTTCTGTTGGTATACCTATCCCTAAAAAAAGTCATCCCAAAGATTTTACAGATCTCAGAATCATTAGTTTACTTCCTACTTTATCCAAAATTTTCGAAAAAAATTTGTATTCACAAATATATGAACATTTCACTGCAAAAGACTTACTTCCTGATTGCCAGTGCGGTTTTAGACCAGGTAGAAATACTGAAATATCTCTGGCGACTGTAACCGATGATTTATTAACTGCTTATGATGAAGGTTTATCTAGTGTTTTGGTACTACTTGATTTTTCTAAGGCATTTGATACCATTAATCATGAGTTGCTTTGCGCAAAATTGAGATTTTATGGCTTTGATGATTCATCGGTGTTTCTGATATGGAATTACTTTTTGAGGCGTTCTCAAGTAATATCAGTAAATGGATTATATTCATCCAAACTGGATATACTTCAGTGTCCTGCAAGGGTCCATATTAGGCCCCTTGCTTTTTATTATATACACTGCTGATATTTTGAATAATATAGAACAATGTAAGGTACAAGCATTTGCAGATGATAGACAAATGTATCTCAGCTTTAGTACTGAGGATTGGGTAAATGTCGAAGACATCATAAATAATAATTGAACAATATCAAGACTTCCTCTGATCAGCACAACTTGAAACTCAATTCTGAAAAATCGAAGATACTGTTTTTGGCAATAAAACAATAGAAACTTATTAAGAGACAATATGACAATCCATATTGACAATTCACCATTAGAAATGTGCGATTCAGCCAGGAATCTTGGCTTAGTGTTAGATGTTGAGATGCGCTTCTCTCTTCATGTCAGGAGTATTATAAGTAAAGCATTTGCATCCTTGAAACTCATTTATAGTGCTCGCCATTTTCTCAGCGTTAAAATGAAACGAACATTATGCGAGTCATTGGTTCTGAGTCACTTCAACTATTGTGATTTCATCTATGGACCTTGTTTAACAAGGGTAGATAAGGACAAGATTCAGAAAGTGCAAAACAGCTGTTGTAGACTAATTTATGGAATCAGAAAATATGATCATATTTCTCAAAAATTTCAAGAATGTAACTGGCTCAACATGGAAAACAGGAGGCAACTCCATCTAGGTACTTTCACACATAAATTTCTCAATGATCCTAACTCACCTGCTCTAGTACGTAAATTCATTCCTAGATCCAAAATACATTCAAAAAATGTCAGGAATAGATCCACCCTGACCATGCCCCAGCACAGAACTGCAATGTTCCAAAAGTCATTTGTATTTAATGCTATTCAGATGTACAATCATTTACCTAATGAATTCAAAATATACAATATTAATAAATTTAAGTATAAATTAAAATATCAACTATTTGAAACACAGCGAAAATGTCTCGGCCAGCCTTGTAACTTCCTTTATTTATTTAGAAAGTGGTATTCTCAACTTTATTCCATATTGTAATATTTATTATACTAGGTGCACTCGTTCATTTCTACAAAAATCGTAGCCCTGAGATAATCACCAAATCAGTTTCATTAAATTGTTATGTTTTCTTTCCAAAATTTTGACTCTACTGTCGTGTTATTGTTTTTTTTTTTCTTTTTTCTTTTCCTTATATATAATTTTTCCTTCTCTTGGGCAATTGCCCTCTGGTGGTTAAGTAGAATAGCTTTGAGCTAGACTTCGCCATCAGTTTCATTAAATTGTAATGTTTTCTTTTTTTTCTATTGACAATAAAGACGTTTATTATTATTATTATTATTATACATATTTTATTTAGTATAGTGTATTATAGTATACTGTAGTAGACTATAGAATAGAATATTATAATACATAGTAGTGATTAATATGTACTTTATGTACTCAGGCACTGTCGGTTCATTAGTTTTGGAATAATTGCAATCTGAATTTTTTAATGCACTTTATTGCAGCAGACCTGCGTCATAGGTGATCCGATTCCAATTTTCCAACAAGATTTCGAGAGTAGAAGTATAGTAATACAAAACGTATATTCTCATTTTGCGTTAAAATGCTGCAAAACAGGTGAAAAATGCTTGCAAACATGATCGAAAATGGGCAAGTACGTGAAAGCGGCTGAGTAGGGGGGGTAGAGCAGCAGTCGCGGGGAAGCGTATGTATAGTAATACAAGCGCGCTGCGCCCGTTATGAATCTGCTGCTCTGCCACTCCCGAGCCGCTTTCATGCACTCGCTGGTTTTCGGTAATATTTGCAAGTATTTCTCACCTATTTCGCAGCATTTTAACGCAAAACGAGAATAGTCATTTCGCAGTACTATACTTCGACTCTCAAAATCTTCCAGAAAAATTGAAATCGTATCACTTATAATGCATTCAGGTCTGCTGCAATAAAGTGCATTAAAAAAATCAAATTGCAATTATGCCAAAACTAATAATTCGACAGTGTCTGAGTTTTCCACTCATAATCAATCAATCACCACTATGTCGTGGTGAGCCTGCTTCAAAACTTGGAAAATGGTGGTGTTATGAATTAAAAAAAACGCAGATTTTGTTCCAGTTTTTCCGGTTTTTCTCCGTTACTAATAATCCGATCGAGTTGTGCTAGGGCTCATTTTCTTCGCATTTTGATCCTCTACAATTCGGGATTGCTTTATTAGTTTTCAAGTTACAAGTCAAAAACGATATAAAAATATGCTTTTAAATGAAAGATAAGTGCCATGTGAAGTGGAATGAATAGAAAAATCGAATAAAACGGTTTTCTCCACATAAAGGATTCAATATAAAATTGAACCAGAAAATGGTAGATCTCAGGTGAAAAACAACTACTTTCCTGGCAAATACCACGCAGAACGTTGAATGATATTCACCTGAAAATCCATGCATACTTCCATATAATATCAATGGACATTGAATGCAAATGTTTCTTTCTGATAAGCTCGATTATGTTTAATTTATGTCGTGTTCACCTAACAATCCGCATACCGGTTTCAGGCTTCTTGGCCCTCATCAGTACGGAGTAGTCAACCAGCCAAAGGTCCAAGGAACTCTGGCTGAAGTGAGACACAACTAAGATGTCTAAAAACCCTGGTGAATGAACTGATTCGATATTGTTTAGATTTTTGAGGGGACACCACCTGTTACTTCAACAGAGCTTCTCTCTCTGTGGTAGATGGCGCCGTCCAAAAATGTTTGTCTATATTCTCGCTTAATGTCAGAACCTAATTTCTGACATCTGCAGCATCTTATATGGAATTATTTTCAGTGTTTTGTCGGTATCTATTCGTTTTCCATCTCTTTGATATGAAATTAGCCTATTCCTGAGTTTGTTCTTCAAACAATTACTCGTTAATCAGTTCATTAGTGCGTGAGGAATTGTTCATTTTGAGGTGGTGTGGTGTGTAAGGATACTTTTTGTGGAATGGGCCACATTTGTATTTTGTGTAGACTAAAGCCGCAGATTTTTCGCGAATTTTCGCCTGTATTCAATACCAAAAGCAAGTACAAATCTTGACGAATTGACTAATAATGATATTTCCATAGTTCATTATATTGTATGCATTGAATTTTTTATTTTCTGCAATTTAATGACAATTTCATTTCCAATTCTCCGTCTGTCAAAATGAAGTTAACCTCAAATTTAAATCGTACAAAATACGAAAAACAACACGACAGTGCTTTCTTTGTACAATGTTCGGGGACTTCGAATTCTAGCTTTGCTATTGGTGAAGTTTGACAGATGTCTCTTTCCAACCAATAGCAAAGCTAGAATCAAAACCCGCGCACAGTTCGCCTCAAAAAGAAATCTGAGGAAATAAATATACCCTGTTACTGAATCGAAACTAAATCGAAATTGGCGCCATCTGACACGCTAGTAATCTCTATTATCAAGTAGGCCAAGTGTCGCCAAGTCGATCCCAAACTTCTACAGGTATAAGTGCAAGCACCAGGGTTTTTATACATCTTAGACACAACGTAAACTAACCATCATCGAGTTTGTAACACCTATAGGTACGCCGGAAAAGATAAACTTTAACTGGCGGTACCTAGTGACAGAAAGAAACACTCCAAAAAATCTCCCACCTCGATAGGTTTCTAAATAAAAGATTCCTTCTCAGTAGGAGTGGCAAGCCCGTCTAGCATATAGTGAAAGATAAGTGCCATGTGAAGTGGAATGAATAGAAAAATCGAATAAAACGGTTTTCTTCACATAAAGGATTCAATATAAAATTGAACCAGAAAATGGTAGATCTCAGGTGAAAAACAACTACTTTCCTGGCAAATACCACGCAGAACGTTGAATGATATTCACCTGAAAATCCATGCATACTTCCATATAATATCAATGGATATTGAATGCAAATGTTTCTTTCTGATAAGCTCGATTATGTTTAATTTATGTCGTGTTCACCTAACAATCCGCATACCGGTTTCAGGCTTCTTGGCCCTCATCAGTACGGAGTAGTCAACCAGCCAAAGGTCCAAAGAACTCTGGCTGAAGTGAGACACAACGTAAACTAACCATCATTGAGTTTGTAACACCTATAGGTACGCCGGAAAAGATAAACTTTAACTGGCGGTACCTAGTGACAGAAAGAAACACTCCGAAAAATCTCCCACCTCGATAGGTTTCTGAATAAAAGATTCCTTCTCAGTAGGAGTGGCAAGCCCGTCTAGCATATAGTGAAAGATAAGTGCCATGTGAAGTGGAATGAATAGAAAAATCGAATAAAACGGTTTTCTTCACATAAAGGATTCAATATAAAATTGAACCAGAAAATGGTAGATCTCAGGTGAAAAACAACTACTTTCCTGGCAAATACCACGCAGAACGTTGAATGATAGATATTCACCTGAAAATCCATGCATACTTCCATATAATATCAATGGACATTGAATGCAAATGTTTCTTTCTGATAAGCTCGATTATGTTTAATTTATGTCGTGTTCACCTAACAATCCGCATACCGGTTTCAGGCTTCTTGGCCCTCATCAGTACGGAGTAGTCAACCAGCCAAAGGTCCAAAGAACTCTGGCTGAAGTGAGACACAACGTAAACTAACCATCATCGAGTTTGTAACACCTATAGGTACGCCGGAAAAGATAAACTTTAACTGGCGGTACCTAGTGACGAAAGAAACACTCGAAAAATCTCCCACCTCGATAGGTTTCTAAATAAAAGATTCCTTCTCAGTAGGAGTGGCAAGCCCGTCTAGCATATAGTGAAAGATAAGTGCCATGTGAAGTGGAATGAATAGAAAAATCGAATAAAACGGTTTTCTTCACATAAAGGATTCAATATAAAATTGAACCAGAAAATGGTAGATCTCAGGTGAAAAACAACTACTTTCCTGGCAAATACCACGCAGAACGTTGAATGATATTCACCTGAAAATCCATGCATACTTCCATATAATATCAATGGACATTGAATGCAAATGTTTCTTTCTGATAAGCTCGATTATGTTTAATTTATGTCGTGTTCACCAAAATCCGCATACCGGTTTCAGGCTTCTTGGCCCTCATGCTTTTAAATGTTTATAACAAATTTAGCAATGACAGTTGGGAGTAGGAAACATAACATGATATGACTACGGACCGTCTTTCGTTTCATGGCACAGTCGGTTTCCTGGTAGTATTTTTGTCACGAAAAAATTTCTATTGATTGGTCTATATAGAGAAGTATTCAATCACTGTTTCTGATATGCAATACTTAGAAACAAGTTACTGACTAATTGAATATTTTTCCATTCGTGAAAATAATTTGGTGTATGCAGTAACTTATTGGGCCAAAGTAATTTCGTGCCCTTCTACACTTGTATAGTTTCTCCGGTCCATTTAATAATCCGGTTAATATTCCCAAAAAAGTGTTATGAATGAGTATCCACAGAATATGTGCTTCAAACAATGAGTCAAGTTTATCGCAATGACTATTTCCCTCATACTATTTCAACCAATGATCTGTCAGCAAATTTTGACCAATACTCAAATCAAATCAAATATACTTTATTGCCGGAAGAAGAATTCTCATTGACAAAGTACAGAATTAAGTCAGTTTATATACAAACATGTAAAAACACGTATGCTATACATGCATACACAAAAAACATTAAAATAGTACATATGATGCATAAATAATTAAAAAAGTAACGGGGAGGGGTAAGTTTACAGATACTTCAAAACATTTTAAATACAGTCACAGTTAAATACAGGTACATTTCATGTAATGACAGCGGCAAAATTTGCAAATCATCCCTTGGGTTTGTTCGACAATATCTCTTATAAACATACTTACGTAAGTGATTTTCGTGGTTAAGACAAAAGAACTCTGGACATATGTTTGTCATCTGACGTGAAATTTTTGAAAGTGTCACAAGTTCATTTGGAGCATCTAATGATTTTGCCTCTGGAAGCTCCCTGTCCATACCTGTGGAAGAGATTCCTACCAGTCTCGTTTCTCAACCACTGGCAACTAATCCTAGTCATTCTGTTGTAC
The DNA here is from genome assembly GCA_018342105.1 of Gonioctena quinquepunctata. Taxonomy (NCBI): domain Eukaryota; kingdom Metazoa; phylum Arthropoda; class Insecta; order Coleoptera; family Chrysomelidae; genus Gonioctena; species Gonioctena quinquepunctata. The sequence continues at coordinate 57,643 of JAFIRS010001318.1, forward strand.
AAAGAAACCCCCGCACGAAAACATATGGAAAATTGGCTCTAAGTCGAATTGGCTGAAATTTTATTATTTTATAGTAGAATGGGTCATTAGAAAAAGTGTGAGTTCAAATGATTTTGTATGTTTAGTTTCTGAGATATAAGCGGCCAAAGTTCGTAAAAACGTCGTATTGGGGTAGGATTGACAAAGAAAAAAACAATTTTTTTAGTCGAAACAAGACAAAGTAAGAATGAAAATGTATTGATCGGAACTCATAAGCATATTCAATTATAATCTTATTGATGATAGTACATAAGGGTGTATACGGGGCATAGTAAAAAAAATCGTTTTTCCGGATTGTTTTCCCAGCACTAGTTCAGAACCAACAAGTTATATTTTGTTAAGATATCATAGTTTCAGTCTATTGTAGGCGAAAAAACATGTTTTGTTTCTTGATGACTCTCTCTGTTTGAAATATATATTTTTTTAAATTTTCCAGTATACCCCTATACTGAAAACAATTGACAGATCGTTTTTGATTACAAAAAAAGGAATTAATTGCTACTGCCCATTGAATGAAAGATAGGTTAACATTTTGATGATCTCAATTGTTCAATATTACCCTTCATTTAGATAAAGGGTGCGTTAAATTTTTTTAAGGTATTTACAATGTTTTCATTGAATATCTAGAAAACTGTTCCGTTAATTTGGACCATATTTCACTCACAATATTTTAAAACTGTTGTCACTGTTGACTATCATATACGATGATTTTATCAACTTTGTATGTTGCGTTTCTAAGATATGCATTTTTGAAGTTTACGGTATTACGATATATGGGGTAACCTATCGATTTAACAAAATTTTATGGAACCTTTCGACACATCCAATAGGCCTTTTCATTTAGATTATTTCTCAAGGCGCATGCGCTCGTTTTGAGACCCAAAGTCTGATTGGCTATTGGGAAAGTGAATAGCCATTGCTTAGTTTTGAAATAACAATGTGAGATTGGCTTAGTTCAAAATTGGCGGTATTTTCACATTATGTCAACAGTCAACTTCATGACAAATGCACCTGCATACATTGGCGTTCGTTTAGGTTAAGTACTTATTACCTATTTTATACCGCCAAAAACCTTTCATTAGTAGATAAAATAATGTACACGAATATTTTCTAATGGTGAGTTTTCTTCTCCATGTAAATTCAAGTCAACTATCCATAGGAAAACTCGGAAATATTTCATTTCTGACAGGTAAACAAAGTTAGTCATTTGTCATCTAAATGAAAAAGCCTATTCTATTATGAAACTTTTCGAAATCAATTATTTAATACGATGAACAATACAAACCACACTCAACAACAATTTGGAACTCAAAAGTATAGAATAAAAAAAAATCGAATTATAAATAACGACTTCTAACATAGAAAGTCAATTAATTTTTGGAAATTATATTATAACAAATCGAAATTGAAACTAATTAGTTATAAACAACATAATCAACAATTTACATAATGGAACTCTCAAAAAACAAACAATAACCAAAAACCAAATTCAGATAAAATTATTAATATTGTTATTAATTGGTCTATTTGCGCAATCTAAAACATTTCTCAATACTTTATGGCTAGGGTACTTTATTGTTTCCATTTGAAATTGATATGCGTTATCCTGAACCTGGACTATTACGCTGCCGCATAGCGTCCAGATTTAGGAATGCTATAAAGTATCAACTGTGAATATCTTTTTGTATTATTCCTGACGCACCTGCAAATGAACGTATTCTAGGCTACTACTGTACCTGCAAAAGTGGAGCAAGAACAGTGGGATGTTGTTCCCATATTTGCAGCGTACTTTGGTACCTAGGATATGCTCGTCATCAAGAAACAATAAAGTACCCTAGCCATGAACTATTAAACAATGTTTTAGATTGCGCAAATAGACCAATAAATAACAATATAAATAATATTATTTGAATTTAGGTTTTATTTATTGTTTGTTTTTTGTGAGTTCAATTATGTAAATTGTTGTTTATGTTGTTTATAACTAATTAGTTTCAATTTCTATTTAGAGTTCACTACTACAATACACTATTACTTTTTAACTACTTAAGGGTTGACTAAATGACTTAAGCACGACGCTATACAATAGCTTCATCAGGTTCATTTCGATTTGTTATATTATAATTTCCATAATATTGATTGACTTTTTATGTAAGAAGTCGTTATTTATAATTTGATTTTTTTTTAGTCTATACTGTTGTGTTCCAAATTATTGTTGAGTGTGGTTTATGTTGTTTATAGTATCAAATGATTGATTTCGAAAAGTTTTATGATAGAATTGAATGTGTCGAAAGGTTCTATAAAATTTTGGTTAGGTTATCCCCTATATCGTAATACCGAAAACTTCAAAAATGCATATCTTGAAACGCAACACACAAAGTTGATAAAACTATCGTACCTATATGATAGTCAACATTTTCAAAATATTGTGAGTAGAATATGGTCCACATTAACTGAACAGTTTTCTAGATATTCAATAAAAACATTGTAAATGACCTAAAAAAAAACATAACGCACCCTTTATCTAAATGAAAGGTAATATTGAACAATTGAGTTCATCAGAATGTTACCCTATCTTTTATTCAATGGGCAGTAGCAATTATTTCCTGTTTTTGCAATCAAAAACGATCTGTCACTTGTTTTCAGTATAGGGGTATACTCGAAAATTAAAAAAAATGTCAAACAGAGATATTCATCAAGAAACAAAACACGTTTTTTTCGCCTACAATAGACTGAAACTATGATATCTTAACGAAATATAACTTGTTTTAAAATAGTGCTGAAAAAGAAATCCGGAAAAACGATTTTTTTACTATGCCCCGTATACACCCTAATGTAATATCATCAATAAGATTATAATTGAATATATTTATGAGTTCCGATCAATACATTTTCATCTTTACTTTGTCTTATTTCGACTAAAAAACAGTTTTTTTGTTTGTCAATCCTACCCCAATACGACGTTTTTACGAACTTTGGCCGCTTATATCTCAGAAACTAAACATACAAAATCATTTGAACTCACATGTTTTTCTAATGACCCATCCTACTATAACATAATGAAAATTCAGCCAATTCGACCTAGAGTCAATTTCCCATATGTTTTCGTGCGGGGTTCTTTCTATTCTAATTTCGATATGTAATTGAAAGTAATAAAAAACTTCTCTCGACAAATTGAATGACAAAATCTCTCGTCTTCGGCTCGAGATTTTGATCATGCAATTTGCCTTGGGATATTACTCAAGCAACAATCTTCCGACCAAAAATTTTTCCGGCAAAATAATATTCTCTTGATATATTGTAACTGATAATTGTTCAGCAGACATTTTTTTTTTTTTTTTTTGGCTTGGACATTTCGTCATTCGGCCAGACACAAGAGGAGTATATTTTATTAAAATTTCAGGCAACGACACGCGGTGTTCCTCAGCAGACATTGATGAATACATCCCTGAATCGCTGGGTTTCCTGCTATCAGAAATAATTTTAATAATGCCTCATTAAAAGACTCATCATAACACTAAGACCTTATCATAATACTGAATGTAAATACATTGTGAATGCCATCATATCAGCAGAATGACCCGGATCATTATTATTATCACCCTTACGTGTTGGTTCGGGAGTAATATTTCACAGAAAATTTCGGTCCAAAAAAGATATGAATATACATGGTGTTTCTTAATAACATGCTAATATTCAAGTAGGTTATCCTTGGGTCATTTTGAGAAAAAAAAAGTTGAGAGGTGTCAAGGGACACCCGGATGGAACGAAGTTCCTTTCGATTAATTAGGGAAGGAATTGTAATAATTTTTTTTTAAGTCATAATATTTTTTTTTTATTATTAACAAATATAATGTAATATAAACTTAATCAGTAGGCTCAATTTTAGTACATACGCATTGATATTGTAATATTAAAATATAATTTGCTTTTAAATTTATTAAAGTTATGACGCGTACACTTGCTAAACACACAATAATGGAGAGATTATAACGCGTATGACTTGGTTAGCACAATAGTAAAGAGAGGTTATAATGCGTACTTGCTAAAAATACATAAGCATTTATTATTGTCTGTATAAAATCTCTATTTACCTTACTCCATCAGCAATATCCGGAACTTGTGCAGAAACACTGTCAGGATTCATTATCGTTATTATTTTTTATTATTATTTATTATGTACAAAAAACTTGTATACACTCAACAAAAATAATCGTCGCGACACCACACTGTTCAATGCGAAATAGAAAGACGAAACGAAAATAACTGGCTTGCTTTCTATGAGAGAGAGAGAGAGAGAGAGAGAGACAGAGAAACACGCGCACGCCGCACGGCTTACAACTACAGCAGAAAGTGTCGTTACAACTTTTGGTCTTAATTTATTCCGTCTAGCCCCCTTTCGCAACGCGCGATAAGAAACTTCTTTCCAAAAAAATTCATATGAACATATGTCCTAAAGGTCTCAACTTATGAACTACAGGGTGCTAAAGTTTCAAGATTTTTTTTCTATGATAACTTTGGAATGTATCCTAATGTATTTGCCAGTCGCGTTCATGATTTGCAATGAATCATTTTGAAGTGAGAAGTAATACGCCATTGCTTCTCTCAAAAAAGATTATTTTTAAAATTCTCATTCCTTTTTGAGCAAATGTAGTCCCATGATTTTTTTTCGTTTGACTTAATTACGGCTTTTGCATGAAAAAATTCAATTCATTCATTTGCATCTCGTTAGACTACTTTATGAAACTTTAAACAAAAATTTATTTAAGAGAATAATTTTTAAACGGTAAAATTGTAAAATTGAATGAATCCAAATACGTTTTGGAATGCTAACACAAAATTACCCTGAACGCACAAATAAATGAATTGAATCAGATGTTCAAAATGTGAACCTCCTGCAAATATGCATGCCTCTGCTCTTTTTCTCATGGACTCACGTGCTCTTTGGAAAATGCCGGGAATGTTTCTAATAGTTCCGCAAGAAACTGTCATGCGATTTCTCAACTCCTCTTCAGTATGAATTGGTATGCTGTAAACCAATGTTTTAAGATGACCCCACAGAAAATATTTCAAAGTATTGACGTCCGGGGACATGCCTGTGGTTCTCCGCGACCTATCCAGCGATTATTGTAGTTTTGGTTTAAATATTCGCGCGCCACAGCACTGAAGTGCCCTGGCGCCCATCGTGCATAAACCACAGTCGATTTCTTACTGAATTGGAACATCTTCCATCAAAGCTGTCAATTCTTCGAGAAACTGCCGGTAATTATGCCCATTCAACCTCGCATGAAGAAAATATGGCACAATTAAATAATCATCGCATATTCCAGCCCACAAGTTAACGGAAAACTCCTCCTGGTGACGTGATTGCAAGATTGCAAGTGTGTTCGTTCCTGGAAAAAATGGCTTCATCGGTGAATAAAATTTCAGTGTCGAATAATAGATTTTCATACAAAAGTTCATCCGTAACGGAAAATCGCGAGGAAGTAGGGCCTGAACCCATTGGATTTGGTAGGGATATAATACAAAGTCATGGAGAATTTTCCAAACAAGAATATGTGAGATATTCAAATTGTTCCCAATTTTTCATGTACTTTATCTGGGATCTTCCTCAATTGAATTCAAAACCGCTATGGAAATTTCTGGTGTTCTTACAGTTCGTTGTACTCCTTTTAGATGATTGTCCGGTTCTAAACTTTTCTTTTCGCATAACCTTCTATGAATGTTCGTGCATCCGGAATATTTCTATTTGGAAAGCGATCTTCATACAACCGCCCGGTTCCAGAGCGCTACCACAGTTTATAGCTAAAGAATCAGTTCGCTCACTTGGCGTCGGCACTTTCATCTTTATGTTCCCGTTTGTACACTGCGCAACTCTGATTTGTATCCCTCGCGCATACCGCGTGTTACTGTGTTACTGATACCAAAGAGTAGAGCGGACAAGAGAAATCACTAACCCTATTCATGAGTGAAATAGTAAAATCGTTTCAAAATCCTCCAAATGCTGTCACTTTTGATTCCATTCATAAAATCAGAGTTTGGTTTAGGATGGGTTTAGCCAATTAGGAGTCAGGAAAGCCTGTCAAGTGACATTAAGTGTCAGGGATCGAACACGAGAAAACGCATAGACAAATAAAAAAAAAAAAATTTTTTTCTATGAGGTATGAGGAAACGCTTCGGACCTTCGGGTGTTTTCGTATAAAAACATGTAGGAAATATCAAGGTTTTTGAATGGGATGAAATTGAATCGATGAATTGACACAATTGAAATTTCAACATTTCATGATTTATGAATGATTGTTTTAGTCTTCAGAATGCGTCGAAGAGTTTCACTTATTGATGATGGATATATAATATGGACTCCATTTTTATTGGGCAGGTTAGGTTAGGTCAATTTATTTATATTGAATTAAGAAATTCTTAAAAAGGACTGGATCACTGAATCTGCAATTGACGATCGAACCAAAAAGATCTACATTAGAAACTATTCAAAGGTTTCAGATACATACATTTTTACATTTTTTATGGTTCTTGCTAAGTTCTTCATGACAAGCTACCTATTCCATGGATACTACGCTAGGATTGACGAAAATGTGATGAAAACAGGTTATCGTTGAGTGTAGTGATTTATATACTAGACAAGTTAATGCATACCCAAAAAAATCCCATAAGGGGCTGTGTTTTTGTCACTATATGACAACGGAAAAAAAATTGAGAATACAATAGACATCACAAGAATAAGAAAATAAAAGTTGAGGTATTGTAAATAAATCTAAAATTCAAACTATAAGTACTCATAGATATCGGTAACCTAATTTCATTGTTTTTTGGATCGTACTACATTCCACGAAAACCTCATCAGACCAGTTTTCTATAATTGAAATAGTTGGAAATCTTAGTACCCCAAAACTGAGAAAAAAGCTTGTCATATGCTCTTTCCAAAACATTTTTTAGAAATATATGCATTATTTTTTCAATTGAACTTCCGCATTCGATCCAGACTGAAAATTATAAGATATGATAAGAACATCAAACATATAATCAAGATCTATGTTACCTTAAAAAATCAGCATACTTCAAATTTCCCTCTTATTTATGGCGACTTTTGAAATAACGGGGAAATAAATTTGTACATTGATACTTCTGTCTTGTGGGCCAATTTCAAAACTATTCAGTTTCCTTAAGAGATTCAATGAAAGGACTGTGCAGGAATACATTCTTGTGAGCAATACATGAAACAGAAAACATGGGGTGGAACAAAGTCATATGCTATTGTAAAAAAAGTACTCAATGGGATTTAATATCCTCAGACATATCCTGACAGTAATCCTGAATTTAAAGTTTCTGAAAAATTGGAACATGTTTTTACTTCATCTTTATATTTGTGCTATAAACTTTAAATATTAAATGATTTAATGACTTATTTTGGTATTATTGAAAAAATATATGTTTCTAATATAACAAACTTACATTTGAATTATTTGTGCTTCAGTATCTGTAACTTTTTCAATTTCTTGGTCCTTCTATTACTAGTTTCTTCACTTTTGAAATTTCGGTTGGCATACTTACACAATATAAAATATTCTCATTTGAATTTCAATCAATAAATTCGCTTTCTGAAAAATCTATATTCTAGTCTGAAGGAAGTGAGCGATGCAGTGTTTTGTGATATATCTAAAGCTTTTGACTGTTACGTAAGCTTCATCTCTACCGCTTCGGACGACGAAGCTTCAATTGGTTCGAGTCCTATCTAAGTGAAATAACCCAAATTGTGAAAACTGATAGTGTCTCAGCTTTTGGGCAAATTAGGAGATGTTCACTATTTTGGCAGAACACCCGACTATCTTCTTGCAAGAACTCAAATGATCTTCGTAGTAAAATGACTTGTATATGTATGAATTAATTTGTATCTTCTCTGAACTACCTTTCATTTGCCCATGAGATGACAATTTCCTGACTATAAGTATATTTTATTTGGAGATGGAAAATTCTAAATATAGTGGATGTTTTTCTCTGGAACCCTCTGTGATGGTTCGGAATTCACTAGCCAAAAATAAAAGGAAAACTGATTTAGATTGTTTCCTCTACTCGCCTTTGTTAGTAGGGCTCACCTTTTCCGGTCATCCACATATTTTATGATATCTACAACGAACTCACTGATTTTGTTTAGGTCAGAAGGTTGTTAGAGAGGTAATAGTCCGGCAGAGATGGACAGTGAATGGCTTGGTGATAGTTTGTATCGGAAAGTTTAATGAAACAATGTCATCGGGGACATATTCCAACGCCCTCAATGTTCAAGTCAATTCATCGACTAGAGACATCAGTCCACTTTCCTACCTTTCCTTCTTCCTTCGTGGAAGTTTCCATGATCCCAAAGAGGCCGTTTACGAAGAAATCACTTTGGAAAAATCAGCAGATCTTCAAGAAAAATCGGGCAGTCATCTGATTTTTGACAGATGTAAACATTGTAGTGAATTTCAAGGATTTCATCTCATTTTCGCGACAACTGTTCTGTGAGGGATCTTGTTCGTAGAACAATAATCTTTGCTAATACGGACATTTTTCGGATACTCTGAAGAGCGATAACCGCGTACAGTCTTCTGCGCATCCTGAATTGTTTCCCTGGAGTGGATGTTACCTTGGAACATGCATGTGGGCCAAGTAAGCTAACTGCTTCTTTAGCTATAAACTGTGGCGCTACCATCAGCAAGCCCATACATGTAGAGCCGGGATCCAACGGCGCGTGGAGTGGCAATCATGGGTTGAGGGTCAAGGTTGGCGCAACGAAATCTGTCGGGCCGTTCCCACGGCGCATGTAGGATCGCGGTTTCTGACGTGGACACGCAGCGGTTGTAGTCTGTTGTACGCCAGCAGTGTTGGCGGTAAAAAATTTAATAATTTAGTCTCATTTGCTTTTTAATTCGCTTCCAGGCATCATGAATTGAATTCCTGTTTTTATTGCTTGGATCCCGTGGGATCGGCTTCATAGAGGGATAAAAATTCTAACACCACTTCGTTCGACCACTCGATGGTGAAAGCTACCACGGCATTGGAATGGTTCGAGTCCTATCTAACTGGGCGCAGTCAAGTAGTAAAAAGCGATACTACGTCAAAATATATTAATATTGAGTATGGAGTGCCACAAGGATCGGTTTTAGGACCTACTCTTTTCCTTGTATACATAAATGATTTACTGAGTTTACACACTTCTGGAAAAATTACTTTATTTGCAGATGACACCACCATTCTATGGCATAGTAAAACTGTTGACGATTTGAATAATGAGATATTCAGAGACATACATACAATCAAATCTTGGTGCGACTCGAATCTCCTTTCATTTAACATAAGAAAAACAAATATAGTAAGTTTCAAATGTACTCTTGAAGATATACCTCTCGACAATGAGATGATTGAAAATAAAGATTGCACAACATTTTTGGGTCTTTTTATTGACAGTAATTTGAATTTTGAAGCACACGTCAAACAACTGAAGCATAAAATCTCCTCAGGGTGCTATGAAATGAGAATTATTTCAAGGGAGCTTGGTACTGTCACGGCTATGACCGCATATTATGCATTAATTGAATCTCAATTGAGATATGCTATACCTTTCTGGGGGGTATGTAACTCCAGTCTGCTGGAGTCAGTACTTAAACTGCAAAAGAGAGCCATCAGATATGTGTTCAAACTAGGACCACGCAATTCATGTAAGCAGTTATTTGTAGAAAAAAAGATATTGACAGTTGTGGCTCTCTTCGTTATGGAAACTGTCTGTCTTATACATAAACATATTTCAAAATTTGAAAATATTTCATCGTGTCATAATACTCGCCAAAAATAAAAAAATAATTTAAAATTACCCTTGCCTTCGTCATCCCTGGTAAAGGACTCAATTTTCTATAACGGCGTCAAAATGTATAACCACTTACCGTCTCATTCTAGAGAGAGCCACGATAGTACTGAAAGCTTTAGGAAATATATTAAAAAACTACTCGTGAGCAGACCCTATTATAGTTTGCAAGAATTTTACAATGACAACTTTCACTAAAAAAATGTGAACTGTCTTTTAATTTGTGATTTTATTGCTTTTATTGTATTGTAGAGCGATGCTTATAAGTCGAAAAATTGACAAAATGCTCAAATAACATTTTTCATTTTTTATATCGATATTTTATTCATGTATTGACATTTATTTTATTAAATAATATGTATGTGTTTGTATATATGTATATATGCTAAATGTTCAAATAACAATTTTTATAGGTGTACATTCATTTTATTTTATTTATTTTACATGCTTGTGCGTATATAACCATAATTATTTTGTACTGTTTACCTTTTATTTTGTCAACAAAACTAGATTTTATCGACAATAAAGCATATTTTGATTTGATTTGATTGACAGTACCACACTCCTAGCCGCGTCGCTGGAGCGGTATACACGTGTTGAGCGCCGTCGTCCAAGCTCCCTTGAACCGTGTTAATTTTCCGACAGACGACGGGACTCACCGCGCCGACCGAAGATTGCCAAGCCTGCCCTATCCGACGGCGCGTGAACTGGCAAGTTTGGCGCGAGGAGTGCTACTACACGCGCCGTTGGATCCCGGCTCAATTCATATGTGCAAACTCAGAATTCGTAAAATTGACCACTTATTTTATTGATATTGTTAATTTTGATGAGTTAAATACGTGACAACTAGACTAGGTAGACAACTGACGAAACTGTTTGTTTACAAAACAAAATCTGCTTCTTACCTACCAGATACTTTTTTGATCCTTGATAATACCCAATTTCATAACAACGTGCAAATAAATGAATTTTTTTTTCATGCAAAAACCGTCGAAAAAAAAAAAAAAACAGGAGACCAGCTTTGCTGCGAAAGAAATGAGAATTTAAAAAAAATTCAATCAATTGTTTCAATGAAATGTTTGCATTATTTGAACCCCATGAACCAAATACAAGAAAAGGATTATCTGACAATCATTTTTATGAGAATTTGTTTTAGTGAAGATATTTCAGTTTGCTGAATATTTTTTTTGCTTTTCGCCATCTCCTTTTCTGAAGAAAATGAATACATGAATGAAATAATTGTATAACTATGCAATAACAAATATATTTTTAGTTTAATTTTCTTTTCTTTGAGGTAGTTCCCCCACAAGAATTAGGAAATTATTTTCGACGGAATCGAAAAATTTCAAAAGACTTTTTGACTTGAAACGCGAAAAATTTTTTTTTTGAAAGGAGGCACTTACCCCCCCCCCCCCCCTCAATCGACTCTAGAAAATTTCTTCGTTATAGAAAGTCGGCGACTTAAAAAATTGATGTCCCCGAAAAGCGCAGCAAAAAAATAAAATTCAGACCCGGGCCCCCCCGTACTAGAAATTATACGTCATGAGAAAAAATTCTCGTTTTTCGATAAAACTTCAATGGACTTTTTTGTAGTACTCTTTTTGAACTTTTTTTTTGGGGGGAAGAGGGGTATCGTTAAAATCGATGGGGTCAACTAGGAGAAGGAGTTTTTTTTTTCGCGTTCAGACCCTCAAATGTTTCCCCGACCTTCTTTAAAAAGTCCCCTGGCACAATTAACATTTCTCTACGACCCCCCCATTAGGCTGTGCGCTTCCCCGTAGACTATTTTGAATAACGAGAGTAGTTTTGATTATATCTGTCAAACTAGATGGTCAATCACTTTGTTTTTTTTTTCACAATATCTGTGATATCCTGCTCTATCTCCTCATCGTTTTTCATAAACTTCTTAATTTTAGTACTAACGGTAGAATTCAGAGCCGGCCTTAGTGAGTGCGAGGCCTGGTGCCAACTTGTTGAGCGAGGCCCTTATACAGTGCATTCCTTTTAAAACGAGCCACCCTCAATAACTTTTGGTACAATGATTTTCAGGAGAAATAAAAAAACACGTCAACAATAGTATACAGGGGGACACATTTTGACATATTCACATTTGATGTTACTTCCACTATCGCACCCCCAGAGCATGTCACCATTTTTTTTTTATGGATCACCCTATATTGTTTTGCATTATCAGATGCTCCATGATGAGCAGATTTCAACAAAGTATAAAACATATGGTCTGACGCATATGGTTCGGGAGCTACAAATTATTTGGTTAAAAACGAGCCATTTTGAAACAATGATTTGCAGTAAAAATAAAAAAACAGGTCAACAATTTATACAGGAGGCCACATTTTGAAATATTCGTTCTAGAGACAAATGAAGCAATAAATCAGAAAAAGAGATTTTTTATTAAATTCTTGAATCAAAATCTGATGACTTGACAAGGAGAAGAAAAAAAAAATTCTATAGTAAAAACGTTTCCACCAACTTCCATACAATGGTACAAACGAGCTTCCATTGCCGCCCTCACATGGTTGAGAATCTCGGGAGTTATTTCTCTGCAACGCCTAATGATATTCTCTCTCAAATCTTCTAATGTTGTTGATTATATCTTATACACTTTAGACTTCAAATGACCCGTTGAAAGAAATCTACATCTACTATCGATAAAAAAGGTCCTATGATGTGGTCACCTAAAATTCCTGCCCAAACATTCAGTTTTTGAGGTCGTTGGGTATGAACTTGACGGTATAAATGAGGATTCGTATCACTCCAATATCGACAATTTTGCCGATTCACCTCTCCATTCAAACTAAACGTACTTTCATCCGAAAAACAAATTTTATTCAAGAAATTCTGATGCAAGTTGATCCGTTCAGTGAGACTTTCACAAAACTCGATACGTCTATCGAAATCATCTTCGTTCAATTCATGAAATAGTCTAATCTTATATGGATGAAATTTGTACTTATGAAGGATCCTGAAAACATTTGTACGACTGATTCCTGATTCTCGAGATAACTTAGTAAGAGATTGCGTATTTTCCATTGGTCCAACGTGCCCTAAAACTGCAATAAAATTCCTATGCTTTTTATTGCTAACAGATCCAGTTTCCATAAATTTGTTCAATAATTCCGAAACGTATTTGTGTCGTACATTTCTTCCTGGATGATTATCATTGAACATACGGACAGCAGCTCTAGCACTATTTCCATTCTGGTAGTACAAACTCACTATTTCATTCCGTTCTCGAAGCGTATAAACCATTGCTTCTCAAGAATTCACAAAAACAGAAACACCAATTGTAACTTCACCTGGTAGGTAATCGTTATTGTAGAATGAGACAAATACAAAATGAAGAGAATATCGAATTCAAACTCAACTAGGCAAAATAAGACTTTTTTGAAGTATACTTCAAAAAAACACCTATGAAACCTAGGTAACAGATTGTACAGAAGTTCATTCAGGGTGGCTCGTTTTCAACTCAAATAATTTGTAGCTCCCCGAACCATATGCGTCAGACCATAATTTTATACTTTGTTGAAATCTGCTCATCATGGAGCATCTGATAATGCGAAACAATATAGGGTGATCCATTTAAAAAAAAATGACATGCTCTGGGGGTGCGATAGTGGAAGTAACATCAAATGTGAATATGTCAAAATGTGTCCCCCTGTATACTATTGTTGACGTGTTTTTTTATTTTTCCTGAAAATCATTGTACCAAAAGTTATTCAGGGTAGCTCGTTTTAAATGGAATGCACTGTATATTTTATTTATTAATAAATTGATATTTTTGTCCTGTGAATAAATTCCTACTCAATGTTCTCATTTATTCACCTTCCCCTTACTACCTCTCGGATGGCGTGCCTACTAAATATATGTTCAAAATATAAAACACATAATTTGAATAAATAATGTATTTGGCGAGAAAAACACCTTTTGAATGTTTTGACAATGACAATATAATAATTAATACTAGATAAAATTATATGAGAAAGGTAACAAAAGCTAAACAAAACAATATAATAATATATTACGTATTATACCTACCAATAACGAAAACGAAAATAAAACTCTGAATATTCAAACGAAACATCAAAACTCAAAATAATAATTTGAATTCTTTCACTGAGTGAAAATGAAACGTGAAACGTACATGTGAGACTCTTATGAAAAAATCACCCGCCTAGCTTTAATTTTCGAAAATTCATCTATAATGGCATCAAACTCCAGCCTCGCACTTATATAATGTGGCTAATGAACGATCTTGAGAAGTGGCAGAAAATTCATAACGTGTAAAAGTTTTGAAAAAATTGTAATCAGTGATTTTATTAACGGAACGAAATCTTCGGTAGCGCGAGGCCTCTAGAAGCGCGAGGCCCGGGGCCGGCGCCCCGCTTGGCCACCCTTAACGCCGGCTCTGGTAGAATGTGCTGTTTGCCTATGCATGGTCCATATGTTACGAGTTAATTGAGTCAACTTCAATTATATATATCTCGGGTTCGGGATGGTGAAACTTGTTGAAATTGTATAGAGGTGTTGTTCACATGTTAAACAATACGTATGCCAAATTTCGAAAATTTCCTAATTCCACTGTCTCGTGGCGATACTACCTTAAATGTTTTTTTTCTATTTTATATGACTGAACTCTTAAAATTCTCAACGTCTATCAACATAATACATCGAATGAAGGTTGTAATTCAATAAGGAAAAAGATTGTAGAAAGACTGAATTGAAAAAGTTAAATAAATTGTTTCAATGATATTTTTGCATTATTTAGTCCCACATGAATCCAATAATATTAAAAAAGCTATATATACAGTGTCCGTCATAAAGTTGGCTACATATGGGAAACAAATTTGTTAATGAAATTTCTGAAAAACTCTAATGGCGGCTTGTTTCTGCATGTCTGACAACTGAAAAATCCGTTGCGACTTATATCACGTGACCTCAGATTTGGGGAGAATTTAAAAAAAGTTGTATGTGTCTTTTTCGCTTTTTCATTTGACGGATGTCAATTGAGATCTGCCAAAAAAGTTTGAGAGTGACGTATTGCTCATTTGATATATGGGGTGTTGTTCAGATCAGTTTATTAGCATTCTACCATATCTCACTTCCTCTCTGAGTAGAGGTAAATTTGTTTGATCCATTTCAACAAATTCGTTAAAAGCAGTTTTTATTGGAAAGAAGAATACAGGCCGTTTCTTTCAATTTTCTCCTCTCTTGATGGTTGGATGGAAGAGCAAGCTCTGCAATGATGTTTCATGCGCAGATATTGAATCCTGCCTTTTGTTAGGTTCTATGTACAGAGTATGTAACCTTTCAATAAAAGCATTTATTATTATTATTATTATTATTATTTGATGTGGTTCTTTCATCAAGATTTTTGTCTATTCCATTCAATTGGGGTTTGCAATTTTTGATCCGGTTATTTGTCGATTTCTGATGTAACTCTGATGTTCACTTCGGCGCACTTCCAATGGTCTTGACGTTTCACCTATATAACTATCACCACACGAACAAGGTATGTTGTAAACACAGTTTTTGGTACTTTCTTCTGCGTTTTTTGGTTTTGTTTGTGTTAGTATAGATCTCAGTGTGTTTGTTGTTCTAAATGATGTTCTTACATCATACCTATGTCCAATTCGTTTGATCTTTTCAGATAATCCGGGGACATAAGGTATTATGTTGGTTGTGAAATGTGTAGGTGGTGGGAGTACTCCTGTTGGTTGTGTTAATTGGTTGTTTAATGGATTTTTGTTTTCAATGTCAGTGATTGTTTTTTCCACAAACTGATCCGGATATGCATTTTCCTTGAGAACAGATATTATGAGGTTTATTTCTTCCTGTAGATTCTGGTTCGAATTGCAAACTGTTTGGGCTCGATTATAGAGACATTTAACTATGCCTTTTTTCACACTGGCATGATGGTTTGAGTTGTAGTGTAGCTATCGATTGGTATGCGTCTTCTTTCTGTGTACAGATGTTTCCATTCGGGATGATGATTTTTGGATCATGACATCTAAAAAGGGGAGTTGGTTGTTTTGTTCTGATTCTAACGTGAATTTGATCGTCGGTTCTTGACTGTTTATATGATCCAAGAAAATGTTTAATTCTTCTTCACTTCGATTCCAGATAGCGAAAACATCATCCACGTATCTCCACCATATTTTTGGACCATTGTAGAATGTTCCAACGAAGGATTTTGGGTGCAACTGCGAAGTTCAGTCCCTTTGTCAACACAAGTTTTTCGTGTATGTCTAAGTTTTTTGATGACAAATTGATCACAGTTTTTTCAGAAATTTTGTTGTTGTTTGATATGTGTTGTGGGTGTATTTGTTTCTCTTCCAATAATTTGTGAAATTTGTTTATATGTGTTGTGTTTCTCTTTCGATTGTTGAGTTGTAGGAATTGTGAATACAGTGGTGTAAGTATTCATAGTCATTTCGACTCAGATTTTGTTTCATGAACTGTTCCAGGTTATTGATAAAAATTTCTAAATTTATCTTGTTTTTCCTGTGAAACTGTATTCGTTCTCTTACCATTGCGTGGCCCGCTCTCTCAATTATTCTTTTGCATTGTTGGCTATGATATGGAGTTTCCAATCTCAAACCCTTCGGGATAATCCTATTATCTCGACATCTGCATAGAAAAGTAAGACTGCTGTGGGAACTTGAAAATTTCTTGTAAAGATTTTCCATATTCTTGAAATCCCTAACACATTGCGGCACATTACCGTACTTGTAAGTATTGAATGAATGTGGTTTTTTGTGGAGGAACAACGTTTCTTGACATGTTTTTTGGGTAACCTTCCACAGTCTGAAAATGAAAATATAATCAGGAAAATCTATACAAGTGCAGAAAGGGCAAACTAATTAGTTCACCCCGATAAGTTATTGCGTTCACCAAATTATATTTCCTATAGAAAAATGATTCAATTTGTCAATAACTTGTCGTCTTCTGAATTTGCCTATAATTTTTTTTTTTTTTAATTTAAAAGATACTTCTCTATATAATTTTTTACATGACGTTTCGGGGACTATATATGCCCCGTTCTCAAAATCTTCTAAATCTCCTTTAATTGTTTTAATAATTTGGATTTTTTCTCGCAGAGTCTTTTTCGCTTTTTTATTTGACGGATGTCAATTGAGATCTGACGTCACTCTCAAACGGTTTTATTTATAAATATAAGTAAGGTATACAGGGCATGACTACGCACCTAGTGACAAGACTTAATCGTGTTTTCATGATTAATCTCCCGTAAAATATCTATTCCACAAACATTCGATTAGTTTTGACCCAAACTTATGCGATTTAGGTTATTAAAGCTGTTTCCAGATAAAACAAGAATGTATAATGTTTCTTAGTAAGGGTAGAGGAATAAATGGTATTTTTGATTTTTTTTCAATCTGGTCCAAAATTGGTACATGAGGTCTTCGTTGGATTCCAAACAAATTTTCTCATTAAATTTTTTCGATATCTTGTCAATTTGACCCATTTTTCGCACCACAGACTTTTTTTTAAATTCCCGCCGAATCTGAGGTCACGTGATATAAGTCGCAAGGGATTTTTTAGTTGTCAGACATGCAGAAACAAACCGCCATTGGAGTTTTTATGAGAACTTGTTCTGGTTAAATTTTTTCAGTTTTGCTAGGTCGTATGGGGTCGGCTTTAGAATAGCCCCATGGTAAATCCTGCCTGTCGTAAGAGGCGACTAAAAGGATAACCGTAGGTGGAAGATGGTCTCATCGCCCGGTGAAATACCACCATATCGACTTTGTGTGCTGTGAAATGGACCATTCCATGTTTCAGTGTTCGGTCGATACTTTCCGGTCTCCCTCTTTCCTTTTCCCCAATTCCTTCTTTATTTTCAGGTAATAGTAATAATGATGAACAATAGTAATAATGATGAAGTCTCCTAGAGTAAAACACTCCGGAAGTAAAATACCTCTCCATTCGGATTTCCGGGCGAGAGGTACTCGAGGGGACTCAACATTAAAATTAATTTTGCAACATCCGCGGACTCAACAAGAACATCAATGACGTCCACCATCACCTACAGACGGAAAACCGGATATTCTGGCTCTAACAGAAACACAAGTAAACTCGTCCACCAACAAGGTCCATATGCTTTGTCCTGGTTACGAACTCCATTCTCGATTCAGGTTCAAAGGTGGAGTTTGCCTTTACGCCAAGGCTAACCTTTCATGCCAGCGTGAAGAGAGTTTGGAACCGAAAGACTTTGATGTGATGTGGTTCAAGCTATCTGATACCAAACTGACTAAGTTCCTCTGCTGCCTTTATCTATCACCTAATGAACCTTCATATAACGACCTCTTTGAGTTTTTATCACTCAAACTGGACTACATTCAGGAGAACCATCCAACAGCTGAAACCATAATCATGGGAGATTTTAATGTACATAACGCTGCCTGGCTCAAATTCTCTAACAAACACAGATGATGCAGTGTCGATCAAGCCGAGGCCTTCTGTCTTCATCACTCAACTGGTCTATGGAACCAACTGGATGGAGTCTGTAGCATACCATGCGATGGCTAATTCAAAATCGATGCGGGCTCCTGAGGTTACCCAGAGCTAAGGCAGCTACCATCGATGGCAAATCGGAGACAGGCGCATATTCGAGGCTAGGGCATATGTAAAGAGACAATAGAATGCTCAAAAGATGCCCACAAAGCCAAAATAAGATCAAAACTTGCTGAATGTCCTAACGGATCCCGTTCATTTTGGTCTTTCGCCAAAGCTGTGGGAAGAAATTTCACTTCCAGCTCATTTCCTCCCCTAACCAAAGAAGATGGAACACTAGCAACGACTGCCCAGGAAAAGCCAATATCTTTGCGCACCTATTTGCTGGAAATTCCACTCTGGATTCATCGGGAAAACAACCCCGAACATTACACCTATTGACAGTCACATGCCCGAGATCACCTTTCGCCAACGTACTATCAGAAAGATTTTGCTGGGTCTCAACACCAACAAAGCCTGTGGATCTGACGGAATCCCGCCGATTGTTCTCAAGAAATGTGCCCACGAACTAACACCTGTGCTTTGAAAGTTGCATCAACCACACTTACAATTTGGGAAGTATTTCCGTCCAAATAGAAAATTGCAAGAGTACAGCCAGTCCCTAAAAAGGCAAACAGGCCCTACCTAGCAACTACAGACCTATCGCACTGCTATCTATTATATCAAAGGTCACGGACAAAGCCATCAACATCGAGCTCATGAAATATCTGGAAGACTCAGGAATGGTCAACGATACGCAATATGGCTTCCGCCATCAGAGATCAACTGGTGACCTGCTCGCTTACGTCTCACATATATGGCAGCTATCTATTGAAAAGCATGGAGAAACTTTAGCTGTGGCATTAGATATCTCCAAGGCGTTCGATCGAGTTTGGCACCAGGGACTCCTCGCCAAGCTTCCGTCTTATGGCTTGCCCCCTCAGCTGTGTTCTCTGCTTGCTAGTTTTCTCTCAAACAGGTTTCTCCATGTAGTGGTCGATGGAGTTTCATCTGACACTCTACTCATAAATGCTGGTGTTCCGCAAGGATCCCTTCTCGAACCAACACTATTTCTACTTCACATCAACGACCTGTTGAAAGCAACTTCATGTCCAGTACACAGCTTTGCCGATGATAGTACCCTCCATACCGCTTTCTCTTCCAGGGCCCCTATATCAGCCCGTGAAACCAGAAATGAACGAGGAAGAAATGTTAATAATATAAATATGGACTTGGCAACAATTCTCGAATGGGGATCTAATAACTTGGTAGAATTCAATGCAAACAAAACACAAGCATGTCTTTTCTCTAGAAAAGCCGATCTCACTGTGCCTAACATAACTTTGTCAGGAGTAACCATACCACTGAAGCCATCCATATCGATGCTTGGTATTACTATCAGCAATAACCTTTCCTGGGAAAATCACGTGAGGTCCATTGCCAAAAGTGCATCCCAAAAACTTGGTTTTCTGTTTCGTGCCAAGAGCTATTTCACCCCCAGTCAGCTGCTCATGATCTATAAGGCACAGATCCGACCTGTCCTGGAATACTGTTCCCATATTTGGAGTGCGGCACCTAAACATATCCTGAGGCTATTGGATTCTGTCCAAAAAAGGGCAATTCGTCTCGTCGGTGATGCCTCGCTTACAAACTCGCTCACTTGTCTGGAACACCGTAGAAAAGTTGGCGATTTGTCTCTATTTTATAGATATTTTCATGGGCGATGCTCTTCTGAAATATCAACAATCGTTCCTGCTTTGGCAGTCTCTTCGAGATTAACCCGTCAAGTTCAGTCATCACACCCCTTCGTGGTCACTTTGGAAACCTGCAGAACATCACTTTCCAAAGACTCGTTCATCCAACGAACAGCGAGGCTTTGGAACTCATTGCCTAGGGAGGTGTTTCCCGAGGCATACAACCTTCAGAAATTTAAGAAGAACACCAACTCCTACCTTCTTTCCTAGGTTCCCACGATGTTCTCTGAACATTACAGGATATCCCTTTTCGTGGGAACCAGAACATAAAAAAAAAAAAAAATTTTCCTTTTGCTTTTCACCATCTCCTTTTCTGAAATATTTACTTAATGTTTTCTATTTAACTATAATTCTGGTATGAAATTTTCTCACCGAATCCCCCACGTGCTTGAATTAATTGCGGGAAATTTGTTTCGTACATGAATTTTTACAAAAAATTATCCCTCGTTGCTTTGCGACTCAAGATTATTTTCAAAAAAATTCATGTACTCAAAAAATTTTCGGCAATAATTCATGCTCTAGGGAGATTATGAGTGAAAATTTTATACCAGTCATTTTCAACCAATCAGATGCTTTATTTTGACATTGTTACTATGGTAACCAGAAAATTTTCTGAAAATTTTTCATTCATTACATAGAAATTAATAAATAATAAATTGAAATAAATCTTTTTTTTAGTCAATAATCTCTGATATTATATATTTTATTTTACTAGGAAAAATATCTCCCGCAATACGAACATCCACTTTAATTTTTAGTCAATATTGACATTTCCCTGAAACTTAGTAAGAAAATTGTATGAAATCAATTAATTTTATATAATAATTTATCTAATATTAATATTTATTTTACTAGGCACGGGGAAAATCAGAAAAAAGTCTTCCGCATACGAACGTATTCACTTATTTTTTAGTCAATATTGACAATTCCCTGAAACCTATTAAAAAAATTGTATGAAATCAATTATTTTACATATAGTTTATCTGATATTATATATTTTATTTTACTAGAGAAATGGGAAAATAAGACAAAAATCTCCCCCAAAACTATCATTACACACAGCCTTCTATTTATTTGTGAATAACGTCAAAATAAATATTAACTTAATGTTTTCAATTTAAATATAATTCCGGTATAAAATTTTCTTACCGAATTAATTGCGGGAAATTTGTCTCGTAAAGGAATTTTTAAAGAAAATTATCCCTCGTCGCTTCGCGACTCGTGATAATTTTCAAAAAATTCATGTACTCAAAAAATTTCCGGCAATAATTCATGCTCCAGGGAGATTCTAAGTGAAAATTATATGATTTATTTTATTTATTTTACTGTTACAGGTGTTCACTTCTGTATTTAATATCTCTCGAACAAAAAAACTTAAAAACAAACTTTTTTTTACCAATTGCCTCAAGCTTTAGAGAGTGTAGATAATACGTTTTCGAAAATTGTGCCGCATTGCACACACAGTGGTTGATTAATATATTATGGTTCATGGTATTCAGAAAAAAAGAACTGTTCATATTCTTAATGATTCCAGTACCAAGACAACGCCTTCAGTTGGATAATATCCAAAAAAAATATGTTATAAATAGAAAAGATATGGAGGTGGGGGCACGACTGCATACACTGCCCAGGCCCAATGCTGGCTCTATCCGGCCCTACCCATACAACATACTATCCGCTTGGCTGTTCTCCAGTATAGTTGTTCCGTTCTGTTCGTTGAAATATGTCCGTAATCTGATTATGAAAGCTTCGGAAACCTATTGCAATGAACAATTTTGCAATCCGGCTCTGTTCACAATTAAAATACCCAGTTACGAATATCAGTCTTATTAAATGTTTTCTGTAATTTATGAAGGCCCTATCATGTTGATCAGAAGGCACTATCATGCCGGTGATACTGTTTGTGCTTGTTACATTGCTGAGCTTAACAAGTTCAAATTATTGTGCGCGAATACTTGGCGTTTTTCCGGTACCAGCCACCAGCCACTACATTCTAGAGAATGCTCTGATGAGAGGTCTTGCCGAAGCTGGCCACGATGTAACTCTGATCAGTGCGTTCAGTGAAAAAAATCCGCCGAAAAATGGCAGTTGGAGAGAAATCATTCTTGAGGGTCTCGTTGAAGATGAACAAAGTGAGTTCTGAAAAAGCTGTGTGCCACAAGAAAGTAGCGAAAAATAAAAGGGTAGAATTTTATGAACATGGATAGGTCTGTACAGAGGAAGCAATGTCATCACTCAGGGAAAAAGGGAAAAATCTATTCTCCAAAAAGTTTAGAAAAGCTACCTTCATTAATAATTTTCCATTTATCTATTTCCCATGTACCAACATCCTATACCTACGAGTATATTCAAATCAAGAAATCTGAAAATTAGTAATTTTTTGAAACCCACAGTAACATATTCGATTTTTTTTCAATTAAGGTCTTATATAGGCTGTCTGAGATTCCAGAATTCGTTCGATTATGCCAAAATATATAGAAAAAAACGGTACTATTTATCATAAATATCAGAGAGTTAACATTTGATAAAACAGATTCTCAGACTGACTGAATATCCATTTCTTCAATGGAACACGCTGAAATTAACAATACTCCAATTTCATGAAAAATTATGACCAATGTATTCTTGAAAATCTCATTGACATGTTCAAGGGAAACAATAATATAATTCATATTCCTTGTTCTTCACACACACGGGGTTAGTCAGAATCCAAATACGCACCATCAGCTTCCATTGCGTAATCGAATATTTTGTTTTGAGTTCCTGAATTCCTGTGATGATAACAGTTTTGATTCGAAATCTTGCCTCCTCAATTTTCCGTTACAGTGTTCCTTTTGAATTTGAATGAACGGAAGAATCAACAGATCTTGATTTCCGAGCGTCGGGGACGGGTGAGCATTGTTAATGTTTTTATTCGTGCTTTCCGCTAGCTCCTTATCTCGTCAGAGCGTTCTTTATGAGTAATAATACACGAAATAATGAACAAATCCAAATTTGCAAGTGTCGGGACCGGTGAGTATCTGCTTTTTCATATTCGGTATCCTGCCGCCTTCATCTTTTGCCAGAGCGTTCCTTATGAGTGATAATATACGAGAGTATAAACAGGTTGAAAATTCCTGGCGTTGGGGGTGCCTGAGCAACAGTTTTTTTTCGGAATTCTATTACCTCCATTTCCCGACACAACATCCACATGAGTAATAATGCACGTAGAATTGTTGATATCCAGGTGAGGTTTGGAATATGAGGTACCTGATGCGTAAATCGGGTGCTCACCCGTTAGACATTTCGTCCAGTTGATAAAGTTGAAATACACCGAAATATATATAGGTCATAGATTTATTTTGATCTACTTTCATTGTATGACCAGTTGAGAGTGACTAATTGTTATATATTTGAAAACAAGGGACTTTGGAGTCTTCTTCACAACAAATTCAATATAAATTGAAACAAGTGGTAGGCCACAAGTAAATACCACGCAGAACGTTGAATGATATTCACCTGAAAATCTATGCAAACTTCCATTGAAAATGAAAATTGATTGCAAATGTTTTTACAAGCTTTTATTTAGTTTCACCTGTCCCGATGTTTGTCATCAAATCTTGCAAATTAAATTTGATCCACTTCCAGTTGCCCGATTAACGTGAAATTTGGCAGGTGTTCATAGTTACCGTGACAATGCATTATGGAATTTTTTAGACAAAAAAAATATGGCGGCTCTAAGATGGCGGACGAAATTTTTGTTTATTGTCCGATTCGACTCAAAATTAGTATGTGGGGGTTTTCGGGGTCGGAGATTATGAATTTTCTTTCAAAATTCACAAATTCAAGATGGCGGCTCTAAGATGGCGGACGAGATTTGTGTTTATGGTCCGATTCGACTCAAAATTAGTATGTGGGGGTTTTCGGGGTCGGAGATTATGAATTTTTTTAAAAATTCACAAATTCAAGATGGCAGCTCTAAGATGGCGAACAGTTTTGTAATTATGGTCCGATTCTATTAAAATTGGTATGTGGGGTTTTCGGGGTCAAAGACTATGAATTTATCTTCAAAATTCATAAATTCAAGATGGCGGCTCCACATGCTTGTGATAATGGAACGTTTCTATTCAAAATTGGTATGTCGGGTTTTTGGGGTCAGAGATTATGAATTTAGTCGAAGATTATTGTTTTTTTGTCAGAATTCATAAATTGAAGATGGCGTAGGAGTTGATCTTCAGATGGTCTCCTCATTGAAGAACTAGATAGCTCAGAACTACAGGAAAAAGGCCTCATAATGACTATGCATTAACAAAAATGCATAGATTAAGGTGTACTTACTAAAAAGCACAAAATAAAATAATTAATAAAAAAACCTTTTTAAAGACAAGCTTTTATTCAAATGCGCTAAAAAGTAGAAAATAATAGCTTTGGATGTGCGACGTAGGTTATCCGTGAGTTATAGATTCAAAAGCTTGTCGCTTCTGTATTCGAACTGAAAACTTTGGCGACAAGCTTTTGAATCTATAACTCACGGAATAACCTACGTCGCACATCCAAAGCTATTATTTTTGACTTTTTAGCGCATTTGAATAAAAGCTTGTCTTTGAAATTTTTTAAAATATTTTATTATTATTATTAAAGCTTTTATTTAGTTTCATCTGTCCCGATGTTTGTCATCAAATCTTGCAAATTAAATTTGATCCACTTTCAGTTGCCCGATTAACGTGAAATTTGGCAGGAGCTCATAGTTCCCCTGACAATGCATTATGAAATTTTTGAGAAAAAAAAATGGCGGCTGTAAGATGGCGGACGAGATTTGTGTTTATGGTCCGATTCGACTCAAAATTAATATGTGGGGGTTTTCGGGGTCGGAGATTATGAATTTTTTTCCAAAATTCACAAATTCAAGATGGCGGCTCTAAGATGGCGGACGAGTGTGTAGGTACGATTTAGTTATAAATTGAGTGAATTATGGAGGTTTCGTCGGATATATGAATTCATTTCAAAGTTCATGATAAGATGCGGCTCCGATGCATGGTTTTGTAATATGGTAGATTCTATTAAAATTGGTATGTGGAGGTTTTCGGTCGAATACTATGAATTCATTCTCAAAGTTCATGAATTCAAGATGACGGCTCCATGGTTTTGATCATCTGATTAGGTTTCGTCAAGATTGTTTAGTCGAAGATTTGTGTCAGAATTCAAAATTGAAGATGGCGTAGATTAATTAGTTTCTTTAAATAGATAGTCAGAATTACAAAAAAGCTTAAGATGCATAAAGCTAGTTTCTTCAAGCACTAATAATTAACAAATTTTTAAGACAAGCTTTTATTCAAATGCCTAAAAGTCAAAATAATATAGCTTATGTATTCCGATCCAAAGCTTGTCTTCATTATCGACTGATTTGCACACTAAATGAATAGCATAGATTATGCTACTTCACCATTGAAAAGCACAATAAAATAATTAACAAAAACTTTTTAAGACAAGCTTTTATTCAAATGCGCTAAAAGTAACTAATATAGCTTTGATGATTCCTGTCCGAAATTTGTTCTGTATTCGAACTGAAACTTTGCGAGAGCCACGAATGAACTCTCGCCATCAAATTATTCTATTACATTTGATAAAGTCTGCTAAAAAATAAAAAAAATTAAGACAAGCTTATAAGCGCAATCT
Source organism: Gonioctena quinquepunctata (assembly GCA_018342105.1). Classification (NCBI taxonomy): domain Eukaryota; kingdom Metazoa; phylum Arthropoda; class Insecta; order Coleoptera; family Chrysomelidae; genus Gonioctena; species Gonioctena quinquepunctata. The sequence continues at coordinate 83,470 of JAFIRS010001318.1, forward strand.
TAATTTATGATTTTGAGAATAAATTATAGTCTTTGAGACCAAAACCTCGCCATCCAATTTAGAATCGAGACCGACATACAGAACTCGTATCAGATGCGCCATCTTGATGGAAATCAATCTTGAAAAATTCTCCGGCCAATGAATTTTGAAAAAATTCTTAATCTCCGAGAAACACATACAGTTTGGTCGAACGACCATAACCAAATCTCGTCCGCCATATTAGAGTCGCATTTTGTTTTTTTCTCAAAAATTCCATAATGAATTGTCACGGGAACTAGAACACCTGACAAATCTCACGTTAATCGGCAACTGGAAGTGGATCAAATTTAATTTGCAAGATTTGATGACAAACATCGGGACAGGTGAAACTAAATAAAAGCTTGTAAAAAAGATTTTTTTATTAATTATTTTTTTCTGATAAACTTGATTATGTTTAATTTATGCCAGGTCCGCCTAAAAATCCGCATACCGGTTTCAAAAATAATTGCAGAGAAGAACATGTTTAGTTAGAACATTTGGATCAGATGGAAAGCTATTCTAAATCTTACTGAAGTGATCCAGAGAAAGTTGCGAAAAGATGAAGTTTGTGGAAAATAATCTAATTCCGGCGTAGTCATTCTGAAATGGGAAGATAAATGTGATGTCCTGGTTCATAGTTCTGAACATATAGCAGAAATACAGACAAAAAAATGGTGACAAACAAAAACCGAAATTCATTGTGGACTATAATAATTGCAAGGCTCATACAGGGTGACCCTATATGCCCAGGTTCCGACCAGCATCTCACAGGGATCAAGTTGCACGCTCTCCTGGAATGTTCACCCAGCAAGGCGATAACATCGATGTTATAAATTCAACAAGGATTAATTTTTCATTCATTCTGTTAGATACTTTTCAAGCTCATCATATTAAAATTCCGAAACTTTATAAGAACCCAAAAAGCGAGTTATATAGCATATCAATCAACGCCCATGAAATTTCTTCTGTACAAGTACCCGTCTCACAACATACTGATGATAACATAATTCCTGAATACAAATTTCAAAATCTATACAATGACCGAAATTTACAACTACGGAGAATAACCCATAACAATATCTCACCCTTTTCCGACAACCACAAAGAAAACTTCTGTTTGTTCCATCTTGATAATTCAGAATCAATATCGCAGATATTTCGGAATCAATCCGTTGCGACCATTTGAACGCAAAAGAACATACCGCTTTAGTTGAGCTTCACCAATAAAATCAAACATGAAATAAAAAATCATGGCGAAATTCCGGTTCATTCAACATCTCACAGGTACCCATTTGTACACAAAGAAGAAGTACAAAAACAAATACACCAAATGATAGTAAGGTATCATCAGGCCAAGCCAAAGTCCTTAGAGCAGCCCAATCTGGATTGTTCTAAAAAACTAGACGCGAGTGGCAAACAAAACTGGCGCATAGTCGTCGATTACCGCAAAGTGAACGAAAAGACCATTGCCGATCGATACCCTGTGCCAAATATCAACGATATTCTGATAAATTGGGTCATTGTCAATATTTTTTGACACTCGATCTTGCGTCCGAGTTTAACCAAATTGATATGGACCCGAACTCAATAGAAAAAACTGTATTCAATGTCGAAGATGGACATTTTGAATACGTTAGAATGCCATTTGGGCTCAAGAATGCCCCTGCCACATTCCAACGCGTTATCGATAATGTCCTTCGAGAACTGCAGAACAAAGTCTGCCTTGTGTATATGGACATCATAATGTTCTCTACCAGCCTTAACGAACATACTGAAAACCTAAAATTGATTTTCAAGAAACTACGCGAATCAAGACTGAAAATTCAACTAGACAAGTGTGAATTCCTTCGGAAAAAAGTGGAATATTTGGGACCTGTTATCACTCCGGAAGGCATAAGACCAAATCCGTGCAAAATCGAAGCAATCCACAAATTTCCTATCTCAATCAACCAATCAATAGTTATCTCAAATCACCCCTACCTAGTACTTGGTGCGAACCAACAACAATATGAAGAAGATATGTGCCCTATGATCGAAGATACTTACGTCTGCCACAATCATCTAGAACCGCAAGATGATAGCTGCGTAGCAACCCTCATCAAAATAGCCGAAAATAGAAACTGCAACATCACCAGAGTCCAGATCACGAACCCCATCATAAAAGCCACTTCGTTCTGGCCATCCCTGCAGAAGGGCCACTGCAAATCCACAAAACCTGTAATGACAAATAATTCCTGCTCATAGAAAGGCCATACAATTGCGGAATCGTCATCGATGACTTCAGGATATGGTACAATGGCCAAAGGCTACCCCTTGACCCTTCTGTAAATTCGGATGACCAAATACAACCAAGGATATTCAGAAGTGAACCATCCGATTACATTCCACGATCTTCAAGAAAAGGCCCAAATAGTTCCAATCAAGGATGATGAGACGATGCACCCCTGGCTTGAAGCTTCGCGAGCATTTTGACGACTCTTTCGATGGCTTCCTCGAGTGCCTTCGTAGCCCGGAAAATATACAAAAACAATGGACCTCGCCCCGCATCAATGAAAAATTCTCGTGATGCTGATCAAATGTATCCATCGCACCACTGCTCTTAATTCAACAGTTTAGAATATATATGGTGCTGAAGATAACTTTTCCAAAATTTCAAATGGCCATTGTGGAGAGACTTTTTCGAATATATAAACCAAATCGAGTATGCATCGATTGTTCATACGGCCGATTTGAGTACACTATAGAGAACAATGATTCCTGCACGTACAGACGAGATACAGGGTGAGTCCAAAGATAGCAAGTTTTTCACTGATTTCAAAAAAATTGAGCGGTGGAATTTCATTCATTTTCAGATATTTTGTAGGATACCAATATCAATTGCCATTGATGATATAAGCATTTCCTGAATTAAACTGACATATGTATTATGTATTTCTCATGAAACTGCACCAGTCCTGCTCATTGACATATCCAAATGCCTGAAATTCCGGAAAAGTCGGTTACAAACTCGATCGTTCACGGTGAAAGTTCACTCTGCAGATACATAGATTATACAGGGTGGATCAAAAATTAGTGTTCTGAACTGATGATTTCCTCGAAGTAGTTATGTTTGATATTGATTTTATTGAAACATTTCCACAAATATGTGTTCGACACACATTTGTTGAAAGATTATGAACAGAACAATTTTCTCTGGAATATTTCGAATGATATGTATAAACCTTTATATACTACTGGTAGTAGCACGACTCGAGTGAAGGTAAAATAATCTCGAAAAATATCAAAAAATTAAACAAAATAATTGAATAACAATATTATAGGTAACTGCATATGATCATATTTCATTACAAAAAATGTTCACATTCGCGTAACAACAATCAATTTCAATAATCCTTGGAGAATTTCTAGAAGATTCTAGATATTTGTTGCATATGGAATTTTAGAATAAACCACAATCGACTTTCCACCAATGACTAGCAAAACTACTAATTCGCAAAACATACTCGTTACTCGAATTCACATCACAATTGGTGAAATTTCGATTGATTGGTAATTGAAACTTCCTGTGTATGGAAAGAAATACATGTTTCTTAGCCTGCTGTGAACGATTTGTGGCCAATATAAATGCTTTCTTTATTACGAAAAAATATGGACTCACACTTTCCATTTGTAAGCCTATGCCATAAAATGTTCACTCTAAGTGATGTATACCATCCCGACACTAGGTTCATTTGAAAAGTACCCACACTTGGAGAGGAGATGGACTAGCCGCAACTTTAGTTTGGTCAGAATGCCTCTGGTTTGGAATGACATATAGCCAGTGGCGGATTTACCAGTAGGCTGAGTAGGCTGGAGCCTAGGGCGGCATATTTTAAAGAGCGGCAAATTTTGTTCATGAATTTTTTATTTCGATTTACAAATTAAAAAAAAAATTATTATACACACACAAAATACGAATTTTGAACATTGGAGAGGAATTAAAGTATTTAACAAAAATCGAAATTTTAGTTATTTGTACATATTTTCTTCACTGATAACTGCTATAATTTTTCTCCGTGTACCTAATAATTATGAGATCTCCTTACACAATTCAATCTTGATATGATATGCAGCAAGTTTACAAATTGTCAAATTCAATTTCAGAAAGTTATTTCTTTATGCGTAAAAAATACTGACTGGAATTGACTGATATTTGAACGACTGCGACTTGACAATAAAAAAATTCCCTCCACAAAATATGAAGTTATACAATTTGCTGAAAAGAAAATTGATACATTTCATCAGTCAACTATTTAATTTGTAGTTAGAAAAAGTTTGGAAAATCCAAATGGGCATGCCTTAAGCGCTCATGTCGTACACGAATTATTTAAATTGAATGTTTACATTAGTACATTTGTTAACTTTTTCACAAATCCAACTTTTTCAGAAAATGCCAATCGGAATGAATTAATTATAATAAGATAAAACAATACTGAGCAGCAATTTTTCATTCAACGGCTTCTCTCCAGTCAAATGAGTATATTAAAAAAAATTAAGTGAAAAAATGATTTTTTCGAAAGTTATCGTGTTTACTGTGAACACGATCTTCAAAAATCCATACGATATGGCATTAAAATTACTTTTTTTATATAAAAAGTAATTAATCATAACTGAAAAAATTATTTTTATGAGCTCAGCGATATCAAAATTTAGAGGCGGCAAAAATTGAATAGCCTACGGGCGGCAAAAATTGGATAGCCTACGGGCGGCAAATCTGTAAATCCGCCACTGAATTGTCATTTTGCAATCATTGCATATGTTAAGTTCTCATCGAAATCATATAATTTTCTTTAAATGGCTAATCGTCATCGATTGAATTGTTTTACGTGTGGGGTAATATTCAATACACAAAATATGGCGCGACTCGAGGGAGAACCAAATGAATTGAAACGAGAAATTGCCACCGAAAGACGCGACCAAAGGGGACTTCCACATGTCGCAGAAATTGATGGAAATAGAATCTGGAACTTCAATCATTTTTAAACGAACTCGGAACTGCCACTAAGCGTAAATTGGATTACGTAGACGAGAATAATTTTTCTGATGAAGAATTCAAATTTATTGCTCCGCTCACAAAAGAACAGTTTGGTGACTCATATAATCATTGTGTATCTGTACCAAGAAAAGATTCATTGGCATTCTTATACAAACTCAAAAAGGTATTTCTGATGAATTTTTAACCATCATATCCAATCATTCAAGCCGCCAGGCAACAAGTTTAGTGATAACTGAAGGGCGAGAATCTTTGATGACTCGTTTCGTACCCGATAATACGATTTACCGCAATAGCAACAGAACAATTTATAGAACGATGTTAGTGTTTTTACGAATCAATTATACAATCCACAACCCAATTAACCAAAAGCAATAGTTTATATAGATGGTACTTATTTGTACATCGACAAAAGTTGCAACTTCCGGATATTACGACAAGCATATTCTCAACACGAAGACATTTAATCAAATCAATCCTAATTGTGGGTACTGATGGTTACATTTTGGATATTCAAGGCCCATATTTCGCAGATGAGGGGAAATAATGATGCACGCATACTGCAGAATGAATTGAGTATAGATGTCAACCAAATGAGAAGATGGTTTCATCTAGGTGATATTTCAATTGTAGATAGGGGCTACCGAGATGCTATTCCTTTTCTTCAAAATATCGGCATTCATTGTGCAATGACTTCAGTTCTACCTCGAGGACAGAGACAACTACTAACTGACGAAGCCAACAAGTCCAGAATCATAACAAAAACTAGATGGAATTTGTTTATCACACAATTGATACACATACAAGTAAAAATATAAAATGTTTCCTACAAATATTAGGTGCGATAAAATAAGTACCATCCGCTTATTCAAATGAGGGATGCCAACCTAGAATTAGCCAATCTAATGTTGGAAAAGGCTAATAGAGTCAATCAGTTTTCAGTAAATGTATGGCTTGGGGTACTTGATGATCATTTAATCGGTCCATATTTCCTCCCACAACAACTAACAGGCGTCTCTTACCTTAATTTTCTACCTGTTCTACTTGAAGAAATTCCTCTACAGTTGAGACAACACTTCTGGTTCATGCATGATGGTGCACCAGTCGATTTTAGCATTATTGTACGTAATCACTTAGATACAGTATATCCAAATCGTTGGATAGGTAGGGGAGGTACGAAACATTGGCCTGCTCAAACTCCGGATTTAAATCCTCTAGATTTTTATTTAGTTAGGAGTCGTTAGTTCATTCCAATCCCGTCGAAAATGTTGAAGACCTGAGGAATCGAATTATAGCCGGCTGTGAGACAATAAGAAATACACCAGGTATATTTGCGCGAATACGACAATCAAGGAGGCGAAGAGTTGAATCTTGTATCACGTCTGAGGAAGGTCATTTTGAACATTTATTGTAGGTTTGAGCCTATTTATTTATTAGTGTTATTTTTCTGGTTTAACGTTATTGCATTAGATAGTTCTTGATATTGTATTAAAGAAATGAAAAATACGTGTTAAGATGTTTTATTTTTTCGCATAAAAACGGCACCCCATACGAAAAAAAGGCAGGAGAGTTTTTTTGTCACAAATTAAACGAGAAATTCACACATTTTTTTCTTTAAAAAAACTGAAATCATTACCCGTATGCGCGCCAATGATGAACATAAAATTCTTAATTGCATGACAAAAAACTCACCGAATTTCATTTGCATATCTCGACCGGTTTCAGAGCAATAAATAAATAGTTTTTAAGAAAAACTTTAACACGAAAACGAAGCATTTGCTTACAAAAGATATATAGCAAACTGTCATTATTTTTTCATTCAGAATCACCCCCTGAAGTTTGTCTCACCTATTCACCTTGTGTATTTAAGTATAAATATTTATAAAGGGTGTGATCTAACCTTTTGCACACCCGTGAATGACGAGTGTATAATGCCATTTTATAACGAATTACAGTGGTTAAAAATCTGAACAAAATTATTGGAAACATGTTTTGTTCTTTGTAAAATTCGACTAATTTAAGGTGACCTACTCAGAAAAAACTTTCGCAATTGCCTAATGCAAAAAACATTTGAATCGACAATTGAATAATGTTGAATTGATTGTGTGTAAATGTATACATTGCAGGCTGCCTGAGATAGATATTCAATTTCAAAGTGAAGAAAACAACTAACCTCGTTATATCCAAACTGGTGATAAAGTCAGAACTAGTTGACTTCGTACTCTGCTTTGAGGCACTTATCATAATTATCAGTCACTTTTGAGAAACAAATAATACAAACACCATTGAAAAGGAAAACATTCGCAATTGAATATTGTTGTATTGTGTGAATAGTATCACGACCATTGAAGTGTGTAACGAAGTTACTATTTTCCCGCTATATTTATCAGCCAAAAGCTCCCTGTAAGGAATTAAACCCCGCTTGACAGTAATAAACGGTCTAGAAATACCATTCGTGTTCGTGATAAATCCGTGGATTACACATATCCTAATAAAACAGACTAATCGCCTTCCGGAAACAACGCGAATAACGCCAGACGTAGCTGAAATAGCACGCACGAATATAACCTGCGCCGGCTAGCGACTCACGGGAACACATTTTTAGCGAGCAAGCTGGCTATATTCAAACGCCGACGAGACATTTCACTCCTCCGATAGAAGCCCGAAAGGCCAAGAGCACACGCTAACGGGCTGACGTCACGATAGAAGCCACCCAGTACAGTTGAGTCGAGACAGAGACGCACGCACCGAGCTGACGTCACAGCACGAAGGATTTTACAAGCTGGGTAATTATTCTGTGAAAGTTTATTTTGTATCGCAATCGACAGAGTCCACAAAACGGCGCGCGCATATAAGTCGGTCGGGAGGTATTAGGAAAAGAGGGAGAAGCCGGCCGTAGTTCCGTTTCGACATATTTCAAAGAATTAGTAGCTTGCCGACCCCAGCAGAAGCAGTCACGCGTCCGAATAGTATCCAGAGTGTGAGCCACAGCCCGAAGCAGTCCACGACCGTCCCGAGCTTTGCCGAAGGAGTAAGATCGGAGTCTGGGTAAATATTGTACATCGGAAATATTTTGTAAGTGCCCCAGGTGTGATTTTGCGCATGATCAAACCATAGCCGTAAGAGGCACATATGCATTTCAATGCTGCGCTGGTAATTTCTGCATACGAGTCCGTACGATACCCCCCCGCAAGAGCTTTTGGTTACTAAGTTTACCCCGCTTACTTGAAAACACCCTCCCCGCTTTCTCTGCATATAGTGCTTGCCATGTGTTTATTTGTTGTGATAACTTGAGGCCGCCGTCAGCCGCCCTTCCTGTATTTCTTTGTTATTATTATACCTGTTTATCCTGTTTTGGTATTCTTTCATTAACTATAATGAGTAGAATTTAAACATCTAGTGCGCAGTCGCCACCCAGGTCCGAAACCCAGTTAAAGGCAATTAAAGCCTGCCTTGCTGGCCCTGTTACAGTGTCACGACTATATTGACCCCTGGAGTGTCTTTCTTCACTGAGACTGCCCGGAGCAAAAGTGGCCTTTTCCACTATAAACCAAAAGGTGGCGCCCGAGGAAAACCGAGAATAGTGAAAAGCGCCAAAGTTTGATAATAGGGGGAGAAACCCCTTTACAAATTGGCGCCCGAGCAGGGACCGGTTTTTATATAGTATAACAAGCCTGCTAAAATAAAAAAGTAGGTCAGAGTCCGTTTCCAAGTCAAATCAGTATTCCAAAGCTCATAGTCCGTTAAAAAGCCCTAAAACAAGCTCCGTTGGTCATACCGCATCGAAATATACCGAAATCGGCAGACCTGTCATTTTTGACAGATGTCAACCTCGGCTCAAAAGAGAGTCCATATGCCGAGTGACCCCTCGTCGAATAGGTTTTCGGGGGTGTAGAATCGATTGCCATAATCAGTTTCCCGTTCAGGCGAACCGTTAACTAGATACCGGAGTTGAGGAAGAGAAAGCAAGTTCGTAAGATAGAGACGGTTGGGAATCGCCATAACTGATTCCACAGAGTGTGCAACACCGAATTTCATTACAGGCCATCGACCTGTCATCTTTGACAGATTGTCAACTTCGACTCAAAAGAGAGTCAGCAGGCCGAGTGACCCCTCCGTCAATAGGTTTTCAGGGGCGCAGAATCCGTTTCAGTCATCCGTTTACTGACTGTGTTGACCATTTGCAAGATACCAGGTCTAAAAAAGACAGACAGCCCGGAGAGTAGGAACCGTTGAAAGTTTCTGAAACTGGTGCCGTGGGGTGTACGACACCAAAATCCGTCATAGGCTACCGACCTGTCAATTTTGACAGATTGTCAAATTCGGCTTAGAAGAGAGCCAGGCGTCCGTAAGATATCCCCGTCACGATTGCGCAGAAGCGATCCCCGCCATCCGTTCATCGATAAGACATACCGTTCTCGAGACGCTGGAGAGTGAAGTTCCGACTGTGAACCAAGTAAGACGTGCCAGCCAAGAAAGTTAAGTTTCGACAGTGAGACAAATAAGACGTACGAGTTCCGAATATTCACCAACCACAGGACTAGGAAGGCCCACGAGCGTGCCAGTGACCACCACAGGGCCGGCTGCGTGCCCACTGCCTCTGAGTCCAGGTGCAGGAGGTGACCCTAACGACACCCGCGTCGGATGGGTATATCAACTACGGAAAGAGGAGCTAGACACCGAGCTCACTAGATTCCGCTTGGATACAACCGGCAACGTCGACGAGAAGCGAAGGAGAATCATAAAATTTCTCCGAGAAGGACGGGCAGCATCACCGGCGCCAACCGTCACAAATCCGTTTTCGTTTCCCACGACAACGACAGGAGCCGTTACAGCCACCGCCCAGTCGACAATCGTACCAACAATAACAGTGACGAGCACCGGGAGTCCGATCATGACACATGCGCTCACCGGGACCCTCGTGGGAGCACAGGCCGCCCCACTGCCGCCTACCCCGAGTATAGGGATGGCTCCACTAAGAATGAGGGACTGGCGAGTGACCTTTGATGGGACCACTGACCCCACCGCCTTTCTCGAAAGATTAGAGGAGATTCGAGAATCTCAAGGCATCCCCGCAGACCGCCTCCTACAAGCTATGCCAGAGTTGCTGGAAGGAATGCCGGCCCTCTGGTTCAGAAACAACCGGGCATGCTGGCCGAGATGGGAAGACTTTTGCACCGCCTTTCAGGACTTCTTCTTCCCAGTCAACTACCGAATTGACCTGGAAGCAGCCATCTGCAGGAGGACACACAGCCTGAGAGAAAATACGGCAGCCTACATCACAGACCTGCAGACCCTGATTCGCCGCCATGGAGGAATTCCGCCAGATCAGGAGTTAAACTGGCTGTACCGCAACCTACACCCAGAGTTCCGTCGTGAAATGAGGAGGACGGACTTCAACAACGTCCATGAGTTCGCCAAAGCTGCCAGAGAGTACGAGCTTTTGCGAGCCGAGATTGAGCAAGCTCAGAGGACGACTCCATCCCCGCTTTTGGCACCATACAGGACCCCGGCAGCCCCACCAGTGGTTACCAGGCTTGCCCAACTAGCCACACCGCCCCCTAGGAGCCCAGTAGCCCAGCCGGTCATAAGCCAAAGCAGCCCAGTCAACCGCCGCCCCATCGAAGAAAACCGAGAGTGTTGGCGATGCGGGCAGACAGGGCATTTTAGGAGCCAATGCCAATCAGCTCCAAGGATATTCTGCTCCCGATGCAAGCGAGACGGTGTATTGTCTCGTGATTGCCCGTGCCCACGGCCGGAAAACCCCTTTACAAATTGGCACCCGGCCGTTCGGACTCCACGGCCGGAAAACCATTAGGGCGCTGCCACGACTTGAGGCAAGTGCAGCACTGCCCCCATGACGCCTCACCCACCGCCATCATCGCTACCGCCGACCACCGACCGCATCTTTCCGTCAAGATTCCCGGTGGCACCGCTGAAGCGCTGATTGATACAGGTGCCGTAATCTCCTATGTCGGCGACAGGATATCCAGGCAGTGGGATCTGTTAGGAGTACCGAAAACTCCAACTGCTACGAGTTCCACCCGACTGGCCAATGGAGAAATAGTTACCGTCCCCACAACGTATCACGTGGAGATCCGAGTTGGAGAACACCGCTTCGAAGACTCTTTTGGACACCTGAGTGGCCTGTCATCCGATATGGTCCTAGGAATGGACATATTGAGGAAAAGGCAGTTTGGACTCGACCTAGGAAGTGGCCAAATCTTGGTAAAGAACCAATCCATTGCAAGGGAAGCTCGGCCCGTACCATGCTTTCCAATTGGAGTTATTGAGCCAAGTCCGGCCCTGACACTTTCTAGAGAGGAAGAGGATCACTTGCAAGACTTCCGACAGGACGAATCACGCCCATTCGAGGACATTCATGGGGTAACGCCGCTGGTAGAACATAGGATCCGTCTCCTAAATCCAGAGCCAATAAAGCAGCGATACCGACCCCAGAATCCCAGGATGCAGGAAGTATTCAATCCCAAAGCTGACAGAATGCCACAGGAGAACATCGTAGAACCCTCCGAGAGCCCGTGGAGCTCGCCAGTAGTCATCGTGCGAAATAAAGTTGACAAGCCGAGGTTCTGCAGCGACTTCCAGGAAGTCAATTCCGTCTCCATGGATGCGTACCCGTGGCCGTTCACCAACACCTTCTGGACCGACCAAGCCGCCCCTCGAAGACAAGGACAAGCAGCCGCCGCCCCAGCAGCTCCGGAACCCCCTCTGACTGTATACCTACCCGTCAATAGGGATCTGTGCTGGCGCTGTGGTCAACCAGGGCACACACGCAGAGTGTGCCAACGAAAACGGCCCCTCCTGTTTTGCTCCCGATGTGGCTTGAAGGATGTCCTCTCGCGGGAATGCCACTGTTCCGACCCAGCCGCCCAGAAGAGACCAGCCCAGAGGAGACCAGCCCCGAGGAGACCAACACAAGAAGAACGACGCCCTGTGCCCCGATGTCAACGGTATCCTGACCCGCATGTCCCCGATGCGGATGTTCAGCACCCATTGATGCCGTAGACAGACCCGTAGGATCAGGATGCGGATGCCAGCATCCAATCCAGGAAGATTTTTTTTTACTTTATTATTGTGGTATGACTATTTTTTTTATTTTTTTTTTGACTGGTAATGGTCATTGTACACAGTAGTCCTGTTTGTTGCTCTCCGGCAACCAGGCAAAAGTTTATTTTGTTTTTCATTTGGAATAATTTGAGGTCCACATTTAAGTTTATTTTATTTCCGTAATTTATGTATCAGGTGGACCTACCCCGAATAAAGGGTTCGACTATTAGGGGGGGTAGGCACCTGGCGGGCTATACTGTTATATTCCGAATGGACCTATTTTTTTTGTTAGAACATAAGGTTGCTAGCCGTCTATGTTTTGAGAATGTTCACAGCAAAACGAGTTAGTTTTCAGGTCCCTCTGACCGTACAAACGCATGTTAATAGGAAAAAAAAAGTTTTTTTTTCTTTTTCCCCGAAGTAGGAAGGGTGTGTAACGAAGTTACTATTTTTCCGCTATATTTATCAGCCAAAAGCTCCCTGTAAGGAATTAAACCCCGCTTGACAGTAATAATAGGTCTAGAAATACCATTCGTGTTCGTGATAAATCCGTGGATTACACATATCCTAATAAAACAGACTAATCGCCTTCCGGAAACAACGCGAATAACGCCAGACGTAGCTAAAATAGCACGCACGAATATAACCTGCGCCGGCTAGCGACTCACGGGAACACATTTTTAGCGAGCAAGCTGGCTATATTCAAACGCCGACGAGACATTTCACTCCTCCGATAGAAGCCCGAGAAAGCAGTCCAGTCGAGCCAAGAGCACACGCTAACGAGCTGACGTCACGATAGAAGCCACCCAGTACAGTTGAGTCGAGACAGAGACGCACGCACCGAGCTGACGTCACAGCACGAAGGATTTTACAAGCTGGGTAATTATTCTGTGAAAGTATATTTTGTATCGCAATCGACACAAAATGGAAGGAATTTAATGGACATAGCCCTCAGAGAAAAGTGCTAACCGTAGACACGTGTTTTTTTTGTTTTGTTTTTAACAGTCCCCTCGATATTACTCTCTTTCATATTTATATTCCTGGACTCGGATGTCACGCAGGTAGCTATAGCTGCCTCCGTGGTGACGTTGGTTGTTGCCCTGGAATTCAGGGTCTGCTGACCGAAATCACAAATGAGCGGCTGGCTTCTGTTTGTTGACTCCGTTGATTTGTCGTTTTCTACCAAGTGTTGTTCATCCTTGCACTTCTCCACCGTACTGATGAAGGCCGAGAGCCCGAAACACGTGTCTACGGTTAGCACTTTTCTCTGGGGGCTATGTCTATAAATCCTGAATTATTCCAAGGAGCTGCACAAAACAAGCACCTTGAGTGCTTAGGTGAACCCTTGGGGTTATAAAGGATAACACGTCATAAATTGTATGTATACAAATATCTTGTTATAATGGTTTACGAATAAATTGAATTGAATTGAATTGGATTGAATTGAAATTGAATTGAATTGAATCTTGTGGGCTAGAAACATCTAGTATGCTGAGAACACATTTTGTTGTTTTCAACATGAACAATTTTGACACTTCTTTAGCTAGATACGTGATATTATTTATGTTATAAAACCTCGTTTATTAAAAAAAAACATAGTCAATTTTACAAATACCGAATTAGCAGACATGCCTTACTTGTATCGGCTTGCTGACGGGAACGCAAATGAAACCAGGCGACTATATCAAGAGCGCTTCCCAAATAAAATGGTTCCTGATGCATGAAAGATTTCAAGCATAACAGAAGGTTATGTGAAACAGAGCCAAATCATCACTTGAAAGGAGCACATCGGACTGCAAGAACTCCAGCAATCGAGGTAGCTGTTTTAAATTCAGTTGACGAAAATCCTGAAATAAGTACGAGGCAAGTTGCCAATAATTTGAATATCGTCCATATTCTAGTATCATGATTATTTATTATATCCCTATCACATTCAACGGGTTCAGGCTCTACTTCCTTGAGACTTCCCATTACGAGTGAATTTCTGCCAATGGTTTCACCAAAAAGTTACCGAAAATCCTTTATTTGACAGGGACATTTTATTCATGGACGAAGCTAGTTTTACTAAAAGCAAGATCAGAAATTTTCACTTATAATACCACAAGAGCTTCAAAATTATCGGGTATTTCCCGATAGGTTCGTTGCAAACAAATTAAGGAGTCAAGTTTTTCAGGTTAAAAAATCACGAGCGCGAAGCGCGAGTGATTTTTCCTGAAAAACTTGACGACTTTATTTGTTTGCAGGGAACCTTGAGGGAAATGCCAGATAATTTGAAGCTCTGTGGTATTCGGGGATTATTTTCCGTCCCAAAAAGTAGTAAATTGGTTCCAAACTGTTTTTTGCCTTCTCCGTATTAATGGGAACATTTCCTTTGACTTTTTATCGATGGTGGACAGAGAACAAACTCCAAATCGACTCATTTTCATGCAAAATCTCCAATTGTCACAATTGAATTCAACCTGTCAGTTTGAAGTGTGGTTAATTTGACTGGATCATGTTTTGTTTTTTATATATAGCAACTACCAGAGAAAATTTTCAAAAAATTATCACTTATAATACCACAAGAGCTTCAAAATTATCGGGTATTTCCCGATAGGTTCGTTGCAAACAAATTAAGGAGTCAAGTTTTCAGGTTAAAATCACGAGCGCGAAGCGCAGTGATTTCCTGAAAAACTTGACGACTTTATTTGTTGCAGGAACTTGAGGAAATTCAGATAATTTTGAAGCTCGTGTGTATTCGGGATTATTTTCCGTCCCAAAAGTAGTAAATTGGTTCCAAACTGTTTTTGCCTTCTCCGTATTAATGGGAACATTTCCTTTGACTTTTTATCGATGGTGGACAGAGAACAAACTCCAAATCGACTCATTTTCATGCAAAATCTCCAATTGTCACAATTGAATTCAACCTGTCAGTTTGAAGTGTGGTTAATTTGACTGGATCATGTTTTGTTTTTATATATAGCAACTACCAGAAAATTTTCAAAAATTATCAGTATAATACCATGTAGGTTGTACCACGTGACGTCGAATGGTGCAATTCTATTGGTCGAAATTTGGGTCGGAAAAATAATCAGTATAATACCATGTAGGTTGTACCACGTGACGTCGAATGGTGCAATTCTATTGGTCGATATTTGGGTCGGAAAAATAATCATAATAATCATTTTTGGGCCGAGGAAAATCCGTATGCAATCGTGGAACCTCATCATCAGCAGCAGTTCTCATCAAATGTCTCGGCTGGAATTATTGGAGATTACTTAATTGGACCTTTTTTCTGACACGCAGCTTAAATTGACATAATTAGCAATTTGCATATTTTCCAAAAAAATATATGTTATTCTACATCGTATATCATTCATTTCTGTGCAATTGGGGAAATCCATTACGAATATTCCACTCAGTAATAAATTAAAACATGAACTGGGATTCAAATTTACATGTAATCGCGCCGCTTCTCCGCGCTTATCTTGTGACGTCAGATGGTCCCTGTTTTATTGTTGACATTAAGAACATTAGAGTATATTAGTATCAGGCTCTTCGACATCGCCCTAAACGTTCTGGATATTTAATTTGCTTGTGTTTGAGATATAATTAAAGGCGAAACCAAAGGATTTCACAAATATTGCACTGTTTCAATGTGCAATAATACGTCCTCTAGTTGTCATTAATGTGAGGTTATCTACGGTTTTCCGTCCACGATTTGTGACGTGTAGAGAGTCGCAGTTGGGATGGAGGAAATTTTACGAGCAGCGTTGCCTAGTTTCCCAAATATCATAGCCGCGATTTTGATGCTCATTTGTGCATATTTTTCCCAATAATGAATGATTGTTGATGATTTTCGACCATGATTTATAGATTAATTCTTAAGACAATTTGCAAAAAATGTCAATTTCCAAATCATGAACTCATTATGAATAGCCAAAAAGCAAATGAGTCTTTAATAAAAGAATAAGTTTCATATATATTGTGAAATCCACTCTTAAAATTTGTACAATTTGTCGATGTCATCACGTGACAGCAAACGCGCCTTCTATTGGGGTCACGTCAAATTGTCAAACTGTCTAGGTTTGAAGTAAATGTTTTGTTTACCTTCAGTTTCAGTTCAGTTTTGTGTTTAATGTTGTTAACTTTGTATTCAGATTGAATATTCGAATTCACGGTCGTTTTTGAAAGATTTTCATTGCATTCTTTCTTTTTTTTTTTGTGATCTTGTGTTTGGTTGACCATGGAACCAGGATTTCAGAAGGCTGACGGTGAAACCCTAAAGATTATGTCAAAATTAATATGCAAACCCTTGACGGACATTATAAATAAATCTTTTGAATTGGGCATATTTCCTTCCACTCTGAAAAAATCACTCATAACTCCAATTTTCAAAAATGGCGATACTGACAATGTTTCAAATTATAGGCCTATTTCTCTCCTATCATCAATTAGCAAAGTTTTTGAAAAAATTTTAAAAACAAGACTTACCGCCTTCCTATCAAAGTATAACCTGCTGTCGACATCCCAATATGGCTTCGGAGAAAAAAAATCTACCAACGATGCAATCCATTCCTTGACAAAAACTATATATGAATCCTTAGATTCAAGTACTCCTTCTATTGGAGTTTTTATAGATCTGAAAAATTTCACTCCATACTTTTAGATACTCTGGAAGATATGGGTGTAAGGGGTCTAGCACACAATCTTTTCGGAAGTTATTTGACAAATAGAACACAAAAAGTTAAATTCAAAAATCATGTGAGTGAAGAAATAAACATTAAATGTGGTGTACCTCAAGGAACCGTATTGGGTCCGGTATTATTCGTAATTTATTTGAACAATCTATTTCAACAGGAAACAATTGGTAAAATAATCAGCTTTGCGGACGACACTGTGATTTATTAAAAAAAGACTTTCAATAAAAAAATTAAAACTAAAGACTGGTTCGACAGATTACTTCAATAAATTTCGATAAAACCGTATACCTACCCTTCAGTAGCCATGAAGCATCGTTGCCAGAATATAGTCTGAATATTCAACGAGAATTTCTAATTACACCTGCAAAAAAAAAATACCTGGGCATTTACATCGACAATCACTTACGATGGAACCATCATATGGAATATTTAACAAAAAAACTTTGTAGTATTCTATTTCGATTCAAACAAGTTGGACCATTTTTGAGTTTCAAATATAAAAAAATACTGTACCACAGTTTGGTTGAGTCTCACCTAAAATATGGTATTATTGGTTGGGGAGGAGTATCAGGAAATTGCCTACATGCCCTCGAAATCTCGCAAAAACGATTCCTCCGAATGATGCTCAACAAACCTGCAAGATATGCAAGTTCTCTACTCTATACTGAAACACAAATATTAGATATCAGACAATTGTATTTCATTCAGATAGGATGCCAGCAATATAAAAATAAAAGCGAACTTACCACTCAGAACCACAGATACGCAACCAGATCAAAAAATCAATATTGCATACCGACAGTTTCTAAAGCAGTAGGCCAAAAAAGTTACAACTAAAATGTTCAGTCAATTACCACAAAAAATCATCAATGAAACTTCTTTAAAACGCTTTAAAACACAACTTTTATTATTTGTTAATGGGACAGACAGAATAAAAATACACAAAATGATAGAGAGCTGATTGAGTGATATAAAGAAAATTATTAGAAAAATTAAAACTTAGACAGTAACTGTACATATTTGTATTATAAATAACATTGTAATATTTTCTATTTATAGTCCTTCCGTTATTATTATTATTATACTCGTATGTTATATTTTAAAGTGTCGTGCATTGTATCTTAAAATATCGTGTTGTTCAAATCTTCAAATTTTATACTTGATATTTTACAATCAACGTCTCCATATTAAATTTTATCTCATATGATGTATTTTAAGATGTAGTGTGTTTTCGATTATATTTTATATTATATTTTATATTGATTGACCTGTATGTTTTGTATCACACACAAGCTACTACAGCTTCAGTGATTATTTTTGTTTATTCTTACTATATATTGTCCTTTTTATGCAAGTTATATTTTTGGTGAATAAACATATTATTATTATATTATATTATTATAATCTACCAAAAATTGACTCTATTATGATGGCCTTATTTTTTGGAAGTAATCCGGACTTCATAATTGCCGAAATGAGAGGAATAAACGATAAATATGAATATGGAAATTCTAACTTAAATACAACTATAAACTCACATCAAAATGATCCTCACAACATTAACGATTTGTTACACTGGAAAGAGGTTCCCTTTTCATTATTTGGCAACACTCAAGCCGTTTTTTGTCGTGTCTGGGCACAGAAAAAAACAATTCACTGGGGCTACTAGAGGACGTATTATTGCACATTGGAATAATACAATATTTGTGAAATCCTTTGGTTTTGCCTTCCATGATATCACTACAGTCATCCAGCAAGAACAAACACAAACAAATTAAATATCCAGAACGTTTAAAGCGATACCGAAGAGCCTGATACTAATATACTTTAATATTATAAATGACAACTTAATGAAAACAATAACACATACGAGTCACGAGTCACAGTCGCAAAGAAACGCGCGCGTTCACATGTAAATTTGAATCCCAGTTCATGTTTTAATTTATTACTGAGTGAAATATTCGTAATGGATTTCACCAATTGTACAGAAATGAGAACGATGTAGAATAACATATATTTTTTTCGGAAGATATGCAAGTTGCTACAAGTTATGGTTATGAGTGAAAACATTAAATATAATAACATCATTTTTGGCAATTCGCGGCTATGATATTTGGGAAACTTGGCAACGCTGCGCTTAAAATTTCCTCCATCCCAACTGCGACTGAAAACTGAATGTAAACAAAACAGCCTTCAAACTAGACAGTTACGACCATTTGACGTCACACCAATAGAAGGCGTGTTTGCTATCACGTGATGATATCGACAAATTGTACAAATTTCAAGAGTGAATTGAATACATATTTTTTATATTTTCAGGCATTGATAAGTCAACTGCAAGCAGAATAATTCATAAAGTTGTTACAACTATAGCAAGACTACGTCCACACTTTGTTAAAATGCCAGGATCGGAAGAAGTGAAAAAGGTCCAGGGGGAGTTTTACAACATAAGCCATTTTCCAAGATGTATAGGTGCACTGCACTCATGTGAAAATACAATCTCCTGGAGGAGATAATGCCGAGACATTCAGAAATAGAAAAGGATATTTTTACTTCAATGCGCAAGCTTTAGGCAAAGTGGATTTAATCATACAAAATATAGTATGTAGGTGGCCAGGATCTGTTCATGAAACAACAAATAATATTAATTTGGTGTTACCCGATATACTTCGTTAATATGAACAATTTGGTTAGAAATAATATAATTACTCAATAGTTTCAGGCACTGATGTGAACTAATTATGGAAATATGTTGAAGTTAACTATTATATTTTTTCTCTGAGTTCGTGTTGATTCTTTTTCTCATACTAAGTGATTCCTTGAACGAAATACAATAACAATAAACAAGATAAATATTTAAAATATTTAATTTCTCAACATACCCTTGACATTAACAAAACTACATTTTACATAATAAAAGATCTTTGATTTAATCAGAGTTATTTCAACAACTTTTGCCTCTGCAACTTCAATATTGATATTTTGACTTCAAGTTCTTCTTGTAATACCTAATTTTTTTCATTAACCTCTCCTTTTTGTTTTAGATCCTCTTGGTGTATTTCTTCATTCTACAAATCTCAATCAATGAATCAATTCTTTACTTTGAGGTTACAACACAACCTAACCTTTCTAATTTTACTCAGGGTTACCAACACAAAATGATGGTTTACGTGACTACTACCCAATCTTTCATGTTACAACAGAAAATAATTTGAACTCCGTCGAGAGGTTAACCATTGGTCCCAATACCAATTGGTTAACTAAGTGAGTTACAACCCGCCCTCAGTCATACAACGACGCAATCTACGATAACAAATGATTAAAGAAAACCAGAAGTTAACCTGTCGTGTTACAACCCGCCCTGAGTCACATAAATGTCGCGGTTATCACCTGTCAATCTGATTCACCCGATATGTACATGTACGTGCAATAATTTCCTTTTTTTTTTCAGAAATGATTAGAACGAGAAACCTTTTCCTTCCTCTGGATCTTAAAGACCAAATGACATTTACCATGAATCCGCTGGGGAATCGAATAACTGAGAGAACTCTCCAGTATCCGGCGGTGCAGAAATTATTGCAATCTGATGAGAAGTTCGACGCCGTCATAGTTAGTTATTTTCTTAATGATGGATTGACTGCTCTTGCCAATCATTTCAACTCATATCTGATACTGTTTAGTCCAATAGGGGCGAATATGTGGATTCATCATTTAGTAGGCAATCCTGCCTTACCGTCATTTTACCCAGAATTGATATTGGGCTATCAACCGAAAATGACGTTTTATGAGCGTGTTAAAAACACTCTCTATCGAATTCAGAATTACATCAACTTGAAAGTCTTGTTCTATCCCTCACAAAACCATATAATTCAAAAATACCTTCCGCATTCAATCGATTTGCAGGATTCTTTGCATAATGTTTCTTTGGTATTATTAAACTCCCATTCAAGTTTTTCGAGGCCAGAAGCCCATGTACCTAATATAATAGAAATAGGCGGTTTTCATATTAAGCCAGCAGAAAAGCTTCCGGATGATCTTCAAGAGTTTTTGGACAATGCCAAAGAAGGGGTTATCTATTTCAGTATGGGCTCATTTCTTAAATCAAAAATGTTACCTGTAGAAGTAAGGAATACAATTCTGAGAGTATTTGGCAGAAGGAAAGAAAAAATACTGTGGAAATGGGAGGATGAGGCTTTACCAGGACAGCCATTGAATGTTCTTGTGAAGAAGTGGTTTCCCCAGCAAGATATATTAGGTGGGTTGACAGCAAATTATTATCTAGCAGGAGTGAAAGAATTTTGTATTCCGTGCAGAATTATTTTTATTTTGAAAATTGTAGCAGAGCGCTTTCGACTAGATACTAGTCATCTTCAACCTGCAAGTAAGTTTTACCAAGATAAATTTTATACGAAACATTTTTGACAATTTGAAAGATTAAATATTTTGAGGTTACTTACTCGTCAGGTTTCACAAGAGGTCCATTAAAACTGTTTTCAGTTTATATGAAAGAAGTGAGAACATTAAGTACGGATAACATGGTAACATATTTCTTAAAATTATTATTATTATTATTATTACATATAAGTGAAGGCTGAGGACAGAGTCACATGTAAGCCTGAGAAAAAAAAACTAAAGAGATCAACAAGATTATACAATGCATGCAAAAGAAAAAGAATAATAATTAATATATGGGTAGGAACAATTATACAAATAAGCAAATGTCTATTTTGTTTTTAAAACTATTCACTGAGTCAGAATTCACAACATCGTTGGGTAAGTTATTCCATGTTTCGGAAATACGATTCACCAAAAAATGTTGTCTCTGCCTAGTGGCAAATTTCTCCTTTTTTAATTTGAGATTATGACCACGTAACCGCGAATCATTGTTGAAAACAAAAAGTTCTTTCTGATTAGCATAATTATACTTAGCTATACGGAAGGATATGATGAGGTCCCCACGGAGTCGACGTTGGTCAAAAGCTATCAGTTGTGCCATCCTCAGTCTTTCGGGATAGGTTGGACGCACTTCGCCAAAAGTCATACGCGTGGCTCGACGCTGAACGTTTCCCAACAAATTCTTATCGCGCACCAAAACAGGACACCACACCGGACCTGCGTACTCCATAATTGGACGAACGTAGGTTTTGTAGAGTTTTATGGAACTTGAGTATGATAGATGGGAGAACGTTTTGCGGATGAGGTAGATCAGTGTGTTGGCGCGCTTGCATGTGGATATAACATGTTCGGACCAAGTTAGGTCAGTATTAATAGTCACTCCCAGATCGACATGTGAAGACACTATACGTATCTGTTGACCGTTTATTGTGTACGAGTGGAGTGGATACCACTCATGTGTTATAGGTATGTCGGTGTAATTTATTGCTTTAAATTTAATTACACATGGTTTCCTGGAAGTCAATGCTGAATTTCAGAGAAAATGGATGTTGACATTGACAAGACATGGCTTGGAACTTTAGAAAAGGAAAGGCCGAGAGTGGCAAACGCAGATGTATATTCCTTTTTGGAGTGGAGTAGAGTGAATCAATGATGTAACTGTAGATTTACCGTTTTATTAATTGATATTTATAGTTTTCTACAGTTTTTTTTAAGCATGTATTCAGTTTTACTCTAGGATGGGGTTGGCTTCACTTCAAGCAAACAATGACTAATGTCTGCTGTACCTGACTGAAACGATTAAAATCAATCCTCTTCGTAGCTTTCGCTGGGATTGAATTAGCGGAATAGACGACACCATTAGCTAACGCCATCTCAACGCAACTAGAGCAACTAAAACATTACCGACGAAAATGTCCTCCTGAGTTCCAGGGAAGAAAGTCTGTGACATATCGATAGCCAGCTAATATTCCATCGAAAATGAAAAACGTCTTATTCCTCAAGACTGCTGACTACAAATACCTATACAATAGGTGTTTGTTGCGTTGCGTTGAGATGGCGTTACCTAATGGTGTTGTCCATTCTGCTGATTCAATCCCACCTAAAGCTACGCTTTAATCGTTTCAGTCAGGTACAGCAGACATTATTCATTGTCTGCTTGACCCACCCTGAACTGATGAGGGACAAATACTCCGGAACCGATCTACAGGTGGTCAGCCTGAGTGAGGTGTTTAATATTTATCCACTTCGCGACAAACACTTGCAAAGAACCTAGTAGGACTTTGCACGTTTATTCATGGATATTCGTCCGGCATACACCTATTGTTTATGTATTTGTAGTCAGCCGTCTTGAAGAACAAGATGTTTTTCATTTTTGATGAGATATTTTGTTTTTATTGCCTGACAACATATATTTTTGATTTGACGTCTGTCATCAATTTGCATGAAAAGTGAGAAATGTATGGAGTTCCATGATAATGCGGAGATTCCTACATTGGAGAGACAAAGAGGCCGTTATCCGGAAGATTGGATGAGGGGCCGTTCAAGTATTACGTAAACAGAATTTTTGTCTTTTTTTTTAAACACCATATCATAGATGTAGAGAAAGTGGAAAACACGCTGGAAAATAAAGACGTACTAATAGCGGCCTTTCTAGATATAGAAGGAGCTTTTAATAACACCTCTATAGACTCAATTACCAGGTCTCTTAGTCGGAGAGGAATCGAGGAACCTTGCGTGACCTGGATAGACTCAATGCTAAGAAACAGGATGCTATATACCACCCTAATGGAAGAGACTGTAGTGGCCCGGGCGGCCAGAGGATGCCCACATGGGGAAGTTCTTTCTCCAGTCCTGTAGAATCTGGTCATGGACGGTCTACTGGGTTCCCTGAAAGAAAAAGGTCACAAAACCCTTGGGTACGCTGACGACATTGTTGTCTTAGAACAGAACAGAACATTGTTGTCTTAGGGTTCATATGCAAGAGGCCCTAAACTTGGTAACCAGATGGACGGACCTCGAGGTATTGAATATCAATCCTCAAAAGGCCACCATAGTAACATTTACTCGGAGACGCAAATTAGAGGGGTTAGGACCTATAAAATTCCGAGGGGAAACAATACAGAGTAAGGGAGAAGTCAAATATCTCGGGGTGATACTGGACTCGAAATGGACCTGGAACCAACATCTGACAGAAGTGACCAGAAAAACGGAGGCCACATTAATCGTGGAAAGACGCTCTTTCAGCAAGGAATGGGGCTAAGACCACTCATGGTACACTGGTTGTACAACATGGTGGTAAAACCGGCCATAATGTATGCCTCCCTGGTATGGTGGACAAAGACACTACGAAAGAGTGCCAAAGCTAAACTGGGCAAGGGGCAAAGACTTGCTTGTGTAGGCATTACAGGGGTAATGAAATCAACACCCACTGCAGCCATGGAGTCAGTACTGGGATTGCCTACCCATCACCTGGTGATTCAGGGAGAGGCAAGGCTAGGTGCATTCAGACTGAGAAACACACTGAGCAACATAAATGTTCGGACACGACAGAGGAGTATCGTCAGCATCGTAAACGGAGACGTGCTAGACATTACATCAGACTACATCGCGAAACGATTCTCAGTTGACAAGCGGATACAGGGTATCTATACCAGACAGAACTGTATGGAAGCACACAGAACTCAACACCATTCTACAGGGCAAGATCTGGTACACAGGCGGATCGAAGATGGAGAATGACGCGTGAGCAGGAGTGTACTCCAGAAACCCAAAGACCAAGCTTAGCTACTCCCTGGGCAATCACACCTCGGTATTTCAAGCTTAGGTCTACACCTACCCGGTACTTTATACGTTCGCTAAATTGGAGAATAAATCCTGCTATCTATTCGTTTTTGAGAGTATTATTTTTCTTATATCAATGACATATCACAATGGATATATTTGACAACAACATGATTTTCAATACAGGGTGATGAGGACATGAAAACATGTAAATCACACAATCCAGCACATCCTCCCATCTTGAGAAGAAACAATTTCAATTCTTCTCGGAATTATATCTTACGGGACACTTGACTGTACTACCACTCCTTGTTGTTTTATTTGATTTTTCTGGGACACATTCTTCGCTATTATGTTTCTTTGATTCTTTCGTCAATATGTAACAATCTTCTTCATCAACTTCCAGAGAGTAAATCTTTTAAATTGTCCTCAGTAAAAAACCTGATGCAGTTTTCAGACGTCTCAGACGCACCTCACTTTCCTTTCCAGAAAATAATTCAACAATTCGTGCTATAGGCAAACCAATTCGGTTCTTTTTGCCATTTTCTATCAGTACCACATCACCTATTTTCATTTTCTTCGAGCAGAGTTTATTCCGTTTCATCGACAATTGGGATAAACACTCGATACGAAACCTTTTTCTAAGGTCTTCTTATAGTTTTTGTCGATATCGATACCTTCTCCTGAACTAATTTGCTTCAATTCTATCTAAATCTGTAACTCCGACCTCCTTCGTGTCCATTAGAAACATTGCTGGTGTTAATGCTACCAACTCATTATCATTATCAGGTAAATACGTTAGTGGCCTCCAGTTTACAACTGTTTCACAGTCACACAATATTGTAGACAAATCCTCTAGATTGAGAGATGCCCTTCCAAGAACTTTACGAAGTAGTTGTTTGACCATTCGACTCAACCTCTTCCACCATTCTCCCCACCAAGGAGACTGAGGAGGACTGAACTTCCATCTGATTTTTTCTACTGAACTGAATTCACCAATTTTCCCCCAATCTGATGTTGCTAACGTATTTTGTAATCCAAAAAAATTTGTTCCATTATCACTATACATGACTAGGGGCCTCTCACGTCTTGCGATGAATTTTCGAAGAGCTTGGACTGTTTCACAGTCACACAATATTGTAGACAAATCCTCTAGATTGAGAGCTGCCCTTCCAAGAACTTCACGAAGTAGTTGTTTGACCATTCGAATCAACCTCTCCCACCATTCTCCCCACAAAGGAGACTGAGGAGGACTGAACTTCCATCTGATTTTTTCTACTGAACTGAATTCACCATTCTCAGCCAACTCAAAAAACTTTCTTTGATATCTGTGGATAGCTCCGAATCCCATCCAATTTTCAATTGCCATGTTTTCTGAAGGAGCAATTTTGGAACAAGAAGTACTGGTGATGCAAACCCAATAGGATAAAAAATACGTTCAACTATAGATAGAATCGTTCTCTTTGTTATATTCTCTGTGGAAACATTCCGCAGTCCATCCAAATTCAATTCTATTGTATCTGCCGTACGATTCCAAATTATTCCCAAAACATGTGTCATATATATCTCATCTCCATTCAGTAAAATTGAATGTTCCCATCCTCTTAGTTCGAATTTGGCTTCTTCCAATGCATGTGTCGATTGCTCCATGAATTCTTGTAGTTCTGTTGCATTGTCCACGCTGGCAACACAATTGTCCACATGAAATCTCCGTATTAATCTGTCTATATAATGAAGAGAGTACCTTGAGTATCCAGAACAGATCATCTCTCTAAGGGTCTTCAAATGATATTCAAGAACAGCACCCAATAAAAATGGACCACATGACACTCCAAAAACTACACTTGCATGACGATACATTTTCAAATGTTTATTCCCATCGTACCATACAAATCGAAGGTAATTTCTATCATTTCCTTTCGAAACAATCTGCAGAAATGCTCTTCGAATATCTGAAACTACACCAATTCTCGACATTCTGAACCGATTCAAATTAGAACGGATGAGTTCTATCAAATTCAAGCCCTTTTCGAAACATTGGTTCAAAGAGGGTTGGTCTTTGTTTATTTTGGCCGATGCATCAAAAACTGGTCTCAATTTCGTCGTTGAGCTATTTAATTTAATGACATGATAATGCGGTAGATAATGGACTCCAAATTCAATTTCTGTGTCTGATACTTCTTCGATGAACCCTTCCTTTAGCCATTCTTCGAAAACTTGGTGGTATTTTTCCTGGTATCCATCTTTGTCTAATTTGTTCCATACATTTTCCAGTCTAGACTTTGCTAGATGATAATTATTTGCTAAAGGTGGATGTCCTTCAATTCATGGTAAACTCACTTCATATCTTCCTTCTTTGTCTCTTACTAAAGTTTCCAAAAAATTACTCATGCCGCTTCAGCATTTTCTTTTTTATTTTTCTCCACAACCGGATCAATAATTCCCAAGATTTCCATGTCTCACATATCAGCTAAGGGTATGTTTTTCGAAAAAAGGGAAGTGACGATCATGGTAGCTGATTTGGGAATATATCTAGAAGAGAATGAAACTTTTCCCATAACAGTCCAACCAAGTAAAGTTTCGACGGCTACAAAACCATATTGAAGATCTAATTTTCGTCCAGTTAGAAGCTTTCCTGCGATATCAGCCCTATCAATACTTCGATAGGACCATCTTGTCTGTCAGTTATTGTAATTCCAAGACTTTCCAATTCAGATATCCATGGACCTTTTTCGATTGAAATTACATTGTTGCAAATGACAGGTTGATCGAAAGCTTCAAACTGACAAGAATAGTCTCTGGTCGTATTACTCAATCTGATTCTATAACAATTATGGGGAGTATTTTCAGTTTGAGTTCCACCGAATAGAGAGTGTATCATTGTTTCTTGTTTTATGGATTCATAGTCCATTTCTTCTGCATAAATTCGATTGATATACGATCTCTGCGAGCCTGAGTCAATCAAAACTCTGATATTTCGAGATTTCCCTATCCCATCTAACTGAACAACCAGAGTTCGCAGGAATACGTCCTGATAAGTACTATTCGATAGAATTTCCACTGCAGTTGATCCACAAGCCACACTCAATGACTGCTGCGACTGTTCATTTTCTTTGAGAGATTCGTTTTTCCAGCACATCAAAGTATCGTGACGACCCTTACATTCTTTACATTCAACCTTCACTCCACATCGGCGAGATATATGCCCAAATTTCAGGCATCGATGATAAGATCTTTTCGAAGACAACATTGATTTCTTATCGGATAGCCTCATCGTTTTTGCTTTTTCACAATTTTCATTCTTATGTTCTCCTTTGCGAAAAACACATTTCAAAACTCGATCATGATTAACTAACCCCATTGCTGTTGGTACTCTCTCTTCCTTATGGAAATATCTCCTTTTATTGTTCGGACAATTGAAACCAGATACAGCTAGGCTAATTTTCTCTTCGTTTTCCACTTCTTTCCTAAGGAATTCCATCATATGGAAATAGGAACTTACAAGTCTAGTAGAACAAAACCGCGTCAAGCTGATTTGGGTGCCAGGACATCAGGGTTTTGCAGGGAATGAAAAAGCCGACAAACTCGCCAGAAGAGGATCGGAAAACGAACCAGGGCCAGGACATACCCTAGGGGTACCGAAGCATACGGTACGAGCGTCAGTAGAAGACTGGATCCAGGAAAAACACAAACAATACCGGAAAGAAATTCCAGGAAAGAGACACGGGAAAGATTACATCAAAGAAAGAGAAAAAAACAGCAGACCTGTTAACTCTCAACAGGGAACAACTGGAAATTGTTACGGGGCTAATGACTGAACATATGCCAGTTAAAGAGCCCTTGATAATATGGGACTGTTCAATGGCGACCTAACATGCAGAGGAACTAGAAACATACTGTGCAACTGCGGGGCTCTGGACCGCACTTTGTCCATTTCATTCGATCTCTTGTCAACTCAAATAAGGGAGCTCCCATGTCTGCAAATCCTTCCACAAAACGGCGGAAATAGGTACACAGGACAAGGAAGCTCCTCACCTCGCGTTTATCTTTCAGTCTCGGCCAGTTCCGAATAGCTTGTATTTTTGATTCGTTCATTTACATCCCTTCTGCCAAAACGGTGTGGCCTGAGAGATCCACTCTTCCCCCTATCGCCCCCGTGTATGCCCACTAGCCAGTACCCGCACTTCGGAAAGACCAAAAAGCCCAACTGTGAATTCATAGAGTCCGCTACCAGTAGTAAACGTCTTCTCCCTATCGTCTCCGTGTATGCCCACCTTCCAGTATCCGCTCTACAGGTCCAGCGTTGAGAACCATTGTGAGCCTTCTAATGTGGACAGAGAGTTGTCGATTTTGGGTAATAGGTAGCTGACACAGTATGTCATTTCCGGAATCATCTGGTTTCTTGAAAATATCTCGATAATTCTATATCGTCATCGGAAAGACCCAACGGCAGCATTGTCTAGCACTAGCGAGATAAACAGGGGCGCACTTATTTTCGTTACAATATCAATTTGTTGAAAAGTTTACGAAAACTCATATACCTGATGTTGTTGATTTAAACGAGAATTGGTGTGTATTCAAAATTTAATTGTTTTTTTTATAGCAATTTTAATGGAATTCATACTTCTGAATAACAGAATGATACATGATTAGTCATTTTCAGCACATCCCAACGTCAAAGTTTTCATGACCCATGGGGGGCTCCTCAGTACCACTGAAGCTGTTCATCATGGCGTGCCAATGATAGCAATACCTACGTACGGAGATCAAATGGCCAACTCGAATTTCGCAAAGCATATAGGATTTGGACTTGTGTTACCATTTTCAGACTTATCAGAAGAAAAATTAACTTCGCTATTGGAAGAAATCATAAGTAATCCTAAGTAGGTATATCTCAATGATAAACGTTGCCAATTAGGTCAGGACGAAAAAATATATCCATCTTTTTGAAGTGGAGCATAAAAACGAATTCCAGCAACTTGGGGCTTTTTCTTGTGTTTCCAGTAACTGTTGGTTATTTCCAAATGATTGTTATAACCAATTTATTATTTACAATTACTTTACTATTTGCTGGGCCGGGGTTAACGATAATCACGATAATATCCATATTTCGTGATAGCAGATGATTTCGATTGTAAAGGGTCCTCCTATTTACGTAGAGATCTATCACTAGGAGTCATCCGATAGGGCGTCGCGATACCGACGCCATTTCTTTCAAATGGCACTCCAGATTTTCCAATGATTCTTTGGATTCTGCATCAAATTCTGAATTCAGCGATATAGCACACTCATAGTTTCGTTTGACTACTGATGAAAAAACGGCAATTTTATTGCATATTATGAAAATGAATCCGAATAAAAAGCAATAATACGAGATTAATTGATCTACCAGTTATAAATGTATTTCCTGTTTAATGTGATCTAGTTGTGTGTAACTGTATAATCGCAGACAATACAAACTAAAACAAATGTTTCAAATTAACAAAAAATATTTTTCTTTGTACTAAACTTGACCAACATGATAATTACGAAAAAATCAAACTGATAATATGAATTATTTCAGTACGTGTTCAAATTGCCTGCCCTTACGTAGAGTACACATATTGTATATTTTTGTTAATTTTCAAATCGTGACAGCTAAGAGCGCCGCTCAGGATATGGAACCACAAACATTTGTGATACTATAATTTTAAATGATCTGCATTTTCTGGACGTCGTATATAAAAAATCCAGTGGAGTCATATCTAGACTTCGAGCTGCCCATGATGTTGGACCCAATCCAATTCTCATTAAAAGTTTCATCCAAATATTTGGTAACTATTCTAGTATTATTATTATTATTTTGGGAAGGAAGTACCCAGGGGGTTTATAGTTTATACTTCCATTATCAGCACGAATACAAAGAGTTTAACAAATGGTCACCATAAATAAAATTACAAATAAATGGACAAAAGACAAATTTCGCCGTCTACATTTTACATAGGTTATTATCATATTATCTTAATTTGTGTATAACGATGGAAATAAAAAGGTGAAAACGAAAATCATCGTATTGATATGAGGCACAGTGACAGACTCGTATGAATACGTTGGCGTTTGTTTTCACCTTTTTATAATTATACACGAATTAAGAGATAATATGAAAATAACATATATGTAAAGTGTAGATGATGGAATTTGTCCTTACTCCATTTGTTTGTTATTTTATTTATGGTGACCATTTGTTGAACTTTTTGTATTCGTATTGATGATGGAAGTATAAACTTCCGAAATGCATACACATTGGAAATAAAGTGAACAACACATATATATATATATATATATATATATATATATTTATATATATATATATATACATATATATATCATTATGATGATGTGGGTTGCTTATTTTATTTTGTTTTTTATTGATTATTATCATTATTTTATTAACCACTAGTCATCACAATAATTTTGCAATTTGTTTTGATAGTGAGCTTGATTGAGTCGATTCATAATCAATTTCATTTCATTCTTAAAAAAAACACTCATCATAACAATAGATTTCAATATTTTCTCTAGAAGCCAACATGGATTTCTTAGTAAGATATCAACCACAACAGCAGTTCATTCATACTCTGATAGAATAATCGAATTCATTGAGGCAGGCGAGTGCCCTGTGGAAATCTTTTGTGATCTAAGCGGGGCATTCGACTGCGTCAATCATTCTATATTACTCGAAAAATTGGATAAATATGGTATCAGAGGGCTACCTCTGCAATGATTATCAGATTATTTGAGGTATAGAAAACAGTGTGTCACTGTGAACAACAAAAATTCTGAAATGAAGGACATTGATCTTGGTGTGCCTCAGGGCTCAGTTTTGGGCCCAGTATTCTTTATCCTTTTTATTAATGATTTGAGTATTTTATCAGTACCGGCATCATTAACTTTATATGCAGATGATACATCAGATAAAACCGATCTAGCCTTGACATATAAATGCAACACAGTTTTCTCCAGATTGCACGAATGGTATTCTGCAAATCAGCTGTTTCTAAATGTTGGAAAAACACAATCCATAAGGTTTCATAACGGTCAAAAATTGTGTCAAGATATCACATTCGGCTCAGATGATGCCTCAACGCAATATGTCTCTAGTAATAGTAACGTTATAACGTTTTTAGGTTTTCAAATTGATTCATGTATAAACTGGAAAAGTCACTGTCAATCACTGATATCAAAAATGAATTCACTATCATATCAATTCAGAACCACTAAGAAAGTGTTGGAAATAAATCAGCTGCTTCCACTCTACTATGCACAAGCTGAAAGTAGATTGCGATATGGTATATGCCTATGGGGTTCATCTGTATCCTCACACAATGTTTTTATTGCCCAAAAGCGAGTTTTGCGTTCTCTCGTAGGTATATCGGGCCGTTCAAGTTGCAGGGATGTCTTCAAGTATCATTAAAATTTAACACTTCCTTCATTATTTATTTTTGAACTCTCTGAGAATAGAGGTACTTTATTCAGTACCAATAAAGTCAGACATCAATTTGATACCGGAACAAAAAATGACCTTCATGTACCTTCTGATAAATTTAGCGTTCCATTCAACTCTCCTCCCTCTATGGCGCCCAGGGTATTTGATAAACTGCCAAAATATATAAAAGAAAGTAAATGTATTGAAATATTGAAAAAACAATTGCGAGAATTTCTACTTGAAAAGTGTCTGTATAGTGTTGAAGAGTTTATGTCGTAGAACCGTAATGTTTTGTTTATATGCTTTTATTCTGAGATGTCGTCATGTTTCTTTTAGAATGTTCTTAGACAGTTTTAATTAAGGTTGATAATTTTTACTTCAAACCTGTGGTTTCAGCTTTATGGTTTCATCTGAAAATTGAAATTCTGAATTCTGGCATTGTTGTGTGTTTCTATGTTTTTATATTTACCTAGATTTGAGTGTATGACTCTTCCTATGCGATGTTATGTTGTCTACTGGAAAATGAAGATCTTATCTTATCTTAGGAAGTCGTTATGTTGTTCTTACTCTTTTTCAAACACCAGTTTACATTTTCGTTGTTACCTTATTCCAGCTCAGTCGGTACGCCTATGGAGACATGATCATCCTACAGCTCAGCAGAGTTCTTTTGCGCCCTCTAGTTGTTTTGTTTGAAGTCAAGTTATTGTTTCATTGATATATAGTTCGTGATATGATCAAATGATAACAAAACAGAAAATAGTAAATTTTTTTTTTATCGAAATGAATATTACCAAAAGTTTCAAATATAATTGAATCTATGAACTTGAAAAAAATCATCACATGACTTGCTCATGCGTAATGAAACCTTTCCCAATCGCAGGATTGGACGACGTGGTCATCTTGAATGGTCTGCTAGTTCCCCAGATTCAACACCCATGGACTTTTTTCTCTGGGGTTACTTAATAAGGAAAGTGTACATAAATTGACCTACCAATTTGGAAGTCCTTAAAGGGAGAATTCGAACTG
This sequence comes from Gonioctena quinquepunctata, assembly GCA_018342105.1. Classification (NCBI taxonomy): domain Eukaryota; kingdom Metazoa; phylum Arthropoda; class Insecta; order Coleoptera; family Chrysomelidae; genus Gonioctena; species Gonioctena quinquepunctata. Next base: position 116,438 of record JAFIRS010001318.1, read on the forward strand.
AAATTCAACGAATTACACCGGAGATGTTGTCAAACGCGACCCAAGAATTCATCAGACCTCTTGGATATTGTCAACTAACCCAAGGAGCTCAGTTCGAGTATTTGTTGTAAATTTGTTATTTCTGTATTTTCACTACTTACTTATATTTTCATTTCAAAATGAATAATTGAATGAATGTTAAGAAATATGAACACTGGTTTCCTTTATACTGTGACTTGAAGTGTTACATATGACGTAATTGGTATGGTTGAACTCAGAAAAATATGAGCTTTCAATTTTTGATATAAAAATATAGCCTTTCAATTTGAAAAAAATATAGATGACCTCATATTCGGTAAGGTAGAGGGGAAAAAAAATTTAAAAAAATGTGGAAAACTCAAATACAAAATCGACCTGTCCGAGCGCTACCTCCGAAATTGATCCGAAATTGATTAACTCGTAAGATAATGGAGCGTTTCCACACTTTATGGACGCACTGTATAATATTATAGCAAAAAAGAAGCTCAAAGTCGTCTCCACAGATTTGGTTTATTAATCGAAATTCGATATACATGTTTCGGGAGTATACAGGGTGTTCCAAATTAAGTCGGCACCATTGCCAACTCCGTTATTATTGATGCTACGATTTCGGTTAAATGGGCAAACTGGTAGCATTTTTAGTGGCCTTCTCGATGCCGAATACAAAAAAAAATTGACAGTCGCGTTGTCATAATATTTCATAAAATGATATTTTTTTCAATGGAACACCCTATATTTTTTCATGCATTTCGATTCGTAATACTATTCTCAACAACAAAGCTCATATCACTTTTTTTCCTGAAGTGGAAAATGAGCGACTTATGTGAAAATATTTATTTCTTTCACTAGTACAAAAAATTTCTTTGACTTTTTTTCGTAAAGGTGAAAATAAGACAGTTGTATTAATAGGAAACATTTATAACAAACGGGTTTGATAAAGCGCTATGAAATATCGAGTAAATGTTCAAAAACACCGCCTTCTTGTTGAACACATATTTGGGCCCTTCTATTGACACTACGTGTGGCAATCAACACAGTTCGGCCATCAATTCTATCAATTATAGTTTCAATATAATTTTCTATTTCATCTACATTATTATGTTTTATTTCGTACACCTCATTTTTCAGAAATCCCCAAAAATAAAAATCTATAGGTGTCATGTCTGGTGAACGAGGGGGCCACTTTACAGGACCATTTGTAGCAATCCATCTGTTTCCAGAATAGCCTCGCAGCAGTCGTTTTACGCCACTGACATTATGTGGTGGTGCTCCATCCTGCTGAAAATAGATCATCTGACGAGCCTCCAGATCAAGATCATCGAAAAACTCTTCCAACATTCTTGTTGATAAATTAATGTAACGGGGTCCGTTCAAAGAACCATGGTAGAAAAATGGACCGATAATTCTGCCTCTAAATAGACCACACCAAACATTAATACTAAATCGTCTTTGCGGATTGTGGGGATGGACTAGAAATGGATTATGTCTACTCCAATAATGCAAATTATTTCTATTATACATCCCACGATTTGAAAAATTAGCCTCATCGCTCCATATAATATTTCTATTGAAGTTTGGATCTTGTCTGCATTTATTCATAAACCACCGACAAAACCCCAATCGTCTCTCAGGATCACCAGGTTCTAGTGTTTGCACTGGTCTTAACTTATAAGGAGAAATCTTATATTTCTTCAGAATTCGTTGGATACCAGACAGTGGAACAGCTATTTCTCTAGATAAATATCTGATGGAATTATTTGGATATACCTCAAAGTAGGATAAAACGTCAATTTCTGTATCTTCAGATATTACAAAATGTTTTTTAGTTCTCCTCTTCTCAACAATTTCATTGTTCCTGAATCGACGATGAAGCACCGCAAAAAAACGCAGATTAGGTAATTCACGATCGGGGAACAAATTGCTGTAGTGTTGGAGTGCTCTTACGCTATTTTTCTGGCAAACCAAGTAGGATTCTAACATATCACATTTTTCTTGATGGGAAAACGGCATTTCGAAAAATATTCGAACAGTAGTTGACAGTTACAATAATTTATGACATTGTTATGACATACTTGAGAATATTTGACAAATAGAATTTCAACAAAGTTTCAAGGCAACTTGATTGCTCATAATAATTATGTTTTATCGAATCAAACACATTTTTTCCAACCACATTCATATGACCCTCCAGTATTTTCTGTTCTGTACAAAAACGGCTTCAAAGTTATCATTACAGCAGACATATTTTGATTCACAAAATAAATGCGGCTAGCGGAATGGCTTCAAGATGGAAATTATCGTTTTGTACATTAATACCAAATAGCTTAGTGGTGTCAATTGAGTGGTGCGACATGATGATCACGGGTTTCACGAGTTCACATCCCAGCGCAATTTTTTCTTTTTACTGTCTTATTTTGCTATTAGTAACAAAATATTGTCATTCGTATAAGTACAAAAAATGGGTGTTTGGACAATCATGAGGTTTTATTCGCCAAAACAAAGAAATCTTTTGAACTAGTGAAAGAAATAAATATTTCCACATAAGTCGCTCATTTTCCACTTTAGGAAGAAAAATGATATGGGCTTTGTTGTTGAGAATGTTATTACAAATCGAAATGGATGAAGAAATATAGGGTGTTCCATTGAAAAAAATATCATTTTATAAAATAATATGACAACGCGACTGTCAATTTTTTGTTTGTTTCCGGCATCGAGAAGGCCACTAAAAATGCTACCAGTTTGCCCATTTAACCGAAATCGTAGCATCAATAATAACGGAGTTGGCAATGGTGCCGACTTAATTTGGAACACCCTGTATACTTCAGTACTTCAGTATCATACGACGGCGTACTGGCGCCATCAAACTCGTTTCTTTTTTCAGCGAAATAAAAAATTTTGCCTTTTTTTCTCAAAATTTTGACTTTTTTATTCTTAAAATTTTCACTATTTTCTCAAAATTTTGACTTTTATTCCCAAAATTTTTCAGATTTTTTCCCAAAATTTTGAGAAAGTCAAGATTTTGACTTTATTCTCAAAAATAATTGACATTTTCATTCTCAAAATGTTGACTTTTTTTCAAAAAAAATTGACTTTTATTCTCAAAATTTTGAGATTTTTTCTCGAAATTTTGTCTTTCTCATTCTCAAAATTTCAACTTCCTTTCTCAATATTTTGAGATTTTTTCTCAAAATTTTGACTTTTATTTTCAAAATTATTAGATTTTTTCTCAAAATTTTGAGAAAAAAGTCAGAATATAGGGATTATAATGAAAATATATACTGCTAGGATGGCGCCAATACGCCGTCGTAGTATCATAATACAAAAACTAGAAATAAAAGTTATTATCAACAAAAGGTTATGAGGTTATACAAACAATTTGCCTATCATCAATGTGGAACAAGATTAAAATCATTATAGAGGGAAACATACAAAAGTTTCTGCTATAGGTATTGTATGGAGCCCCAGGAGCTCAAAGATAACAACAGAATGTTGGAAATACTAGTTAAACATTGTAATAATTATTGACTTCCAATGGATATGGACTCTCAATTCGTAGGAGCTGTTGTAGGAGCCCACGTAATCTGTATGTATAGGTGGACAAAGATCGAATTATGTTGGATTGTAGTTTCCTAAATGATTTTGGAAACTACAATCCAATAATAATTTGATCCTCGTCCACCTACCTACAGATGGCACGGGACTCTTACAATATGCCCTTCGAATTGAGAGTCCATTTCCATTTTGGTTTTCACCTCGTGAAGCCAATAATTATCACAATGTTTAACTAGTATTTCCAACATTATGCTGTTATCTTTGAGCTTCTGTGGCTCCATACCCAAGTTTAAATACCTATTGTTACAAGAGGCCATATACAGGGTGTTATGAATTAACATACCACTCCTGCAACACCAATCTTTCGATTGCTCGTATTTTTGTTGAAGCTAGGCCTCAACTATACTGAGCGTTATTAGTCTATTGACCAATAACTGGACAACCGCCCAGAGCGGCTTGAGAAGCTATGCTATCTCACTCAGTATGTAATGAAGCGTGGGACTCAATTTGACAGTACAGTTACCAATCTCAGATAGTTCAGAAACAATAATACACTTAGGACTGGTAATAATATATATATATATATATATATATATATATATATATATATATATATATATATTATATATATATATATATATATATATATATATATATATATATATATATATATATATATATATATATATATATATATATATATATATTATATTATATATATAAAAAAATGTATAGGGAGTCAAAATGAATATATATATATATATATATATATATATAGATATATGAACTTGAATGAGAAACAAATATGGAATGCCATATAAAAAAACTGTTTTTCAGTTATTTTGGCCATTGTTAATATTACAACTTTTGTCGAATCAATAGTTGACTCTACTATGAAATCAATATAGGAATAGCTCTTCATTTCACTATACCTATATACCTTGCCAAATAAACAGTTTTATTTTCTCACCCTCAACTGGAGAACACACCACGTTTTAATGTTACTTAATTATTCTTTGTTATTATAGATTTTTTATTACGCGTTCACTGATTCGTAATATGATTATTTAGCTTCTTTGACAAATATTAATTCCATTCGTTGAGTTATTACTGAGATGATTTCTGAGAGTTACCCTTCCACTATTTTTCTGCACACTTTTGATGAATTGGCTACTCTATGAATAAAATACGGAGTCTACATTTACTTCGCATCAGAAGATGGGAATGCATCTTCTTAGATGAAATTTGACTTCACTTTAATTCGCTTCATTACTATGAAGACTTTTACTAAAACAGAAAGAACGTCTCTCTGTACTGGCTGAACACTGAATGAATTGTGATTCTCCTTTACTGTTGACTTCAGTCTTATATAGAATCTCGCGGCGTTTCTAATACGCTGCTGGAGTCATACATTTTGTGTAATGTGTCTGAGGGTACACTGCGGTCTCAACTATGGGCGCGGTATTGGTCTCACCTTTTGTTGATAATAACATTTATTCCTAGTTTTTGTATTATAATACTGAAGATGGCCGGGCTTCAACGAATCTATTTGACAAGTCATAACTTCTAGAATATTAGGTGTATCGAAATGAGATTTGGTATAGGTGAATGGTATGTGGAGAGGAGAGTTTTCGCATATTTTTCACTTTCTGGTCATTTCTGGTTTCACCGGAAATGGCTCCGGTTTTAAATTTCAAAATGGAACACCCTGTATATTGTATCATTTTTTGATTTCTGAGAAAATTCTGGATCAGAATGTGACATTTTGAAAAGTTTTTATGCCTATTTATTTGTTTTAGAGTCACTTTTAATATTGCATCTAGGTGGCCATGATCGGACGTAAACTAATCTGAGGACCTCAGGTGATGTCAGAAAATTACAATCGCAAAGTTTCAGTGACTATGATAGGTAGAAATAAGACAAGTTGGCAAAATTACATTTTCGTATCTAACTATTATTTTTCAAATGGCGACCATTTTTTGACAAGCACTTTCAGCAAGAAAAATAATGAAAAAGCACGGATATCGAGCATTTAAATATCAGTTACATCAACATTTGTATGCTGACGATGGCGATAGACGGGTAGTGTTTTGTGATTGGCTGCTTCAAAATCAGAGTTAACCCAAATTTTATCAACTTCATTCTATTTTACGACGAATCACGATTTACAAATAATGGTATGTTCAATAAGCAAAATACTCGGTACTGTGCCCAACAAAATCAACATGCAATGAGAGAGGACAATTTTCAAGAAAGGTTTGGCGTCAATGTCTGGGCTGGTATCGTTGGAAACAGAATAATTGGATCAATATTGTTTCAAGGTCAGTTAACAGGGGTTAGGTACTTAGGTTTTCTTAAATATAAAATCGAGGTTCATCTTAATAATCTACCTTTAGCAGTTTTACGGCGAAATTACTTCCAACAAATGGGGCACCCCCTCATAATACCAGCAAAGTTCTTAATTACTTGATAGAGCATTTTAATAATCAAGTTATTGCCACCAATCGTCCGGTACGCTGGCCTGCCCGCTCACCGGATCTCACTGTGCTCGAATTCTTTATTTGGGGATATGTTGAAGAAAAGGTTTACTATGCAATAGCATCAGCCACTCTTGAAATCTTAGAAGAAAGAATTATACGGGCGTTTAGAAGTATAACGTCTCAAATGTTATGAAACAAGGAGGAATGCACTTTCAAAATTAACTAAATTATTGTCCATGGCACACTTGACAAAAGTAAATGAATTATCCAGGATTTTCCTCTGTGATATTTAATTTATGTTCCTATTTTTAATCCAATCGCCAATAAATTAGTATCATTAGATTCGCCAAAAAATTCTTTTTTCGGAAAGTGCTTGTCAAAAAATGGTCGCCATTTGAAAAATTATAGTTGGACACGAAAATGTAATTTTGCCAACTTGTCTTATTCCTATCTATCATACTAGTCACTAAAACTTTGCGATTGTAATTTTCTGACATCACCTGAGGTCCTCAGATTAGTTAACGTCTGATCATGGCCACCTAGATGCAATATTAAAAGTGACTCTAAAAAAATGAAGTTGGCGTAAAATCTTTTTAAAATGTAAAATTCTGATCCAGAATTGTCTCAGAAATCCAAATATGTTACAATATACAGGGTGTTCTAATTAAAAATTTCCGGTGAAACCGGAAGTGACCGGAAAGTGAATAATATGCGAAAACTCTCCTTTTCACATACCATTTACCTATACCAAATCTCATTTGATAAACCTAATATTCTAGAAGTTATAACTTGTGTAGTAGATTCGTTGGCAACCGGTATACTAACATTTATCGAATTTCGATTAATGAACCAAATCTGTGGAGACGACTTTGAGCTTCTTTTTTTGCTAAATTATTCTACTCAACTTTGAGCATAAACTATTTCACTGAAATTGAATTATATAATAATAATTTGATGAGATATAATTCTTTATTCGAAATAATGAAAAACACCACCTTATAGATATAACACTTGAGTTTATCTAATAGCATTTCATATCGAAAAAATCGAGATTCTGAAGTCGAATGAATTATTGTTTTCTTTAATCAAGGCAAAATTTTATTATACTTAATTTTTATTTTGTAGGTACCGTGAGATCGCAAAAACCAGATCAAAGATAATAAAAGACAGACAGATGAAACCACTGGACAATGCTGTTTACTGGGTAGAGTATGTTATCAGGCATAAGGGAGCGAAACATTTGAGAGTTGGCTACATGCATTTAGCTTGGTATCAGTATTATATGATTGATGTTTTTGCCTTCATTTTTGGAATCATAATAATATTGTTATTCGTTCTCAAAGAAGTTTTATCGTTCTTGTGTAGGGCGAAAACGGAATTATCGAAACAGAAAAAGAGCTAGGTAGTTTTGTAATTCTGCTGATGATATTCTAAGTGTTCCATATTAGATATAATAACGCATACATGAGAATAATCATTTTCAATAAAATATTTCAAATTGCTGGTGTTTTTTTCATAAAGTATTTCTTTGTCTAGAATCATACCAAAGCTGGCGTTCGATGTGTACAAATATGATTCAGATATAGTCACGTCAATAAACAATGATTTTAACGGGTCAATCAATTCGAAAATTATGATACTCTTCCGAAAAATGAAAATATCCATTATTATATTGGAATTTACGAAATCTAGAAGCCCATTTAAACGTACTCTCAGGTACAAGTCTCATCAAGTGAACGAAGTGAACAATTGCGAAGTGATTGTTTGAGTTGCAAGAGTAGCCTTCCGCGGCGAGACATCAAGTAGCCAATATGTAGGGTGTAATCTCTCTTACCCACCCGTGAATGACGAGTGTGTAGTACAATTTTATTACGAATTACAATGGTAAAAAATCTAAAAAAAAATTGAAAACATGTTTTGTTCTTTGTAAAATTTGAATAAGGTAGAAGATGAAGAAGAAGATGTGGTAAATGTATACATTGCAGATAGATATTCAATTTCGAAGTGAAGAAAACATCTTACTTCGTTATATTCAAACTGGTGATAAAGTCAGAACTAGTTGACTTCATACTCTGCTTTGAGGCACTGTAACGAAGTTACAATTTTTCCGCTATATTTATTAACCAAAAGCTCCCTGTACGGATTTAAATTCATCTTGACTAATGATAGCTCTAGAAATACCATTCGTGTTCGTGATAAATCCGTGGATTACACCTACCCCAATAAATAGACTGAACACCCTCCGTAGATCACGCCAATACCGCGACGCGTATATATTAAGCACGCGCGAGTGTTACCTGCGCCAGCACAGCGACTTGAGAAAACATTTTCATCGAGCCAGCTTGGCTATGTACAAACGCCGCCGATAGGAGCCAGAGACAGCAGTTCAGTCGAGACAAAAGCGTCATCCGACTGACGTCACATCACGTGGATTGCTACCTAGGAGAATTTTACAAGATTGGTAGTTATACTATGAAAATATGATTTGTACCTCAATCGGCAGAGTCCGCAAAACGGCGCGCGCCTAAAATTCGATCGAGAGGCATTCGCAAAAGAGGGGGAAACCGACTGTAGTTCCGTTTCGAAATATTGCAAAGGATCATTAGCTTGCCGAGCCTAGCAGAAGCAGTCACGAGTCCGACCACTAGTATCTAGAGTGTGAGCCAAATACCGAAGCAGTCCACTACCGTAGTTACGTTCCAGCCTGCCACCCAGTTCCTGAGTCCGGCCCTGCCGCCTAGACTTCATGGCGACTAGAGAAATTGCAGACCAAGCTCCTACCGAGATTTATCTTTTGCAGAATAAGCTCACACCGAGGATTATCTTATAAACCGAAAATTGACGAAATAACTATAATAGTTTTATTATTTGTTTATGTTATAAATTATCTGAGATATGTATTTTGATCATTCCATTTTTGTCACTTGTAACCTGCATTTTCAATTTTCATTAAAAGCATCGAGTGAAGTAAATCTTTAATTGTGCAAAAAGGTGAACGTTGAAAAAGAGTTATTCAACACAAAATTGGTTTCAAACAACGAGTAGTGCTTTCCGAACCAAGGGCTGCGAGGGCACTATCGTAACTGGCGCAGTCGGCGACGGATTTTGAAAAACCCAAATTCAAAAACCACTACCAGAAACAGGGTGAGAATCTGAATATCCAGCAACAGGAACGAATCAGAGGACCACTGACAACCATTCAAAGGACAGTACATCCCAAGATTGGTTTAGGATTAAGAAAAAAGACGAAACAGGGTGAGAATCTGAATATCCAGCAACAGGAACGAATCAGAGGACCATTGACAACCATCCGAAGGACAGCATCCCCAAGATTGGTTTAGAATTAAGAAGAAACAAGGAAACTCAGCCGTAAGTCACTCTCAGTCCTACAACCATTTCCCTTCCCTAAACTGAGAAATATTTTCTCTGGTGAATATTAATTTGAATTTTTTATGTTTAACGCATTTAGGGATATTTCACAAATGAATCGTGAATTACGTCAACAAAGAGCTATTTTCGGAGAACAAAATTATAACTCAATTTCCGAAAGTGAAGAAAATTTCGATCTCGATTAACTTTTTTGAAATTTAAATTTAAATAACACAGATTTGAATATGGCAGTTGAAATTAATTACCAACAACTAAGATTCTTTTTTGGATTTTATACCAAATTTTTCTGGTGATCCTTGTGAATTAAATAATTTTTGTGCTGCTTGTGATGAGACTTCCTTACAATATAATGCACAACCTGAATTTATAAAAAAAAATTCTTAGAGGAATACTAAGTAAATTGAAAGGAAAAGCCTTGACTTTGATTTCAAGTAGAAATGAACTTACTACATGGGCACAGATAAAGGACTTATTAAGAATTTCATTTTCAGACCAAAGATCTTTCACTTGTCTTTTACAAAAACTTCATTCTTTAAAACCAAATATAAAAGAAAATTCCTATAATTTTGGTATTAGATGTCAGTATTTTAGAAGTTAAATTTTTTCATCTATCAATAATGATAATACACTCACAGTAGATGGAAAAATGGCTCAAATTGGAAACATAGAAAAATTAATTCTGATAACATTTTTGAAATATTTACCTACTATGATTCAGACAGCAGTTCGATTGAAAAACCCCAACAATTTGGAAGAAGCCTTAAAGTTTGTTATTGGAAAAGAAAATTTCTTGAACTTAGTAAACGATGGAAAAAGAAATCAATTTCAGTCAATTCCACAACCCAGTTACAAAATACCATTGCCAGCTCAAAAACCACAAAATTATATGCCACAATATTATTTTATGAATCAACAAAGAAATTCAAATTTTCCTCAACCAAGTTTCAACCAAAATATACATTTTTCTATTCAAAATTTTTCAAATCAGAATTTTTCGATCAAATCAAAACCGTTTTCCCAATCAAAATTTCTCAAACCAGAATCGTAATTTTCCTAGTCAACCAATACTAATTCAAACAAGACAAATGCTCCAAAGGTTTTTCAGCACTCAACAGATTTTCGGAAAACCGAATAATCCAAATGTTTGGAAACCCAAGAATCAAACACCTCAAAGTAAACCAATACCAATTCTACAGTAAAAAAACCTTTCCCAAAGACAGTTTTTCCAACCCCAATCTAGACCAACTTTCATTTCTGAAGAAATTCATCAAATAAATGAACCTCAATATGAGAATGAAAATAATGTTGAATCTTTATACGAACAGATAACCCATTGAATCTTATCAATGAAGATTATCAATATCTATTCGAAGATCCACAAAATAATGAAAAGATCAATTTGACGAACACAGTCATGAAAGTGAAACCCAAAATTTTGAAACCCCAGATCAAAATTTTTCTGCATTAGCCTCAGGAAAGGAGAAAACTTAGAAATGTATGACACAGATCAGAGAAAATTACCTTTTATTACAATTTCAATTCCAAATTCTTCTACATATGAAAAATGTGATGTTTTGAAAATAAAATCCGACAAAAATAATATTTCAAAAAATACGAACATTACAAAAATTAGTGATTGTTCAACAATAGTTGAAGAAAATAATATTTCTAAAATTGTTGATGATACGGACAAACCATTAGAACCAATTAGAAATTTCAAAAATATTCAAATTAATAATGAGTATAAAAATTATGAAATTGAATATTGTTTTTCATACCCAGCCTTTAGAAAAGAATTCGTAACGCAGAATTTTGGTAAATCCAAAATTATGTTCTTGCGCGAATACAGTAGACCACCTGAAATAAAAACTTTATATCACAAATCAGGTAGACCTCCTGAAAATAAAATCTTAGGTCTTGGAGACCTCCTGAAAAAAAATCGGCCCATTCCAGGAGACCTCCTGAAAAAAAAGTAATAAATGCATATATAACCAAGAATATATAAAATAAAAATAAAAACTCTGAAGCTCACTAATATTTTCAAATGAAAAAGAAAAAAAAAACACTCGTTAAAATTTTATGAAAAAAATCCGACTTCTTTTTAAATGTCTAGGATATCTGATTTTGAAAAAGTAGAGCTTAACTTCGTGTTTTGTAGAAAGTACATACCTATTATTCACATTTTCCGAAATAACAACATGAAAACTATTTTTTTCAAATAACTCAAGATAAAATAATAAGAATAAATTCAAAAATACTAATATGTTCAAATATGCTTGAAGTTATTGAAAAAAAAAAAAGAACAAATTGACAAAATCAATTGTTATCATATTTATACTCAATATTACATTATAATAATTGTATTCATTCATACACACCATTTGAAGTGATTTCTGGACATCTGTCTTCAAAAGATCCATTTGACATATCTGAAAAAGACATAATATCAAAGTATGTTCAAAATCACAAAGAAACAATGAATACAAAATTTGAACAAATCAAGGAAGAAATAAATATTCGAAAAACTAGAGAAGTTGAGAAAATCAATAAAAACCGACACGAACAACAAATGAACAAATGAACAATGAACAAATGAACAAATACAGTTTATCACAAGGAACAAACTCGTGACAAATTGGCTCCTCGTTTCACTAATATTAAACCTGTAGACCAAATACAAAATAAAATTAGGACTGAAACATCAAAATATTCCAAACATAATATAAAGAAATAAAAAATATTAATTTCATAAGAAAAATCCTGACACTTAATAAATTAAAAATTTTAATTATTACAAATTATACAACCACATGTCATCCAAAAAAGAGGACTTATAAACTTAGGTGGAAAAATACACAAATGGCTTTTTGGTACTTTAGACCATGAAGATGGTGAAAGAATAAATTCACTGCTCCAATATTTGAATAAAAATGATCAATTAATTCAAGACGAACTGAATAAACAACTATTTTTCGCAGAAAAAATGATTTCATAAACAAATAAAAACCTTTACTTAATTAAATTCAATGTATTGATAAGTTTTCAACTGATAAAAACATTTCAAAATCAAGTTAATGAAATCAATACTTCACATCTGATAATAGACTCTCTAATAACTTTTCACAGTCAACTAAACTAGACCAAATTATTAATGCTATTACTTTTGCAAATATTAACAAGGTTCACCCTACTTTTCTCTCTATGACTAATTTATATTCAATTATCAACAAAATGAATATTCTTTATTCTCAGAATCAGTTGGTTAGGTTTAAAAATCAACATAGTAATTATAATTTCTTAGGAATACAAACAGTATTTACTGAAGAGAAAATGATTTTTCCTATCCATTTTCCAATATTGAAACCTATTTCTTTCAAAACCTATTTTATTTACCCCATACCTATCAAAAACGAAATTATATTACCCTTAAAACCTTACCTAATCCTCAATGAGAGTAAATAGCTTTACCAGTATGAAGAAGAACCCTGTGAAGAGATCGAGAACACCTTCTACTGCAAGAAAAACCTACAAAAAGAAGAAATTTGCGTTTAGAACATCATTATCAAGAATGAACCTGCTAATTGTTCCATGTATGATGTGCACTTTGAAAAAATATTGCCAAACCAATTGACACCAGAAACAATCCTGTTTTCTACTGCAACCAACATCATCATCACTGAGAGCTGTACCATGGAAAACCACCACGAGATCCAGTCTGGAAGTTATATCATTTCCATACCTGAAAATTGTCATTTTATCATCAATGGCGAAAAATTCCAACATGGACCTGCCGAATTATCACCAACAGAAATTATCCAATTGCCTTCTTTGAATTTTTCTCAATTACTTTTGAGATCAACCCCAATTTCTATTTCGAAAATGAACCTAGATGAAATCAAACATCTTACCTCAATAATACAATCTCACCATCAGTTCCAACTTCCTAATGAGCCACAAGTCAGCTCTTTACCTGTATGGATTATTATCCTCATTTGCATCCTTTTATGCATAATTATTTCCTTTGTAGTGGCATTTTACTACAAAAATTGCTACCCATATACTCCATGGCAGTATTACCGTTCAAAGCGATGCCAACAACCAATCAATATGGAGGACATGAAGCCTGGCCAACCAGACCTACCCCAGTCTTCATCTTGAGAAGGGAGGAGTTACGTTCCTGAGTCCGGCCTGCCATCCAGTTCCTTAGTCTGGCCCTGCCGCCTAGACTTCATGGCGACTGGAGAAATTGCAGACCAAGCTCCTACCGAGATTTATCTTTTGCAGAATAAGCTCACACCGAGAATTATCTTGTAAACCGAAAATTGACGAAAGAACTATAATAGTTTTATTCTTTGTTTATGTTATAAATTATCTGAGACATGTATTTTTATCATTCCATTTTTGTCACTTTTAAACTGCATTTTCAATTTTCATTAAAAGCATCGAGTAAAGTAAATAAAAGGTGAACGTTGAAATAGAGTTATTCAACACAAAACTGGGTTCAAACAACGAGTAGTGCTTTCCGAACCAAGGGCTGCGAGGGCACTATCGTAACTCCGTCCCGAGCCTGGCCGACTAGCTTGCCGAAGCAGTGAGATCGGAGTTTGGATAAATATGTTATATCAGGTGGAACACATCAGGAAATATTTGTAAGTACCACAGGTGCGATGTGCGCATGATCGAACCATAGCCGTAAGAGGCACATACTCATTTCAATGTTGCCCTGGTAATTTCTGTTTAGTTTTAAGAGCCAGCAAAAGATAAAGACAATAATGTTCAAATTGATTCTCCCACACATCGCGTACTGTTTTCTGATTGGATGCTGATTACGATCTTTTATTCACCAGACAATCAGAAAGCACTAGTAACAAACTTTTCTTCGTAAACCGTGCATGCGAGAGTCTTGATGGCAACAGTGTTCAGTTCACCCGATGTCTGAATCATGAATCCTTACAATGGAAGATTTTTCAAAACAATATAAATTGCCTAAGAATGTTTCCGTTTTCAATAGTGTTTGTGTCGTTTGTTTCTTATCAGTGACTGTGATAATTATGATAACTGCCTCAAAGCAGAGTATGACGTCAACTGCTTCTGACTTCATCATTAGTTAGAATATAACAAGGTTAGATGTTTTCTTCACTTTGAAATTGAATATCTATCTCAGGCAGGCTGAAATGTATTATACATTTACCACACCTTCTCCTTCTATCTTATTCAAATGTCGAGTTGAATGTTCATTGCATTCGGCAATTGCTGAAGTTTTCTTCTGAGAAGGTCAACTGAAATTAGGCGAGTGGCTCTACCCAAAATTTTGTCGAATTTTACAAAGAACAAAACATGTTTTCAACATTTTTTTTTAGATCTTCAACCACTGTAATTCTTCATAAAATGGCATAATACACCCGTCATTCACGGGTGTGCAAGAGGGTGGATTACACCCTGTATATGCTTTTAAGAAGGTTTACTATAACTTGATACCCTTTTCTATACTGATAACTGCAAGTAACATTCGTGAACTGAGGATCTGAATTTGGTGTTTTGAGTTCTGTTGGAAAATGGAAAACAGTTTCCGTTTTTTCCAATCAATGGATCCACAACCAGAGAGAAACCTTCCATCAACTGTAACGAACTTATCGTTCCATCTTTGTTAATTCAAAAATAATTATTCTATTAAATCATTTCACTCAATACGGAACTTGCCTTGAAATTCTATTAGGAAAATGATATTGAAAATCAAAAGGGGACACTGTGATGAAACGTATATTCAACAAACAATTATATTTGCCCATTCCACATCGTAAATTTGAAGAATTAAATGTGCTCTAAAATTCAAATGTTATCACGTGAGTGAAAACGCGCTAGAATTGGCCGTGACGTCATATCTCATGAATACGTTGGCGTCTTGACAATTGCAGTCATCTGTTCAATTTGATAGTGGAAGGATTGTGTTTTGAAAGAAGGTTTGTGGGCGAAGTGATGATAAAAAATTACTGACCAGGGGTTCTTCGAAGGACAATCTGACAGTAGATATGTTGCCACGTTTATAAAAAATGCGGAATGTTTTTCAGTTGAGAAGTTTGAGGCGTGAAGGCAGATAAGTATGGCTTAGCCATGGCCTCTAATTTTAGTCCTCTTTTAGCAGAAGTATTCATGTCAAATTTTGAATCTACCATTTCTAAACATCCTAGTTTCTCTAAAATTTTATTCTGGCATCGATATGTCGATGACATTTTGGCACTTTTCAAAGGCACTTTGGATAACCTCAACCACTTCTTAATTTTTCTAAATTCTTTCAACCCAAGAAAACTGTTCACCATGGAAATGGAATATAATGGATGACCTTTTCTTGACCTAATGATCCACAAATCAGACATCCTTGAGTTTTCCATATATAGAAAACCTACCAACACTGATAATATTATACCTTTTCACTCTTATCATCCGTACGATCAGAAATTTTCATCTTTTCATTCACTTTTCACCGCCTTTTTACTATACCTCTCAATGATTCCAATTTCACAACAGAGCTTAACATCATCAAACAAATTGCTTATAACAACGGCTTCCCAATCCACCCAATCAATAGATTATATTACAGATATGTCAACAAATTTTCCAACTTCAGATTAACATAAACTAATTCACCAAATAAACATTTTTCCTTGTCCTATTTTGGTTCTCAATCTCTTAAACTCAAGAATATCTTGTTTAATAAACTCAACGCCAATATTGATTCAAATTTTTCTATATCTTTCAAAACTTCTAACAACCTGAAAGATTTTTTGGTAAACTCTGAAGATGAAATCCGATTGTTGGATGAATCTGGTGTTTATAAATTGAATTGTTCCATCCCCAATTGTAAAACATGTTATATTGGTCAAACAGGCCGCAAGATCAGAACACGACTAGCTGAACACGTTCGTTTGATAGATTCCTACTCTGAAAAAGAACTTATGAACTCTAATTCTGTTTTTTCTAACCATATTATAAACGAAAAGCACAATTTTTATCCCAACTCTGACCTAGAAATTTCCTTGAAACTCTTGAAATTAACAAGGCAATCAAAAGGCCTGATTTACATTGAATCAATGAATAAATTCATTTTGATAGCCTAAAACTTCATAACTCCTTACTATTTTGATTTCCTATCTCTAGATCGAATTTCATAACACATCTCTACACCACACTCAGCTACTTCTTTTTCTCGATTCCATGTCACAGTCACAAACATTTCTCTGTCACTTTGAAACTTGATGTTACATAGGTCAAAATCGTTGTCATATGTCAATCATTGATCTATTTTCTATTTCTATTTTTTTGATGATTTGATAAATCCTTTGCAATTTAAAATGTTTGTTAGGACTAACCACTGTCCCTAACACTAGCGAACCCGCACTAGAAACGGACACTATCGGTTATTGTATTATATTTCAGTAGGAAAGGAAATAATCTATTATATATACAACGCTCAATTACTTTACTAATGACACTAGGTATAGTTATGGGTCTATGGTTTTCTAAAAGGAGTGTATCCTGTTTTTTGTAGATTGGAATGATTTTACCGATCTTTAGTATATCTGGGAAGGCTCCTGTCTCTACTGATAAATTGATAAAATATGAAAGTGGCTCCGCAATATATCTGTCTGTGGATTTTATAACTTTTGTTGACAGGCAGTCTGTTCCAACTGAATTTTTATTTTTGAGGTCTCGTATAACATCTATGACTTCATATAAATTCAGGGGGTTGAAATAGGATGTTTTCAAAGTAGGTGCCATTTTAGTACAAGTCATGGGAGTATCGATTGAAAGGTGGGTTGCGATGAGATCTGAAATATTTTGCGAATGCTTTCGATATTTCACGAGGGTCAGAGGACAGTTCTCCATTGACAATCATTTTATTTGGAGGTTTGGCTTTCATTTTCCCAGTTGTTGAACCAACTACTTCCCAAACCCGTTTCTGAATTTCACGGGGAACGTTGGAACTATTGTTTTTTTGGGTATATTCATATTTCGCTGTATTGATATTACGTCTGTGTTATTTCTCCATTCCTTTATATTCATCATTGAAATTTCCATTTTCGCGATTATTTTTCAACCGGAAAAATTCGACCAGTTCCTTTTCCTTTTCTTCAATAGATTTTGTTACCCAGTTTGTTTAATTACATTTATTGATTTGCACTTGAATTGGGGGATATGTTATTTCAACTGCATATGTAATTGTGTTGAGAAAAATATTATGAACATTTTCGATGTTAGGCAGATATTGTATATATTGTGGAATCATATCCCTGTCTTCTCTCGCAATAATCTTTCAGGTTGTCTTGTCCCTCGCAAATTGAAGATTTCTGTTGAACGTTATCGTTTCTTGTTCGATTTCCTCTTTACCTATATTTGAATTATTTTTTTTTCGTTCAATATTCTGCGTAAATCACGCCCATCGGTATTGGCGTAGTCGTAAAATGATCTCTCTAATTTTTGTTTGTATTTGTTGAAGTTGAACATTATTGGTAAGTGATTGGAAATAAATTCATCTAGGGCTGTAGGTTCCGTGATACCCGTTATATTTTTTTGTACAACCAGGTCGATTACTGTCGCGACTGTCCGTTAAATGTTAATATATTTTATTATTATATTGTTATGTGCCGGGTAATTCAGCAGACTGGTCCCGTTAACACTAGTTTGCGTTGGTCCGTCATTCCACTTTCTATGTCTGGCATTGAAATCATAATGTACTGCTAGACATTATTGCCAGTATCAAACAAATTGTTCAAATCTCGCGTTGTGTAATGATTGTCTGGCTTATTATATATGCTTTATAGGCAGGTACCGTCTACTATCTTTAATCCCACCTGTTCAATGGTTGTACCCCTTTGGTTTGATTTCGCGAATGGAACTGCATTTTTATGATAATTGCCACCCCTCCTGCGGCTCTACTACCCGTAGGTCTGTCTGCCCTGAAACTTAGATTATGCTCCTGTTGGAGTTTGATCTCAGATAGTAATATTATATCAACCGAATGTGAGTGTATGGAGTTGATGAGAAGCGCATACTTCCCACCAACTCCATTCACGTTTAAAATACACGCCTTTATCGAAATATAACCCGTATTTTTTACTGGCATCGGCGAGGAAATGAATTTCCACGAGATTTCTATTCTTCGCTGGAGTTTTTGATAAAAAATGTATGACATCATTTACCGCGTGTACTATTGCTGGTATATTTATAAGATTATTCAATTGATTTATACTGTTCATCATATCCGCGAACCCTACATACATCACCATTTTCGCTTGGAGACTAGTTTGAAGGTTCTTGGTGGGTGTTTGGAGGGGTGAATGGGATCGATGGGGATTCTGCTGCAGGTTGGATTCTTCTCTTCTCTCGCTCGCCTCGGCTATTGTTGGCTTTTCTGCTGCTCTCGTTCTGTCCAGGCGTTCTTTTTTGGTGGAGGCGCAGGGACCCGCTTTTATTTCATTTCAAATTGAAATATGATCTACTATGAGGTATACCCCATCTGATAAAAAAAAGAATAATCCAAATCGGAAAACCCACTACAAAGTTATGCCTGATATAATCGGTTAACGGACCAGAATTCAGAGGGTGAGTGATCAATATCCTTCATTTTGCTGCCCTTTGGGATGGTTTTTTTTATTCAAATTCAAATGGGACCAACTTCGAAGTACGCGCTATTCAATGAGAAAAGTATCATCGGAATCAAACTGCTCTGTGAAAAGTTATGCGTGATCATACATAAAAAACATAATAAAAAAAATATATACCTGTCGACTAGAGAACCTCCTCCTTTTTCATTTCGTTGGTTGAAAAGGTGCCAAAACTACTCGAGGGGGATCTATACAGAGCTAAGACATACAGTGAGACCCATTTTTAATGGAAACACCCCCCTAAAATTTGAAGTTGTGAACAGATTTTAATATTTTTTTTTTGAAAAGTCAAGTACTGAAAGGTCTACCTTGGGACAAAATTTGAAATGTTTATTCCAATTTTCAGGGCATACTACGATATTTTTTCTTAGTCGAATATCGAGAATTTTTATTAGCGATTTTTTTATTGAAAAAATCACTACGCCACTGGATTCAAAGTTCCTCTAAACAGATGTGACCAAAATTTCATGGAAAAATATTCATTAATAACAAAGTTATGACAACTCAAAAATTCGAAAACTCACACAGCTAACAGTCACAAAAAACACCCTATATCAACAGATATAGCCATGAGGATATTTTTTTTATGATTTCAACAATAAAGTGCCGCCAGATGAAAAAAAAAACAAATAGCGTAATTTTTTTTAATGAAAATAACGGAATTACATTCAAGTTTTCACGCAAATGAACTAAAACTAAGACCTAATTGATTTTTCAATTTAAATCTTAGTTGCCATGGAAATGATATTACAGTTTGACACTTGTGAAAGATTTAAATGTACTATTGTCAACAATATTCACCTTACAATTCTTCGAATTATTTTGTGTCATGGCTGCAAGATTGAGCGTAAGAGAGAAAATTGAAATTGTACGCCTTTCGGGAGATGACGTTAGAAGTGCTAGAGAGGTTTGTAGAGTATTTAATGAGAGACATCCAGATCGTCCTCGTATTAGCTGCGGTACGGTAAATAAAATAAATAAAATATTCAATGAAACTGGTGCAGTATCAAAAATGATGTTAAAAAGTAATCCTGCACAAAGACGAAACAGGAATGACAGGAATGATCAAATCATTTTAGATTATTTCGGAAATAATCCTAATGCCAGTATAAGGAATGCCACCTTAGATTTGAATATTCCACGAGAAACTATTCGGAGATGTCTCAAGGCGAAGAATATTAAACCTTTCAAGCCAAAATTTTTACATACGCTGCAAGAAGGCGACGAAGCGAGAAGTCTGGAATATTGTTTATGGGCCCAAGGGGAATATTTAAACAATATAAATTTCCTACAAAATATTTTATATGCCGACGAAGCCAGTTTCACTACAAATGGAGTAGTGTCATCACAGAATTGTCGCTATTGGGCAGCGAATAATCCTAACTGGGTAATAAACTGTAAAAGCCAGTTTTCCCAAAAAATCAACGTCTGGTGTGGGATATTGAACGAACGAATTATTGGTCCCTTCTTTTTTGAGGAAAACATTAATGCGCAGAGGTTTCTAGAATTTTTAAACACAGAGTTTTGGGATGCTATTCACGAGCTGCCAATCAATGAACGATCGAATTTAATTGTCCAGTTAGATGGGTGTTCAGTTCATTATGCCAGAGCTGTGAGGCAATGGCTTAACGAACATTTTCCAAACCGATGGATAGGCCGTGGTAGTCCGTTTATAGAGTGGCCACCCAGATCTCCAGACCTCACAGTTTTGGACTTTTTTCTCTGGGGACTTCTCACACAAAAGGTTTACAAAAACCGCTCAAGAGCTAGAAATGAACTTTGTGCAAGAATTCGAAAGGTATGTGCAGATATTAGCCCACAAGAACTAAGGAACGTAATCAGAAACATTCGTAAGCGCTACGACAAATGTATCGAAATACGTGGTGGATTACTAGAGGCTACTAGAATATGAGTTTGAATTAATTGTTGCACTGAATCGAAACATTTCAATAATTAGTTTTCATAGTTACGTTAATTAAATTTTTTTCCTTCATTATTAGTTGAATTGTGTGAATGTAATTCCGTTATTTTCATTAAAAAAAATTACGCTATTTGTTTTTTTTTCATCTGGCGGCACTTCATTGTTGAAATCATAAAAAAATATTCTCATGGCTATATCTGTTGATATAGGGTGTTTTTTGTGACTGTTAGCTGTGTGAGTTTTCGAATTTTTGAGTTGTCATAACTTTGTTATTAATGAATATTTTTTCATGAAATTTTGGTCACACCTGTTTAGAGGCACTCTGAATCCAGTGGCGTAGTGATTTTTTCAATAAAAAATCGCTAATAAAAAATCTCAATTTTCGACTAAGAAAAAATATCGTAGTATGCCCTGAAAATTGGAATAAACATTTCAAATTTTATCCCAAGGTAGACCAGTTAGTACTTGACATTTCAAAAAAAACTAATGAAATCTGTTTGCAACTTCAAATTTTAGGGGGGTGTTTCCATTAAAAATAGGTCACACTGTATATAATCAGTATCCTTAAAATATATACATGAATACTCAATTCACTTTTCGACATTAAAACATAAGTCACTGACCTTAGTTTTAAAACTAGATCTGAAATGTTCACTGATTAATATAGTAGAACCTCCCAGAATATTCTTTTCTGGCACTATAACTGGCAATTTTATATCCATTCATCTGGATCATACTGATTTCATCTTCTGTCATCCAGTGTTCTGTGATACATATAATGTCAATATTTTTATCCACAACGAATGCTTCTAATGGGATTGGTTTTCTTTCCAATGACCTTACGTTTATGTAGTAATTTTCCTAGAAGAATATAATGTTCGATATTTTTCAATAAAAAATTAACTTAACCTATTTGTTTTATATTTGCTTCAATTTCTGTAACATTTTACGCCCAAACTCTCGAACCTCGTTCGGTAATGAATGAAATAACCAGCTGGCTAACGTCCTTATCACAGTTGAAGTAAATAAGTAGTATTGGGAATTCAAAATAAGGGACACTCTGGTGTCGATTTTTGAAACTATACATACGTACATTGTTTACTTTTCCAAACATTAATGTTTAAATGATTTTAGCCATTGTGTACCTAAATCTTGTCGAATCTCTTGTGATTGTTGACATTTAATGAAATTCTTGTTTACCTGTTGACTATTGTTTGCCCTTGAATGAAAAAATGAGTGATTCAAGTTCAAATCATTATTGTTGTGACCCTCAATGTGACTCTTGGGCAAAACGATCCCGTTGTACTGGAATAAATTTTCATAATTTTCCATGAGAAAATGAACGCAACGTTCTGGTGCAGACTAATCTAGGATTGAGCGAGTTTATAGAAAGACGATGGGCTCTTGGAGAATAATTCAACAGTCCCTTCCCAAAATCTTCCTGTATCGTCTGTGGCCACAAGAAAAAAGTTAAAAAGAGAAAATTCGAAGAGAGTTGTGAGGAAAGGAAAGAGAGTTGAGAAGAGAAATTATTCAACATACCTAAAATTATTCATACTGTATGGAAAAAGAGTGACTATATATGTATATCTAGGGGATAAGGACACATTGTTTACTTTTCGAAATATCAATGTTTATGTGATTTTAGCTATTGTACACTTAAAACTTGTCGAATCTCTTGTGATTGTTGACATTCGAAGAAATTTTGGTTTACCTGGCGAATATTCTGTTCACTATTGTACGTCCTCGAGTGAAAAAATTAGTGATTCTAGTTCAAATCATTATTGTTATGTACCTCAATGTGACTCTTGGAGAAAACGATCCCTTTGTACTGGAATGAGTTCCTATCATTTTCCGTGAGAAAATGAATGTAACGTACTGGTGCAGACTAATCTAGGATTGAGTGAGTCGATAGACAGACGACGGGCTCTTGGGATCTTGAAGAAGAATACAATTTCTTTCCAAAATGTTCCTGTATCGTGTGTGGCCAATAAAAAAAAATGAAAAAGAGAACCTTTAAAAAGAGTTGAGAAGAAAAAATAAGAGAGTCAAGAGGAGAAAAAGAGACATTATTCGACATACCGAAGATTATTCATACAGTATGGAAAGAGAGTGACTATATATGTATATCTAGGTGATAAGGACACATTTTCACAACATCTTCTTTGTTTTAGATGAAATAAAAAAACTGTTTTTGTTAGTTTTATTTTCAATTCGAACATTCACAAATAATGTGTAACATTTCTTCAAAATAATTCATAACAATAATTCCCGATGACTTCAATAAGCTGTCCAGAAACTTTGAAAAAGATTTTTTTTGCAAGCAAATTAGAACACACTTTGTTTCCTTCAAAGTGAGTTTTCGCAAATGATATTGTCTTAAGATTTAAATATACCACTCCACTAGAGTCTTGAAATGGATAACACTACACAAAAAAACTGGAAAATAATACCAAATGGAAATATTTCAAGAAAAACTCCAAACACAAGTGTTATAACCGCTGAGAAAACAGACAAACAATGTACGTATGTCTGGTTTGAATTTTGGCGATCTGGCACTGGAATCTTATTTTGAATTCCCAATAGGTTGTTAACGTAGATACTTATTCATCATTGTCGAAGTGGAAGGGATCGTAGGTCGTAACTACCACTACTTTTCTTTGGAAGAATCTGATTCAATAAATTTGTATATCAATAGATGCTCCCTCAACTATATTCACTCCTGTAAAAAATTATTTTGGTTATCACATTTCAATTAGATTTCATTAAAAATATATTAATAGTATTCAGTTTTTTCCTTCTCCTGTAAAATCATCGAAAACGTGTTACAGCTTTTTCCGATGCGGGTGTCGATTAATCCCTGCCAACATGGGTTTCGTCAACATTTATCGATTGAGACCGCATCCATAGATTTGGAGCAACATATAAAGTATTGAATGAATGTGATTTTTTGTGGAGGAACAACCACAGTCTGAAAATGAAAATATAATGGAAAATCTATAGAAGTGTAGAAAGGGCAAACTAATTAGTTCACCCCGATAAGTTACTGCGTTCACCAAATTATATTTCCTATAGAAAAATGATTCAATTTGTCAGTAACTTGTCGTTTCCTGAATTTGCCTATCAAAAAAATAGTAAAAATTCAAAAGATACTTCTCTATATAGTTTTTGATTGACGTTTCGGGGACTATATCTGCCCCCATTCTCAAAATGTTCTGAATCTCCTTTAATTGTTTGGAAAATTTGTTTTTTTTCTTGCAGTGTCTTTTTCGCCTCTTCAAACTTATCAGTTTGGCCTTTCTACACTTGTATAGATTTTCCTCATTATATTTTCATTTCCAGACTGTGGAAGGTTACCCAAAAAAACATGTCAATATACTCACATGGCTTTCTTGTTTGATATACACGCTAGTCGGGCATTTACGCCTATCGAGATGGAATCTAATTATTTATAATCCTATCGAGGTAGAGGAATTGTATGCAGTGTTTCTTTCTGTCACTAGGTACCGCCGGTTGAAAGTTTTTTTTTCCGGCGAACCTAAAAGTGATGTAAGCTTGATGGTGATTTTGTTTATGTTGGGTCTCGCTTCGGCCAGAGCTCTCCGGATCTCTGACTGGTGACTACTCCGTACTGATGAGAGCAAAGAAGCCTGAAACCGGTATGCGGCATGAATTAAACATAATCGAGTTAATCAGAAAGAAACATTTGCAATCAATTTTCATTTTTATGGGAGTTTGCATAGATTTTCAGGTGAATATCATTCAAGGTTCTGCGAGGTATTTGCCAGGAAAGTAGTTGTTTTTTGGTTGTGGTCCACTAATTGTGTTTCAATTTATATTGATTTCGTTGTGAAGAAGACTTTAGAGTTCTTTATTTTCTCATATATTTCACTCACATGGCTTTCTTGCTTTGGGTTTTCTCTCCCCCTGGGTTTTATCTCCCCCTGGAAGTGAGAATTATCAGTTATCTGTTCTGAGAAGAGCAAATTACTAAATTTGCCCCGATACGTTACTGCGTTGTTGATATTCTGAGTTCAAAAATAAACTAAAAAAATGATAAAATAACAATATAAATTGAAACACAATTAGTAGACCACAACCAAAAAACAACTTTCCTGGCAAATACCACGCAGAACGTTGAATGATATTCACCCGAAAATCTATGCAAACCAACATAAAAATGGAAATTGATTGCAAATGTTTCTTTCTGATAAACTCGATTATGTTTAATTCATGCCGGGCCCGCCTAACAACCCGCATACCGGTTTCAGGCTTTTTGGCCCTCATCGGTACGGAGTAGTCACCCGTCAGAGATCCGGAGAGCTCTGGCCGAAGCGAGACCCAACATAAATAAATTCACCATCAAGCTTACATCACCTTTAGGTACGCCAGAAAAAGTAACTTTCAACCAGCGGTACCTAGTGACAGAAAGAAACACTCCATACAATTCCCCTACCTCGATAGGATTCTAAATAATAAGATTCCATCTCGGTAGGAGTGGCTGAATGCCCGACTGACGTGTATATCAAACAAGAAAGCCATGTGATTGAAATATGTAAGAAAAAGGAACTCTGAAGTCTCCTTCACAACGGAATCAATATAAATTGAAACACAATTAGTAGACCACAAACGAAAAACAACCACTTTCCTGGCAAATACCAAGGAGAAAGTTGAATTATATTCACCTGAAAATCTACCCAAACTACGTACTGATGGGAGTCCAAAAAGCCTGAAACCCGTATGCGGATTGTTAGGCGGACCGGCATGGATTAAACATAATCGAGTTTATCAGAAACAAACATTTGCAAATCAATTTTCATTTTTATGGAAGTTTGCATAGATTTTCAGGTGAATATAATTCAACTGTCATAACACCATGAGTACAGAAAAACTTTCAAAAAAGAGAAATTAAGTTATTAACAAATTTGAACTCTATGGCCAGAAAACATAATTCACTGGGAATGAAAATAAATATTGAAATCAAACACTCGACCCAACTGATAAACGAGGGCACGTTAAAAATAGATAGACATCTGCTCGTCCAGAATGCATATAAAAACCAGACACCCTTTCACAAAGGAGCTATTAACAAATCGCCACCCTCCTAATTTACGCACCTCTAAGGAATTTCATAGTAAGCAAAAAAACTATACATCATAGGTTTAGACAGCTCATTAAGTGCAATACGACCACGAAATAGATAAATAATTCATTTTTTATACACCCTTCCGGCTACCGTAACGAGCCATTAATTACTAAGAAGGTGATTTATTATGACAAGTAGGAGATAACTAAACGTTGAAAATGTGACCCCGCGAGCCAACAAAGAACAATACATGGAAGGGGAGATTCTATAAAAGCGCGAAACCGCGAGCCGCGAGCAAAGATGATGATTCAGTCAACAGAAGTCGTTTAAGTAACATGTCAACTCAGTACAATAGAGTGAAGTCCATATAACATGGCTATTCAGACGGTCATGATATTTTTCAAGATATAAAAAAGTCAAGTGATAAGTCAACTCGAAAACAAAAACAGCAATTTCCAATTACCAAATTCACCAAGTTGATAGTCAGTTTCGCAATAGCAAATCATAATCAATTTAAATGCATCAAAACGAAACAACCATTCTGAGGTTGTCAAAACAAGAGATCATCCGGCATAAGATTATACCCAGAGATGTTTTCCTTTAATATACAGTGCGAGATAATAATTTAAACACGTAATTTCGGAAAATAGAGTGATAAGCATTCCATTGAAGTTTTGTCGTGTAAAATAAAAATACCGAGTGTATACAGTGATGACAGTTGATGGTATGGAATAAGTTATCTGTTCCTCTGAACTTATGTTTTGGTGAAATGATTTCAAATGACTGTTATTTTGGAAGATGGCATATATATATATATATATATATATATATATATATATTGTTATGTTATGAAAAACCAGTTATATATTTTGAAAGAAAAAAGGACACAATTCCATTAAAAAACCATGAGAAGAATAATTACTAAATAGCTATTAGTTCAAGAGATATTGTTTTTACATAATTTTGAAATTCTTTCGTTTTTAGGCCCTGTATAATATTAATAGATAAAATTTAAAAAAATCAATTTCATACACTGTCATAATGATTATAACCCATAATTGTTTAAAAGACAACAAAAAAGTCTGGATTTACAAAATCATCCTGAATAAAATGAGATCAACAAAATTATAAGCTTGAAACATACAGTATATGAAATTGTATCTAACTTAAAATAGCCAATGGGAGAACAACAAACTTCTTGATGACAATAGCCAATCAGGAAACAGTATGGTCAGATGTCAGATTTGAAATTGTGAGAAAATAAGAACGGAAAAGTGTCAGAGACAATTATCACTGAATATTGTACATAGTTTGTAAGAAAGGAAAAATAATTTTATTTATAAGTTTTGACAAATAACCCCAAACAGTGACAATGTGACAATGAAGTGCGCGAATTCAAAAATTCAAATCATAGGGAAAAAGAAGAGATGGTATCCAGGAGACGGAAAACAAAGCCAGAGAAAGATTGAAAATAATTTGAAAGAGAATGCCACGTTTTGTTTGGAGAAAAAGAAAAATTCAATAATTTCAACAATATAAGCAGCAAACGACATTACCTTTTTTATGTACTCCACATAAAATACTCCAAAGCTGATTTCTGGATTTGTATGGTTCCTTCTTTGGTATTGGAAAGCCTGAGAGCAGTGGATTGAAAGGGGATCCAAAGTCTGGGTGTGTATTGAACAGCGACAGTTCCAGCGTCAGCTATAAACTTTCCTAGTGCACATCACAAACTGAATAACCTCACAAATAACTCATATCACATCAGAAGAACTTTATTTCATTTGATTTTGAACTATTAAAGAAATTTTCAACCTTCAAGGTAAAAGTGAGGTTGTGTATATTTATCCTTGACCGTTTCTCATGATTGTCCATGAAAATTTGTAGAATGACCATAGAATAAGTTATCTATCGTAGGCCAGGTTAATTTAAGTTTTCCTGAATAAAGGAAATAATTGCTTAAAAAAAATATCACATATTCCTTCACTACTTTCTTTCGTTTCATTTTTCACACTTTCCATTCTTTCTGAGTTTTCTTTCATTTCGTTTTTCATTTTTGCTTCCATATTCGCCATATTTTCATTATTTTTTCCATCTTATTTTCCATTCTTACTGAATTTTCATTCATTTTATCTTTGCTTGCTCTGAATTTTATAAAAAATGTATCCATTATTTCTATGTTTGCACTGTCCTCTTTTAAAAGTTCCATTATTTCATACAAACAACTCTTAGATTCTGCGCGCTTACTTTCTTCCAAAAATCCATCTTTTCCACACTTATACCAATATTTAGCTCTACACGTTAGAATGCCAATTGCTAATGTTCGCCCTTACGTTGCGATAAATATTAAGAAATAATATATTGCCTTTACTTGCCTTTACTTGCCCTTCTTCAATGAATATTATGGAATGATATATTGCCCTTACTTTGCCTTGAAACGATATATTGCCCTTACTTGCCTTTTCCGCCTTTTCCGCCCCACGTTGGGCGCCAATTGTAATAGAATGATGAATTGTAAATAAACAATTGTGATATGTTAATAGTTTTTTGTTATGATATATTGATAGATAATTATTTTCGCTCTGTATGATATACTGTGATGTAATAATAATTGCTAGCTAACGTCACTGTTCTCTCGTCACGTTGCTGCCAATTGTTATCACTTTTCTTACCACGACTAAACTCAGTTGGTACGCCTCTTGTCTCAGATAGCCGGTTCAGGCAATTGAGCCACTGCTTGATGTCAAATCTCAATCTATTCAATGTTTATAAATACGATTGCTGATAATTGTGGAAAACAAAACGACAAGGTATCAAAAAGCAATTATTTCCTAACTTGCCCTTACGTTGCGGCGCCAATTTTTTTTTTTTTTTAAGCAATTATTTCCTTTATTCAGGAAAACTTAAATTAACCTGGCCTACGATAGATAACTTATTCTATGGTCATTCTACAAATATTCATGGACAATCATGAGAAACGGTCAAGGATAAATATACACAACCTCACTTTTACCTTGAAGGTTGAAAATTTCTTTAATAGTTCAAAATCAAATGAAATAAAGTTCTTCTGATGTGATATGAGTTATTTGTGAGGTTATTCAGTTTGTGATGTGCACTAGGAAAGTTTATACCTGACGCTGGAACTGTCGCTGTTCAATACACACCCAGACTTTGGATCCCCTTTCAATCCACTGCTCTCAGGCTTTCCAATACCGAAGAAGAAACCATGCAAATCCAGAAATGAGCTTTGAAGTATTTTATATGGAGTACATAAAAAAGGTAATGTCGTTTGCTGCTTATATTGTTGGAATTATTGAATTTTTCTTTTTCTCCAAACAAAACGAGGCATTCTCTTTCAAATTATTTTTCAATCTTTCTCTGGCTTTGTTTTCCGTCTCCTGGATACCCTCTCTCCTTTTTCCCTATGATTTGAATTTTTGAATTCGCGCACTTCATTGTCACATTATCACTGTTTGGGGTTATTTGTCAAAACTTATAACTAAAATTATTTCTCCTTTCTTACAAACTATGTACAATATTCAGTGATAATTGTTTCTGACACTTTTCCGTTCTTATTTTCTCACAATTTCAAATCTTACATCTGACCATACTGTTTCCTGATTGGCTATTGTCATCAAGAAGTTTGTAGTTCTCCCATTGGCTATTTTTAGTTAGATACAATTTCATATACTGTATGTTTCAAGCTTATAATTTTGTTGATCTCATTTTATTCAGGATGATTTTGTAAATATAGACTTTTTTGTTGTCTTTTAAACAATTATGATAGTGTATGAAATTGATTGTATTATAGTATTTGGATATTTTTATCTATTAATATTATACAGAGGCCTAATAAAGGAAATAGAATTTCGAAATTATGTAAAAACAATATCTCTTGAACTAATAGCTATTTAGTAATTATTTTTTTTATGGTTTTTTTATGAAATTGTTTCCTTTTTTTCTTTTAAAATATATAACTGGTTTTTCATAACATAACAATATATATATATATATATATATATATATATAAATGTTTATAAATATATATATATATATATATCTGTATAGTTCATGTTCATATAAGAAATGAGTGAATTTACTTCCCAGTATTTTTCTATTGCCAATTTTGTTTATTAATATTCATTTTCCGATTTGTATTATGTCAAAAAGTATACAGAGAGAGTAGTTTCCATTTTATTCATAGTTTGCTAATTCTGTTTCATTATTTTGTTGCTCTCAACTTGAGCCATGATTTTCAGGATATGTACCTATATTTAATCATTTTATACAAATATATTTCTTATGATTCCGAGTGCATTATTGGTATAAACTTCTGAGATCGGTAATACTTCTAGATAAACGCCCCACACTCCCGAGAATAGAGAGAAAGCGATACTTCTTGAAGCTGCTCTCGAGAAATAATCTCGGTTCAATTACTTCCAAGCAATTGATGCTCCCTATACGTCAAAGTAGTTACTTTGACGAGCAATTCTACAAAAAAGGATTACCAATTGCTAATGTTCGCCCTTACGTTGCGATAAATATTAAGAAATAATATATTGCCTTTACTTGCCCTTCCGCGATAAATATTATGAAATGATAGATTGCCCTCACTTTGCCTTGAAACGATATATTGCCCTTACTTGCCTTTTCCGCCTTTTCCGCCCCACGTTGGGCGTCAATTGTAATAGAATGATGAATTGTAAATGAACAATTGGGATATGTTGATAGTTTTTTTATGGAATATTAATAGATAATTATTTTCGCTCTGTATGATATACTGTGATGTAATAATAATTGCTAGCTAACGTCACTGTTCTCTCGTCACGTTGCTGCCAATTGTTATCACTTTTCTCACCACGACTAAACTCAGTTGGTACGCCTCTTGTCTCAGATAGCCGGTTCAGGCAATTGAGCCACTACTTGATGTCAAATCTCAATCTATTCAATGTTTATAAATACGATTGCTGATAATTGTGGAAAACAAAACGACAAGGTATCAAAAAGCAATTATTTCCTTACTTGCCCTTACGTTGCGGCGCCATTTTTTTTTTTGTTAAGCAATTATTTCCTTTATTCAGGATAACTTAAATTAACCTGGCCTACGATAGATAACTTATTCTATGGTCATTCTACAAATGTTCAAGGTCAAGGATAAATATACACAACCTCACTTTCACCTTGAAGGTTGAAAATTTCTTTAATAGTTCAAAATCAAATGAAATAAAATTCTTCTGTTGTGATATGAGTTATTTGTGAGGTTATTCAGTTTGTGATGTGCACTAGGAAAGTTTATACCTGACGCTGGAACTGTCGCTGTTCAATACACACCCAGACTTTGGATCCCCTTTCAATCCACTGCTCTCAGGCTTTCCAATACCAAAGAAGGAACCATACAAATCCAGAAATCAGCTTTGAAGTATTTTATATGGAGTACATAAAAAAGGTAATGTCGTTTGCTGCTTATATTGTTGGAATTATTGAATTTTTCTTTTTCTCCAAACAAAACGAGGCATTCTCTTTCAAATTATTTTCAATCTTTCTCTGGCTTTGTTTTCTGTATCCTGGATACCCTCTCTCCTTTTTCCCTATGATTTGAATTTTTGAATTCGCGCACTTCATTGTCACATTATCATTGTTTGGGGTTATTTGTCAAAACTTATAAAAAAAATTATTTTTACTTTCTTACAAACTATGTACAATATTCAGTGATAATTGTATCTGACCCTTTTCCGTTCTTATTTTCTCACAATTTCAAATCTTACATCTGACCATACTGTTTCCTGATTGGCTATTGTCATCAAGAAGTTTGTTGTTCTTCCATTGGCTATCTCTAGTTAGATACAATTTCATATACTGTATGTTTCAAGCTTATAAGTTTGTTGATCTCATTTTATTCAGGATGATTTTGTAAATCTAGACTTTTTTGTTGTCTTTTAAACAATTACGATAGTGTATGAAATTGATTGTATTATAGTATTTGGATATTTTTATCTATTAATATTATACAGAGGCCTAATAAAGGAAATAGAATTTCGAAATTATGTAAAAACAATATCTCTTGAACTAATAGCTATTTAGTAATTATTCTTTTCATGGTTTTTTTATGAAATTGTTTCCTTTTTTTCTTTTAAAATATATAACTGGTTTTTCATAACATAACAATAATATATATATATATATATATATAAATGTTTATAAATATATATATATCTGTATAGTTCATGTTCATATAAGAAATGAGTGAATTTACTTCCCAGTATTTTTCTATTGCCAATTTTGTTTATTAATATTCATTTTCCGATTTGTATTATGTCAAAAAGTATACAGAGAGAGTAGTTTCCATTTTATTCATAGTTTGCTAATTCTGTTTCATTATTTTGTTTCTCTCAACTTGAGCCATGATTTTCAGGATATGTACCTATATTTAATCATTTTATACAAATATATTTCTTATGATTCCGAGTGCATTATTGGTATAAACTTCTGAGATCGGTAATACTTCTAGATAAACGCCCCACACTCCCGAGAATAGAGAGAAAGCGATACTTCTTGAAGCTGCTCTCGAGAAATAATCTCGGTTCAATTACTTCCAAGCAATTGATGCTCCCTACACGTCAAAGTAGTTACTTTGACGAGCAATTCTACAAAAAAGGATTACCAATTGCTAATGTTCGCCCTTACGTTGCGATAAATATTAAGAAATAATATATTGCCTTTACTTGCCCTTCCGCGATAAATATTATGAAATGATAGATTGCCCTCACTTTGCCTTGAAACGATATATTGCCCTTACTTGCCTTTTCCGCCTTTTCCGCCCCACGTTGGGCGTCAATTGTAATAGAATGATGAATTGTAAATGAACAATTGGGATATGTTAATAGTTTTTTTATGGAATATTGATAGATAATTATTTTCGCTCTGTATGATATACTGTGATGTAATAATAATTGCTAGCTAACGTCACTGTTCTCTCGTCACGTTGCTGCCAATTGTTATCACTTTTCTCACCACGACTAAACTCAGTTGGTACGCCTCTTGTCTCAGATAGCCGGTTCAGGCAATTGAGCCACTGCTTGATGTCAAATCTCAATCTATTCAATGTTTATTAATACGATTGCTGATAATTGTGGAAAACAAAACGACAAGGTATCAAAAAGCAATTATTTCCTTACTTGCCCTTACGTTGCGGCGCCATTTTTTTTTTTTTGTTAAGCAATTATTTCCTTTATTCAGGATAACTTAAATTAACCTGGCCTACGATAGATAACTTATTCTATGGTCATTCTACAAATTTTCATGGACAATCATGAGAAACGGTCAAGGATAAATATACACAACCTCACTTTTACCTTGAAGGTTGAAAATTTCTTTAATAGTTCAAAATCAAATGAAATAAAATTCTTCTGTTGTGATATGAGTTATTTGTGAGGTTATTCTACAAAAAAGGATTGATCAAATTGGGCCACTATATTTGAGATTTCCTTAGCGTTATTGGTTTATTGGTGTTGAATATTTCTTCTGATAACCAGCCAGTGGCGTAGCTGGAGTAATCAGAGTGGTATTTATGTTAATACACACTTGTTACTACTGTAGCTTACTAAAGGCAGTTAGTGAGCTATTTAACCATCTCATTATATAATTCCATAATAGACCAGTGGCGTAACACAACGTTCTGCGTGGTATTTGCCAGGAAAGTATTTGTTTATCGCTTGTGGTCTACCAATTGTGTTTCAATTTATATTGATTCCGTTATGAAGAAGACTTTAGAGTTCTTTATTTTCTTATAAACTAAGAACATTTAAAATTTGCCAGTAATGTACATTTTGAAAATTATTTGACAAATATATTTCAAAACAAAAGTGAATTGAAAAATTCTAAATACAAAATATAAATCCTTTGATGACGTGTTGGGAATCACTTCTGTTCCCTTTATCAAATCCTGGTTTTTGGAAATTAATCACAATTTCAAATTGCACTTGGAGTCTTTCAAATAACTAATAATTTTTACTTCCAGGGGGAGAGAAAACCCAAAATATGGAAAACAGAATTCCGATACCTCCAAAAAACATCCAGACGTTATATACATAAGTATCTAGATCAAGATAAGTATGTTGTAGGATTGTTCTCCGACCTATCCAGGGTTTTTGGCACTAAAATAAAATTTAATGCGGCCCTACAAATTCATGGTTGATCTCCTATGTCATTGGGAAAACACTCAAGGTGAAAATTGATAACGAATTATCAGATAATCATCTCATCAATGACACAAATAAAACTTCATGCGTTGAATTCACTAGTGAAAATAAGCCTACAAATCCTCTCAAATCCATACTCACTGACACCGAGTTAGAGTTAGAGACAATAAAATCAACCAAATTCTTAGGAACAGAAGTGGATTATGTATTACAATTCAACCCCTAAGTTGACGCGATTTGTAAAAAGATGTGCAAACTGTACTTTACTTTTTCAACACTCAAAGAAAATGTTCATGAAGAATATCTGTTGAATATCTGCTATGTACTCATCTATCCAATAATAAACTCGAATGTAATAGAATGAGATCAGGCAACCGATTTTTTCAGAGTATCAATAATGCGACTTCAATTGCAACGCGTCATGTGGAGAAATCTTCGCCCAATCTAAAAATGATTTGCACAAATATTCATTTCTACAAGCTATTAACATATACGTTTCGTAAATTAGACAAATCTGTATCTAGAACAGTTTAGTAAAATGAAATACAAAACTCCTCCAGACACACAATTCACAAAGGAATATTGACAACTTTGGCTGTTGCTTAGCTCCGACCCACTCTCAACAAGCATGAGACCAAAACGCAAGAGGAAAAATGACCCATTTAAAAAAAAACTGGAACTGTTGATGCTAGCTGATCCTCATCCACTCACCGATGAATCTGAAGAAGCGGAATCCTCAGAAGTGGAAATATCTTCTGATGAAGAACCGTGTTCCTCATGATATAACATCAAGGGAAATTTTATTCGTTACTTATATTTACATTAGTAAATACACATTGGTGGTACCAGTTTCATTGTTACTACATTGTATGTACATTACTCGAAATAAACCTATTATTTTTATTATTATCATCATTATTATTATTAATAATGTGCATGTGATGTAATAATATATAATGTAAATCTTTTTATCAAGCTGCATACCGTTATTTTTCTCAATATAACGCATTGTTAACATTAGATCGATTTGTACATTGCTTGTTTTCTGTCTCCATTTCCATTTTAACTCGCTTTAGTATAAGAGGACATATAAATATAGTCTATCTTCATAAATTATAATGCAGTAAGTAAGTCTAGGATAGCATTAATAATTCACTTTAAAGAATGAACCCATATATCAATGATTTCAAAACAAAAAAATCGATAAATGAAACCGACCAGGTTCTTTGAATAAATAACAGCTCTTCAAATTTTACATTAATCCATCAGAACATACGGAGTCTTGCCAAAAATTTGGGCGAATTCTTAATATTGATCAACAAATTCAATTTCACACTTTTTAGTGAAACCTGAAAAAACCAATTTTATAAAGGATTATAAGACATTATATAATGAGGGTAACTTAAACCAAAAATGTGACCTTTACCGTAAACATACTATCGAAGAATTGAATAGTTCTTCTGTAAACTCAGTAGCTCTGTCATGATCAATGCAGTGTATCGATCACCATCTAATAATAATACTAATATTTATTTACCAATTTTTTGTTACTTAGAATTTTAGGTTAAACTTTCAAACTATAAGTGAATAAACAAAATGCCATAAATCTTGAAGTTGTACATGGGAATACATATATAAATAATTGGGATATACAGACAATATACACGAAAATATATGAACTACAGAATATACTATACAAAGGGATATACATTTTCTCCAGGGAAATAAAAGCTTAAAAAAAACAGAAAACGGTATCCAATGGATAAACCATGTGAAAAGCCGTGGGATGCATGGACATTTCAACTAACTTAAGTTCAGTGACGAACTTGTCTTTGTATGGTTTGAATATTTTTCGAAGGATACATAAAGTTTTGTTTGAATATTTTTCAAAAGAAACTGCGCTGGTTAAAAAATATAAACAAATATGAATATAAAGAACGCTGCTTATAAAATTACAGAATGTTGTTCAGTTAAAAACACAATATTCACATGAAATTACATTTCATAAGACACATGATTATAATAGTAAAAAAGTAGATACAGTAAATGACATACTCGGAAAGGTTTCAATGGAGTGGAATGAGGGAGATAGCAAGTATAATGAATCGACAGTCGGTAATGCTGTGAATTATTGTTTTAT
Source organism: Gonioctena quinquepunctata (assembly GCA_018342105.1). Classification (NCBI taxonomy): domain Eukaryota; kingdom Metazoa; phylum Arthropoda; class Insecta; order Coleoptera; family Chrysomelidae; genus Gonioctena; species Gonioctena quinquepunctata. Next base: position 152,885 of record JAFIRS010001318.1, read on the forward strand.
CGGTATCCAGGATCCAAAATTTCAATCTTCTCTTTAGTAATGATTTTGAATTGATTCTTTGAAGTTCATCAGGTAATAAACGGAGTAAGCGAGGAGCAAGGTAAGTGAAGCATCTCTGGCCAACTGACTTATTTGCTTTGGGCATGAACACATTGATCCCTTTGTTGTTTCTGGTGGAATATTTATGGTTGGTAGTTTTTCAAATTGAAGGGTAATGTAAATAATTCATAATGTAATTATCCCAAACGAATGACCGACGACGTCATTTTGTCTATGGAAATATTTGACTAGATCTTCGCTGGATTTTGATGTTTGTGGAACATTGAATGATTACGGTCCTGTCGGAGGCTATCGCGTTTTTTTATCGCGCCATATTATAACACTTGGTATCTCATACCAGATTAGTTGACCGGAATCAACAACATGGGGTGGTTGTTTGTTATCTCAATAATAATCTTCTCAGCTAAATTCAACGAATGTGCGCGTATTCTCGGCATTTTTCCGATGCCTGCACCCAGCCACAACATCATAAATAATGCTCTAATGAGCGGTCTAGCTGAGGCGGGACACGATGTTACCATAATAAGTCCATTCACCGAAAAAAATCCCCCCAAAAACGGCAGTTGGAGGGAAATCATACTAGATGGTTTCATAGAAGAACATGCAGGTAAGCTATGGCAGGATGAGTATCTAGGAAAATCAAACTAGCGGTTCATAATATTGTACACCTATGATTTATTTTCAAGTTCAGAATCCGTGTTTATCAATTTAACTTTAGTCCGGCGGCGTCGGAGGATTATCGTTCACTAACTCAAATTTTCAGTACAATAAAAAACTTTTTAACAAAAAATTAAACCGACGAAAAAATCAACTGGAAAGCAAAAAATAAAATAAACCTTATTGGTCTTGATGATAATTGAGCTCCTAAACTAATGTGGGTAACTATTTTGGGTCGGCGCCAAACAAACTAGCAATTGAATTAGTAGTCTACTCGACAAGTTGAAAAATAGAGATACTGCTCTTAAAATTATGTGTGATAGCTCATTGGATCCGGAATAACGCCTAAAAAAACGTGCCAAAAGCGTGTATTAGCACATGAAAAATTGCAAAAGTTATAAACAATTGAAAAAAAAATTTCAAAAAAATATTCTGAAAGGGAAGGAAGTTTCCCGGAACTCTATCTCCATTATTTATAATTTTAATTTAACGCTGAAAATGGGTCTCCGGGCGACATTTTTAGGTTGCGCGCGCGGCGTCAAAAGCAAGTACGACACATTAATTAATTTATTTAAGGTATTAATTTTTTTTTTATTTGAGAAAATTATGGTGTATTTGGAAAACTATGAATAATTCATTCCCGCGGGAAATTTTACTTGGAGTTAATTTTTCAACAAGGTAAACGATTGTTAACTAACAACATTTTCTCGAATTTCTGTCTTAATTGTAAATGAAAAACATTTTAAATTAAAAATTTTCTTTCTTATATAGATACTCAACAAGATCACGCCATGAAAGTAAAAAAAATAATCATACTTTGTTTATAATAATTTTTGTACTTAAACAAAAACAAAAAAATCCAATAATGTTGTTAAAAAAAATAATTTTTTTTCTTAATCATCATATTATCGTTTTTTTATTAATACAAGATATACATTGATTTGCAAAAAAAAAATTCCCGCCATTTGTTGATAATTTTTTTATAAACAAATTGATTATTTCAATATTGCTGAAAATATTTTTTTCACAACTTCATTATATTACAAATATTATGATTTTTGGAAAAAAAAATCCCTTATAACAATTTTTAATTGTTTATAATCGTTTTTTTATATTTCTATTGTTTAAATAATTAGTTGAGATTTTTTCTAAAAATCATATCTGACAGTCCTGTATGAAGTAACAAAAAAAATCCATTGTTTATTAACTTACCAATTTGTTATAAACAAATTTTTAACTTTGTTAGATTTTTTTTCTGAAACTTCTGAAATTTACAAAAACAACCATATATAACAAAGTATAGAAAAAAAAATTCCCAATTTTTCCCAATTCCAATTCCCAAAGTACAATAAAAAATTGGAAAAAATTGTTTTCTATACTTTGTTATATATGGTTGTTTTTGTTAATTTTAGAAGTTTCAGAAAAAAAATCTAACAAAGTAAAAAATTCGTTTATAACAAATTAGTATGTTAATAAACAATGGAATTGGATGAAAAATTTTTTTTTCTTACTTCATAGAGGACTGTCAATTATAATTTGTGAAAAAAATTTTTAACTAATTATTTAAACAATAGAAATACAAAAAAAACGATTATAAACAATTAAAAATTGTTATTAAGGATTGTTTTTTCAAAAATCCTAATATTTGTAATCTGATGAAGTTGTAAAGAAAAAATTTTCAAAATATTGAAATAATTAATTTTTTAAAAAAAAATTATAAAAAATGGGATTTTATTTTTTAAATTAATATTATTTTTTTCAATTAAAAAAAAATTTTAAATTTCATGGCGTGATCTTATTGAGTATGTATATAAGAAAGGCTCTACGAAGCAAAAAATGTTTACGACAATTATTTGGACAGTTGTTTTCATTTAAAATTAAGACAGAAGTTCGAGAAAATGTTGTTTGTTAACAATCGTTTAACTTGTTGAAAAATTAACTTTAAGTAAAATTTCTAACGGGAATAAATTATTTATAGTGTTTTGAATACACCATAATTTTTTCAAATAAAAAAAAATATTTTATACTTTAAATAAATTAATTGATGTGTCGTACTCGCTTTTGACGCCGCGCGCGCACCCTAAAAATGTCGCTAGAAGACCCATTTTCAGCGTTAAATTAAAATTATAAATATTGGAGATAGGGTTCCGGACTATTTCATTGGAAATTTCCTCCTTTTTCAGAATCTTTTTTTTGAAATTCTTAAATATTAAAAGTTTATGAAATATTGGCAAAAAACGAAATGCCATTTATTTTTCATCTTAAATTGTTTATAACTTTTGCAATTTTTTATGTGCTTTCAGCACATTTTTCTAAGCGTTATTCCGGATTCAATGAGCTATCACACATAATTTTAAGAGCAGTATCTCTATGTTAGACCATTTTCAACTTGTCGAGTAGACTATAGGTATAGTTTATCAATTGCAGAAGCATAAAAAACAAGTTTCACAGTCTTGAGGCGGAATCCTTTGAGCAGTAGAGGCGGCGATAACTAATTTTATTTATATATTTGAATATTTTAAAAATATGTTGAAATAAAAAAATATGCCATAAACGAGGAAGTATGTATTAATAGGCAATCGGATCATCATAATTTCATTTTCCCATGTTCGAAAAAAAGCAATTTTTTCCAACAAAACAGATCACAACTCTAGAATATTTTAAAACCTATTTTGATCCCAGACCAGAGACGCTACTGGCTTTCATGTATTCAGACCTCCTGAAACACGTATATAACTGGTGATTTATTAGTCTCAACGTATAGACACACCTACAAGCACAATCATTGGTTTGCGATCCATTTTAATTGGCTGCTGAAGAACCAGACAGCTGTCACTCAAACCCAAGTTGACTATCGGCTCTTTTGACTTCCTTTTGATCTTACCTCCGCCGACGGAGAATGTTTACGAGTAGTACACATTATTTTTCGTCCCGTTTCTTCGCATATACGCTCGAGTTTTTGATTTGCTCCCTATAGAAACAGCTTCTGCAATTGAAAATGGTTAAAATATAAATCGTAAAATGATGGCAGCAGGATGCACGGCGGCGTTTTGATTACTTCAAAGTAATACAATGATCTTCGTTGATTGTTTGTTTGACGCCGAATCAAAATTAGTTACTAACATTAGTTTAGGAGCTCAATTATCATTGAGACTTAGAAGGTTTATTTTATTTTTTGCTTTTCAGTTGATTTTTTGTCGGTTTAATTTTTTGTTGAAAAGTTTTCATTTTTCACTTTTTTGTGGCTAAAATCAACCAATATCTATCGACTCAATTGACGGCAGGTATCCATTATGTTGTAGTGTCATCAGAACTACCTATACAGGGTGATTCAAAAGTACTTTGACAAACCTTAGGAGGTGATTCCTCACAATATTCTAATATGATTTATCCAAATAAATATATTTCCGGAAACGTTACGTTTCCAAGATTCAGGGTGTTAAACTTTTATTTTTATTTTCGTTTTTTTCAAATAATTTTCGAAATACTAACCTTAATTGAACGAAAATTGGTATTGAGGAGTTTTTTGAGGTGTCAAATTCGAACCTGATGTTATTATTGCTCTTACTCGTAGGGGGCGCCACCTTTATCTTTTTTGAAGATTCATAACTTTTTTGAACGTACTTCTAGCATATTTTTCAATGGAAAAATATTTTTTTTTATCATATTTACGTAAAAAAGCTTTCCATGTTACAAGTCGCTATAAGCAACCGTTTTCTAGATATTTGGACTTGAAAATTTCAAGTCGATTATTTGATAATCGATGTGTGTTGAAGTTATTATCATTATTTTGCATTTTTCACAAGAATGCTTAGGAAATTAATTTGACGTTTAGGTAAGTAGTTTTGTTTTTTTGTAGGGGGCGCCACCTATGCTATTTATTTTTACTCGTTTAAAATAGTTATTTTTGTATCAAGGGTGCAAAATCTGTATTTGTTTTAATAAAATTTGGAAGAAATATCAACATTTTATTTCAATAACTTTTGAATATGTAGAATAAAATAAAATAAAGGAAACTAAATTGTATTCAAATGAATTGTTCAAAGTGTCCACCTTCAGCGAAGATACAGGCATTCAGTCTTCTAGTCATTGAATCTCGTACCCGCTCAAAAATTATTGATGAGTTTCTTATTGTTTCACAGGCGTTTACTATTCGGTTTCTCAGATCTTTCTCGTTCGCTACTGGAATTTTATAAACGAGTGACATCAAATTTCCCCAAAAATAAAAATCTAGCGAGTTTAGATCTGGGGACCTTGGTGCCCACGCCTGGTTAGGTTCTTCTACACCCCTACCGATCCATCGATTTGGATAGACAGTGTTAAGGAATTCCCTGGCTACAACGCTAAAATGGGCCGGAGCCCCATCATGCATGAACCACATGCGGATACGAATTTCTAATGGTTCATTCTGAAGTAGTCCCGGCAATTCATTTCCTAAAAAGTCTCTGTAAGTTGCGCCATTCAATTGGGACGGAACAAAGAAAGGACCTATCAAGTAATTATCAATTATTGCCGCCCATACATTTACAGAAAATTAATACTGATAATGTCTTTCAGTAACTGCGTGCGGATTTTCCAAACATGGTTGTTATGAAAGTTTATGATAGCATTTCGGGAGAAGTTTGCCTCGTCCGTGAAGAGTACATATCTTAAAAATTGTGGATTTCCAGCCAATTTTCTCAAAAACCAATGACACATAGTGATGCGTCGGGGAAAGTCCCGTGACGAAAGAGCTTGTACCCTTTGAATATGGTATGGATAGAATTGTAGATCGTGGATAATTTTCCAAACTGTGGACTGAGTAGAATTGAGAGCTTCAGCAATTATTCTTGTACTTGTTTCTGGATTCTCCTCGAGAGCGTTCGAAACAGCTACATCCAATTCTGGGGTTCGGACTGCTCGTGGTCTTCCAATAATATCAGCTGCCCTCTTGAAGCTACCTGTTTCCGCCAAACGACGGTGGAGACTGGTAAATGTTGGAGCTGAAGGCGGTACTCGATCAGGAGATACGTCTTGCTTCGCTCGCATTGCCATCCACAAGGCCATAAACGAAATGCATATCGGCTAAATGAGCATTATTGTTTAAATAATCAATTTTTTCAAAATTAGTGTTTTAAAACTCACAGAAACTTCAACAAAACAACAAAACGTTTAACTGTCACATAATACGTAATTACCAAAACTACTCACTCAAACGTCAAATTCATTTCCTAAGCATTCTTGTGAGAAATGCAAAATGATAGTAATAACTCCAATACGCATCGATTATCGGATAATCGACTTGAAATGTTCAAGTCCAAATATCTAGAAAACGGTTGCTTATAGCGACTTGTAACAAGGGTAGCTTTTTTACGTAGATATGATAGTGGAACTGATTTTAATGAAAAATTTGCTAGAAGTACGCTTCAAAAAGTTATGAATCTTCAAAAAAGAAAAAGACGTGTGGGTGGCGCCCCCTACGAGTGAGAGCAATAATAACATCAGGTCCGAATTCGACACATCAAAAAATCTCTCAGTATCAATTTTTGTTTAATAGAGGTCAGTATTTCGAAAGTTATTTAAAAAAAACGAAAATAAAGCTAAAACTTCAACACCCTGTATCTTGGAAACAAAGCGTTCCCAGACAGAAATTCATTCGGACAATTCATATAAGAATATTGTGAGGAACTACCCCTGAAGTTTGTCAAAGTACTTTTGAATCACCCTGTATGTGTGCCAGGTTCCAACAGATTTGGTTCAGAGATGAAAAATTAATATTTTCATATTTTTCTACCCTTAGGGATGGATTTTTTTTCCAAATCCAAAAATGACCGATTCTGAAGTATACCCTGTCCATTAAAAAAAAGATAATCTCAATCGAATAACCCAGTACAAAGTTATGAGTGGTAGAATCGGTTGACGGGTAGAAATTCAGTGGAAAAACGATGAATATCCCCTATTTCTAAGTATACCCTATTGAATAAAAAAAGAATCATCGAAATCGAATTGATCTGTGAAAAGTTATGCGTGATCATACATTTGAAAAAAATACGTGTCGATTAGAGAACCTCCTCTTTTTTGATTTCGTCGGTCGAAAATGAAAATTGTGTAGGTCTATTTATTCCGTAATCACACACATGGAATGGAAATCTCCAACACGACATGTTATATGGAAAAAAATGGGATAATTCAAAAATCGAAATAAAACCACTATAACTACTGATATGGGCACCAGCGGCTGGTCAGGTTGACGAGAGTCTTATCGATATCTGAGCCAAGCAACGTCGGGCTCGTTTAGTACTTGAATGGGTGACCACCTGACAAGGAACGTGAGCGTTAAATGCCCCAACAACTGTAGAGTAGTAGCATATTCGCTGCTGCAGGTGTCTTATCAATGAGCACGAGATAATACGATAGATATTGTCGGCTTCACAAGCAAATCGCGTAACTCCACTTTTGGTCAAAATTGTCATTTTGATGCCATCTGCTGCAAAAAAATAGTACTTTCCTGTGTAGAAATCCACGTAGCTCCCAAAAATCAACTGGCTCCTCAGTGATGCTACAAGAAAATCCCCAATGATTTCATTGTGTACTTTGCATATCGCGTATCTCTGCAGCGCGTCATTAGTTATGCATGAGCTGTTGGCAGCCTGATAGTATTTTGTGCAATATTTGATGGAAATTAAAACTTTTATTTGAATAAAGTGCTGAAAAAATAATTCCGTAAGTACCTATTCAGGTATTACAATTATTATTTTCATCGCAAAACTGATAGTTTTCTATAAACAGCCGTTAACATTATATAGTGGAGTTGGGTAGTTTGCAGCACTTCTGTTTCAGAGTAAATATAGAAGTTACGCACGTTGCTCTTGCATTGTTCTTAAATTTGTTCAACTCATTAACATGGTATTAAATGAGTGGTACAATAATTACCAATAATTATATTGACGAATTACAATCCTACGCAATGAATTTGGCGATTCACAGCCCTAAGAAAGACATGTGTGACATCGGTGAGGTTCACAAAACTAAAAATCTGACTGATGAAGAGTATGAACTTCATCAAGTATTGAAGAAGGAGGCTCGAACTGAAAAAGATAAGGATAAGGCAGCTGAAAACATGAACTCGAGGCGGTTTAGCCAAGTCCCGAATCTATTGTCTCTGCCATGTATAAGACTGAGTTAAAAGTACATAACTTCACGATGTATGACCTGAAGACAAATGACGGATACTGTTTCTTGTGGAATGAGACTGAGGGAGGACTTACAGCGAATGAATTTTTCATTATAATAATACAGGTGATACCCAAAGGGTGATACAAAGAGCCTCAAGATATCATAATATTACACGGCATAAAACCGCAATGCCAATTTTTCAAAGATATTGTTAATCACCTCACTATAGAAGTATTTGACCGGAAAAATTGGTTGGAGATCCCAAAGTGACCGACATTAATACAATTACATTTTCTCCTGACGGTAAAATTCAATATAATCTGCGCCACACTTCTGATTGGAAATTATTACCACAACGACCGAAATTATTTCCAACATGTATGTTCTAAGATTTGCCAGCCTTACATCCGCAGAGAAGGAGGATCAGAGCTGAGGAATTCGAACATCTTCAAATTTTAAAACGGATTCTGCTACCGGATTTTCATTCATTAACGATAACATTTCCCATTATTAATTATTACAGCGCTGAGTTTTCACTATCAGCTTTGATAAAGTTTTTATTTAGACGGTTTTCATCCATTTCACATTGATGTTTTTTGTTAGTTTCAAGTTCTATAATTTTCAATAAAGTATCTATTGAAGCTACTGATTTATTCATTGCTTAGCGACAAGAAAAACTTTCGGAAATGTATATAACTCCATCTAAATTTATGGCAAATACTTGATTAGGTCATTTCTAATAATATTCTCATGTTCATTACTGCACGGGGTCCACTTATTTAAAATGTATGTTATATGATAAATTTGAATTCTAATGTTGGGAATTACTGAATTAATGAAACTTCATTGTGCCTCCTGTAAAATCGTTGATTTTGGAATAAGGTGGATCGCAAAGCATTTATATGTATGTACTAATGCTTATAAACAACATCGGTTAAATCGATCTGTCGGAAAACCTGTCAGATTTTACGAAAGTGAATCCAGTTTTGTGTTGGTTTGCCATAAAATTGAAAAATTGTTCGATTTTCGAATGCAGAAAAGTTGGATATGATATGTATTTATGGCGAAGCAAGAAGGAACGCAAAAGAAGCAGTGATAATATACGCTAATCGGTATTCCGACAGAAGATTACCGTCAGACAAAACATTCACGGTCATAACAACGGTATAATACACAAACATAGTTGTCACTATTGGTCTGACGTGAACCCTCATTGGATTAAAAAAACGTGACATCAGTCTGTGTGGGGGGTTAATGGTTGGTGGGGAATCATTGATGGTTATTTGATAGGACCTAATTTTTACGAAGGAATTCTCAATGGAGAGAGGGTACTTGCTTTTCCTCCAACATGTGTTACCGTATCTCTTGGAGAATTTACCAATACAAACTCGACTGAATATGTGGTTTCAACAAGATGGGACACCTTCGCATAATAAAAGAATAATTACCCAATATTTGGATGACACTTTTCATGAGAAATGGATTGGAAATAAGGGTCCAATACCATGGCCAGCTTGAAGTCCAGATATGACTCCCTGGATTTCTTTTTGTGGGGATATAATAAAGACTTAATTTATATGCGACGTCCACAAAATGTAGATGATTTGAAAACAAATGTTTGTGCTTCCATATCGCGAGCGACGCTTTTAGGTGTCACAAATCAAGAAATATGTACAATATGTGTATTCTACGTGAAGGGAGGGAGTTCGAACACTTACTAAAATAATTCATGTTATCACTTTAATTTTTTCGTTATTACCATCATGTTGGCGGTAGAGTTTTGCTAAAGTAAAATATTTTTTTGTAATTTGTAACATCCATTTTAGTTTGTATTATCTGCGATTTTACAGAAACACACAACTAGATGATGATGAAACGGCAATGCCACTATAACTAATAGATCAATTTTATTAAACTCGTGTTATTGCTTTTTATTTTGACTTATTCATGGCCTTCTTTATAATGTGCAATGAAATTGCTGTTTTTTACCAGTATTCAAGGGAAACTATGGGTGTGCTATATGGCTGAATTCAGAATTTGATGCAGAATCGCAAAAAGCATCGAACAATTTGGGATAACATTTGAAAAAAATGGCATCGGTGTCGCGACGCCCTAACGGATGACGCCTAGTGATGGATCTCTACGTAAATGAGAGGACCATTTGGCATTAAGATAATCTATTTTCACGAAATAAGGATATCATCTTTCATTTCCCAGATGTTTGCCTTCGGAGTTTTATATGGGACACCCTATATATATTGTTATGTTATAACGTACCAGTAATTTATTTTAAAAGGAAAAAAAAAATTTCATAAAAAACCCACAAAAACAATAATTACTTATTAGTTAAGAGTTCATGAGATATGGTTTTTACATATTTTTGAGATTCTATTTCCTTTATATAGGCAAATACTGTAATGCAATCATTTTCATACATTGTCAAAATGATTACAACTTATAATTGTTTTGAAAGACAACAAAAAAGTCTAGATTAATAAAATCATTCTGAATTATATGTGATCAACAAAATTATAAGCTTGAACATACAGTATATGAAAGTGTATCTAACTAAAAATAGCCAATGGGAGAACAACAAACTTCTTGATGACAATAGCCAATCAGGGAACAGTATAATCAGATGTAAGATTTGAAATTGTGGAAAAATAAGAACTGTGAAGTGTCAGAGACAATTATCATCAAATATTGTATATAGTTTTTAAGAAAGGTAAATTATAATAGTTCATAAGTTTTGACAAATAACCCCAAATGAGTGATGAAGTGACAAGAAAGTGCGTGAGTTTGAAAATTCAAATATTATGGACAAAACAGAAATGGTATCCAGGGAATGAAAAAACAAAGCCAGAGGAAGATTGAAAAAAATTCGAAAAGAACGCCACGTACAAAACTTTAGGAGAAAGGAATTTCAAGATTTTCATGAATACAAGGTATTTTGTCTATAGAAACTAACCAATTCAACCTCAAGAGAATTTCGATAAAAATAAATAAGAGAAACAAGATTACCTTTTATGTACTCCACATAAAACCGTTTCCGAGCTGATTTATGGTATTTGTATGGTTCCTTTCGTAATGAAGAGTCCCTGAGAGCAGTAGATTGGAAAAGGACTTCATATTATTGGCTTATTTTGTAGGAGCGACAGTTCCAGCTCCAGGTATAAACTTTTCTAGTGCACATCACAAACTGAATAACCTTACAACATAACTCGTATCGTATCTGAAGAACTCTATTTTGGTATTTAACTATAAAAGATTTCTTCCAACCCAAAGAAAAAGTGAGGTTGTGTATTCTTTATCCATCACTGTTTCTAATTATTGTCTATGAAAATCTGTTTGATCATAGTATAAGTTATCTATCGTAGGCCAGGTTAATATAAGTTTTTTCTGAATAAAGGAAATAATTGTTTTTCGATACTTTTTGGTTTATTTTCCACAATGATATGATCTGCAATCGTACTTATAAACACAGAAATTGACATCAAGACCAGGGTAGTGGCTCTATTGCCAGGACCGGCTATCTGAGACGAAAGGCGAACCAACTGAGTTTAGTCGTGGTAAGAAAGGGTAATAACAATTGGCAGCAACGTAACGAGAAAACAGCTAGCAATTATTATTTCATAACAATATATTATACAGGGCAAAAATAATTATCTATCAATATTTCATAACAAAAAGGTATTATCATATCACAATTATTTTTACAAATCATTATTACATAACAATTTGTCGTTCCAACGCGGGACAAAATTAACAACAATTTGTTTTTACAATTCAACTTACTATTACAATATATATATATATATATATATATATATATATATATATATATCAAAAACTTTTATGAAAAAAAAAATTCTAAAAAATTTTAAATAAACTTTATATATATATATATATAATATATATATATAAATTTATTTCAAAGTTTTTAGAAATTTTTTTTTTCATAAAAGTTTTTGATTTTGCTCAAACTCAAATTGCACCCCCCAAATCTTATTTATCTCCAGTGGTATACGAGAGAGGTGGAATAATGTGAATGTAGCTTAAGAGTAAAGTACCTTTATTTTTCAAAATACACCTAAAGCTCATTTGAATAAATGACTTTCAATTTGAATTGAAAATTCAGAATTACAGCCTCCTATTCCAAAAGCAAGTTTTTACTGATTTTTTTATTCACTACCCTATGTATTATGAGAATTTGTAATGTCATGGAACACTTATAATTGAATATTTCCTGAATGACCATATTGAGTTGAGTTCCGTCCAACTATAAACTAGAAAATTGCATTAATCGAACTTGGTGCCGACAAAATCTCATTTCTTGTTGCCATTGACAAAAAAAATATATTTTTCATAATTGAGGTATAACAAATGACATCTGCAGTTCAAAATCAATTGAAAGCAATAACCTTAATCTAGAGCGCAGAAAGCACAAATAATGTCATTTCAGACATTGACATCTAACGAGGTAATTTTGAATCTTCACAAGACACAAAATACGCATGCTCTAAAAGCTCTTTGATATCTTGTAATTGGATGAATTCTCATCATACGGGATCAGCACTCTAGATTAAGGTTATGTCGGTGGTTGTAACCAACGTCAAAAGATGTCATTTGTTGTACCTATCTAAATTATGAAAAATGTATTTTTTTTCACAATGGCAACAAGAAATGTAATTTTGTCGGCACCATGTTCGATTAATGCAATTTTCTTGTTAATAGTTGGACGGAACTTAACTTCATATGAGTCATTCAGGTAATATTCAATGATAAGTGTTCTATGAAATTACAAATTCTCGAAATACATAGGGGGGCAAATAAAAAAAATGGAAAAAATCATTAAAAACTTGTTTTTGGAATACGAGGCTGTTATTCCGAATTTAGAATATTCTTCACATTGTAAGTCATTTATTCAAATAAACTATAGGTGTATTTTGAAAAATAAAGGTACTTTACTCCTGAGCTACTTTCAAATGATTCCACTTCCCTCGTATACGAATGGGGATAAATATAATTTGGATGGAGCAATTTGAATTTGAGCAGAAGCAAAAACTTTTGTAAGGAATAACATTCATTTTCTGGGAAATTTAAAATAAACTTTTTTCCCATTTGTTGCCAAAAATCTGCCGGACACTGTAAATATAAATATATATATATAGTAGAACTAATACATATTTTTTATTTTTTCAGAGCTACTTAAATCGTCCGATCCATTCAAAAAAAGTTGGAATACGTTTTTATTAACAATTTTCGCAAATATTTTTGGGAATCGTTTGATCGAGAAAACGTTCCAGAATCCGAAAGTGCAGACATTACTGAAGTCAAATGAGAAATTCGATGTTGTCATAATAGGACAATGGCTAAGCGAGGGATTGAGTGCTTTCGCTTCCCATTTCGATGCACATCTCATAATGTTGAATTCACAAGAAATCAGTTCGTGGAATAATCAACTGGTGGGGAACCCGTCATTGCCGTCATTTTTTTCGGAAACTGTACTCAACTATCCAATTGAGATGTCACTCTGGCAGCGTATGAATAACACCCTTTATAGATTTTGGATGTATATCAACCAGAGGTTAATCTCTTTCCGTACGCAAAACCGACTGATCCGAGAATTCTTCCCAAATCCTATTGATCTAGAAAACTCCATCTTCAATATGTCTCTGATATTATCTAACTCTCATGTGAGTTTTTCGAGACCCCAAGCCAATGTTCCCAATTTGATAGAAATTGGTGGTTTTCACATCAAGCCACCGAAAAAGTTACCAGATGATCTTCAGGAATTCTTAGACGATGCAAAGGAGGGTGTAATTTATTTCAGTATGGGCTCCAATTTGAAAACCAAAGATTTACCTTCAGAAACAAGAAATCAAATTCTCAAAGCATTCAGCAGACGAAAGGAGAAAATACTATGGAAATGGGAGGATGATTTTTTACCAGGACAACCTCCCAATGTTTTTTTAAAGAAATGGTTTCCGCAGCAAGATATTTTAGGTGAATTCCTATATTTTTCAAATTATACCCATTGTTGACGAAATTATCTGTGTAGGAGATATGAACGTTGATCTTCTCAAACCAGACAATGTTCTCAGCAAATGTTTTCATGCCTATGACTTCGAACAAATAATAAACGAGGCCACTAGGGTAGGTAATACATCGGTTTCATTGTTAGACCCCATTTTTCTATAGAATGCTAGTCTGATAAGCACTTTTGGTGTTTTGGATGCTAGTACTATATCAGACCACAACCTGGTATTTTGTACAATAAAAATCGATAAATTTCAACGTGACGCCAAATTCATTACCTTCAGGGATTTTAAGAACTTTCACCTTAACAACTTCCTCGAGGATATGACGAACGCACCACTCAACGATATCTTCACCATCAATAATGTTGATGAAAAAGTTGATATTTTCAACAATATTTTGCTCGCTTTATTTGATAAACATGCCCCAATCAGAACAGTACGGGTAAACAAACCCAAAGCACCTTGGCTCACATATCCCCTGAGAGTTATGATGGAAGAACGAGATGATGCGTTGGCTAAATACAGAAGGATCACCTAATTACCTGATTGGGAGCGTTATAAAGAACTCAGAAATTTTACTTTAGCCTCAATTCGCCGCGAGAAAAAGCATTCCATGATCGAGTCCTCAGTACAAATAATTCCACACATCTTTGGAAAGAACTCAACCATCACATTTCGAATGAAACACCAGTCGTTATCCCTAGTCACCTTCAGAACCCTGACGGAATCAACGATTATTTCTGCTCTGTCTCTGTCGATAAGGCGCCCGATGGCGATCTACTCGATTTCTATAGAAATAATCGCTTCAATAATATCGGAAAGGATTTCTATTTTGAATGTCTCACTATTCCTGAAGTGAATGATATTCTAAATCACCTAAAATCTAATGCATGTGGATCAGATTGCAATCATTCATGTATGCTCAAGTACTGTACCCCTTCATTGACTCTTACTTAACCCATATCATCAATTACTGCCTAGAAAAAGCCTATTTTCCCAAGCTATGGTAGAAGGTCATTATGAAAACCCCTACCCAAATTGAAAAACCCACTCACCTTCTCCAATAAGTCTTCTACCAGCCTTTTCAAAAATTTTTGAAAGAGCTGTTCCCAATCAACTAACAGCCTTCATTATATCTGATAACATTCCTCCGGACTACCAGACAGGGTTTCGGAAGGGGTACATTACGGCTTTACTAAATGTAAGCGATAGTATTGTTGCCAATATGGATGAAAAAAACGTCAACGCTCTAGTACTATTGGATTTTTCTAAGGCGTTCGACACCATTAGCCATAAACTCCTCCTTTCCAAGCTCAAAAATTGCGGATGTTCGGCAAACGTCATCAATCTTTTGAATTCCTACTCAGGCGACCGATATCAAAAGGTGCATGTTGACGTAAAACCTTCATCTCTTAAAACTGTAATATCAGGAGTACCCCAAGGCTCAATTCTCGGCCCTCTCCTGTTTTTGTTATTCACTGCCGATATTTTTTCTCATGTTAAACATTGCCAGGTACAAGCATTTGCTGACGACACTCAGTTATATCATTGTATTGCATCCAATAATATTATAGTATCCCAAAAACAAATAAATGACGACCTTCAAATTATAAACACTCTGTCTGACAAACACAATTTGAAGCTGAATCCTGGCAAATGCCATGTCATGTTCTTCGGAAACAAAAACCAAAGGCAATATGTTGAAAATCACATGAAACTCAATATAGGAGACCAAATACTCAAATCGGTTGACTCTGCAAAAAACTTAGGTATTATTTTCGATGAAGATTGGAAATTCAATGCACATATAAAACAACTTTTGATAAAGTTCTATGCCACTCTCCAAGTTCTCTATCCATATAGACAAAGCTTGTCCCCTAGTACAAAAAAGCTTCTTTCCCAATCACTTATACTATCTATCCTCAAATATGGAGACCCTGTCTATGGCCCCTTCTTAGATTCGGCAAACCAATCCAAAATATAACGCGTGTCTTCGCTTCATCTCCGGGATACGAAAATTCGAACACATTTCCCAAGCTCGTGCCAGTCTGTTCTCAGGGAATATAACTATTGTAACATCACCTACACAGTATTGAAATCGAAAACACCGGTTCCTCTATAATGCTTAATAGGTTAAGTGTAAGAGTAGCTTTAGCTAAACTTCGCCTATTACGTAATATTGAAATATTAAATGAAAGTCGATTATTATTATTATTATAAAATCATATTTATTTCTGTTTCTATAATAATTGCCGAGTGGTACACGAAATAATTGATATTTGCAAGGCAAATATTCCCAATGGATCTCCTGTTGATCCCTTTACCAGCATTTTCTTAATACATGATTACTATTATTGGTAGATGGCTCAGTTTCTGTTGAATAAGTTTCTTGCTCAATACAAGGCTTATAAAATTGTGAATTTCCTGTTTATTCAGCCTCTTGTGGGGTATTCATGTTGAAAAGGGAAACATTCTCAATCGAATAGAAATATTTTCCTGAGAATTGAAAAATCCATGATAAAAATGAAGTTTTTTTTTGTGAATGTCCAACAGAAAACAACTACTTCCCCGGCTGAAGCGACGCTGGACATTGAACTACATCTGAACTATGATTATTATCTTCCTGGCTAACTTGTTCTTCTGATAAATATACATCTTGCACATGCCCCTTCATTTCATTAGTACTCAAGTCAATATCAATGTTTCTAGATCACAGCAATGGATCTGATAACCAAACAAGCCACATCTGCATGCTCAAGTGCCTTGCAAAAAATGTGAAATTTTGAATAACAGAGAGATTCGCCAATTGATTACACTTGGAATAAAATACATCATTCGGGTTGAATGGAAAAGTCCACATCTCCTGAACCCATTTTCAATAGGTCTGAATCCCATCTTCTTTAATTGATTTCAAAGCCTCATCGAGAGATTCTTCCGTATATCGGTTAATGGGTCTCGTACTCTTTTCAGCAGTTTTGTTTTTTACTTTAGGCATTTTCGATCAACTGAATAATGAAAAAAGTTTTTCAGCAAATTATTTGGGGGCTGAGTTTAGGAAATTAATACTCCTATAGTCAGCCACTATGTTTATAAGCGGCTGACTACTGGTCAAAACTGGCAGAAAACGCCATATTCCTTATTAAAATGTTCATCATGGTATAATCTCAACTCGGTCGGAAAATAAGGCCCATTATCCTATATTTCCTAAAACCCAGTAGTCGGCCTCATAGACTGACTATAGAAATTTCACAAAAATTGAGAATCCTATTGCCAACCCCCACTAATTTGTGGTTATTGAAAGAAAAATAAGGAAAAAGGTCTAAAAACATGTTAATTTATTCATACTGATTAGGCGGTTTCACACTTGAACCTAGAAAGTTATAATTTATAATTTATGGATGAAAACTTAACAAATATTAAACAACTGATGCAAGCTGAATACATCACTTTCAAAGAATGACAGGCAGCACTGAAATGGCGTCAATTATATAAATTCTGATATACAGGGTGTTAGTGAATAAGTGCGACAAACTTCAGAGGGTGACTCTGCATGGAAAAATCATGACAGTTTTCTATATAACTTTTGTCCGCAAATGCTTCGTTTTCCGAGATACGGGGTGTTGAAGTTTTTCTTAAAACCTGACTATTTATTTATTGATCTGAAACCGGTCGAGATATGCAAATGAAATTTGGCGAGTTTCAAGAAGTGAATATTGCGCATTTTTTGACCTGCAACTAAAAATTTTATGTTCATCATTGGCGCGTATACGGGTAATGATCTCAATTTTTTCAGAGAAAAAAATGGTACTCCACTGAGATATTTCATTTTTACATTCCTTGTTCAATTTGTGACAAAACATCTCTCCTGTGTTTTTTCGTATGGGGCGCCGTTTTTATGCAAAAAAATTAAACATCCTAACGCGTATTTGTCATAGTAGGCTACTGTCAACATTCTGTTAAATACGAATATTCCAACGAAATGTCAAATTAGCGTTTCTTTATTTTTGAGCTTCCAGTTTGGTATAACATTAATGATAATAAGTAATTAATTTTTCTTTTATTGAAAAGAATGGAAAATTATACAAATGCGGAATTGTCAAACATGCATTTTGTCAATGGTCGAAGCTCGACGATTGTATGCTGAGTTGTATCCAGGACGTAGGGTACCCCATCACACAATATTTGCTCTCTTCACCAACGTTTGCGCGAAAATGGTATATTTAAGAAACAAACGGCTGACTGTGGGCGCCCTCGAGAAGTACGAACTGTGCAACTAGAAGAAGCAGTTCTCGAGTTGATTGAAGAGTCACCTGACACAAGTACTCGAAAATTTGCCAACATACTGAATGTAAGCCACTTCACTGTATTTAAAATTCTTAAAGAACAGCAATTGTATCCGTTTCATATTCAACATGTGCAAGCTCTACTACCTAGAGACTTTTTTCCGCGCCTAGATTTTTGCTATTGGATTCTTCACCAAATCGATAAAATTCCTAATTTTTCAAATGGCGTTTTGTTTACTGACGAGGCTAATTTTGGATAACAGTGTATACGAAATTTCCATAACAATCACCTCTGGGCTGAGAAAAATCCACATGGAATCTTTGAAGCTCATTTTCAGCATCAGTTTTCAGTTAATGTATGGCTTGGGGTACTTGATGATCATTTGCTCGGTCCATATTTCCTCCCACAACGACTAACAGGCGACTCTCACCTTAATTTCCTGAAGGAAGAGTTACCTGTTCTTCTTGAAGGAATTTCTCTACAGCCGAGACAACACTTCTGGTTCATGCATGATGGTGCACCAGTCCATTTCAGCATTATTGTACGTAATCATTTAGATACAGTATATCCAAATCGTTGGATATGTAAGGGAGGTACGGAACATTGGCCTGCTCGATCTCCGGATTCAAATCCTCCAGATTTTTGCAATTGGGGTTTTCTTAAGTCATAAGTTCATTCCACTCCCGTCGAAAATGTCGAAGACCTGAGGGATCGAATTAAAGCCGGTTGTGAGACAATAAGAAATACACCAGGAATATTTGCGCGAATACGACAATCAATGAGGCGAAGAGTTGAATCTTGTATCACGTCTGAGAGAGGACATTTTGAACATTTGTTGTATCTTTGCGCCCATTTATTTATTAGTGTTATTTTCTGTTATTGTTCTGGTTTAACGTTATTGTATTAGATAGTTCTTGCTAATGAATTACAGAAATGAAAAATACGCGTTAAGATGTTTTATTTTTTGCATACGGAAAAAATTCATCGGAGATTTTTTGTCACAAATTGAATGAGAAATTAAAAAAAGATTTATTTGAAATATCTCAGTGGCGTACCATTTTTATTCTTTGAAAAAATTGAGATCATGACCCGTATGCGCGCCAATGATGAGCATAAAATTCTCAATTGCATGTTAAAAATGCGCAATAACTACCTCTTGAAATTCACCAAATTTCATTTGCATATCTCGACCGGTGTCAGAGCAATAAATAAATAGTCAGTTTTCAAGAAAAACTTTTACACGCCGTATCTCGGAAAACGAAGCAAGTTATATAGCAAACTGTAATAATTTTTTCATGCAGAATCACCCCTGAGGTTTGTCGCACTTATTCACTAACACCCTGTATATCAGGAGTGAACTGTTTTCTGTAATTCTGTGATATAAAAATGGCTGAGCACCAGAATGTAAGAGGAGGACTCTTTTATTTGAATGTTTATATCTCATGTTCAATTTTAAGTGATTGATACGCCACTGGTGATTGAACGTGTTAAGTTCAATTTGAGTTTCGCATAGAATATTTTCAAAGTTATGATAGAAATACAGTTCAATAAATCATACTTTTTTTACTATACGGTGAACAAAGTGCCGTACACTGGTGATAAACATTTTATAGTTGTGGAACGTGTAAAATCTGCATATAATTACTGTAAGTTGTTGTTGCTTGCACGTTCTGTCTGCTTTGCACTTTGCATCGAAATCAAACCCACGTTCGTACACTATATAGGCAACCAACAATACAGCTATGCTGTATTCAAGATTGCAGACACTAGGGGTACAAAACTATAATCATTAACATCCCAGCTCCATTTGCCTTTGACTACATAGGTAAAAGTAGCATCAACAGTCCAAAGAACATGCATACTCCATCGTCTTCATCCTATAATACTACTTTTCCCGCTCCAGCCTCATATGTCGATGCAGCAAAGTCTCAAACATTTCCCAAGAAGGACCAAGCCATACTTTTTCACTCATCTGATGACTCAAAACTATTTGATTACGTAAGATCTGTTGGTAATATAGTAGGCCCCAAAAACATATGCTTCGCCTCCAGAATATCAAATAACAGAATCTGTATATACCTGAAAAATGTCGAATTTGTCGACGAACTCATACAAAATCATCCTATCCTCCAAGTGGGTGAAACTGACCTTCCAGTTAGAAGACTAGTGACATCAGCTAAGCGACTGATTATTTGGAATGTCAGCCCCTCCATACCGAATGATTCAATAGAGACATCGCTGAGCGATTATGGCTTACAACTTGCCTCTCCCATCACTTTCTTGAAAGATGGCATTCCAGGTGACGAATACAATCACATCCTATCTTTTCGCCGACAATTTTATCTAATACCTCCTTCAGAAAACTTTGAAATGCAAACTTCCCTTTTGATAACATTCGATAGGAACTCACATCGAATAATCCTATCCACGGATAAAACGGGATGCTTTTTATGCAAGGAAAAAGGCCATCTAGCAGCGAACTGTCCAAATATCAACATAGCTAATGAATTGCCATCTGACAACACACAAACAGGAAATATCGGCAATGATCCTCCCGTAGCTACTAATATCCAAAGCCAGAGTCACCACAACCTGGACAAAAAAGAGGACCAACGGAGTCGGTTGATGACAGCGACTCGCCCGAACCTCACTCCTCCAAACCCCCAAATGATGAAACCCCCCTAATGTCGCCTCCCGCACAAGCAGCAGCTCAGGAAATTCCGAAACACGCCAGAAAGAAACCCAAGAAAAGCTCCTCTGATATCCCAAAAATATCAGAGGCTTCGGAAAAAACCACAAGGGATCTCTATAGCAATGATCCTAGTAAGATCCCAGTCAACAACCTCTTAGCATTCCTTGAAAACTCTTTCGGTTGCAGTAACCCATGGAAATAAGCTCAATACTTCACTGAGAACATCGAATCACTTCTTTCCGATATGCATATTATTTACCTACATCTCACAGACAGATCACTCAAAAATATATTCTCTAATCACCAAGAAACTGAAAAAAGAAGTAGAGCCAGATATGGATGAAAGGATCCAATCCGATATCTTAGAGGACGAGAATCAGTCCGACAGCTCACAATCATCAAGAAAATCTACCTTTTAACATTCACATTGATTCAGTGGAATTGTGATGGGTTCTATGTCCATCTTGAACGGATTGAACACCTTATCTCACTTACTAAAGCAGAAATCATATGCCTACAAGAAACACATTTCAAAGAGCACCAAAAATGTCTCCTGAAAGGCTTTGAAGGGTACCACAGAATAAGGAGTGAGTGCCTGAGAGCAAGTGGAGGAACCTCAGTATTCATATTAAGTGATCTCTATTCAACGTATTTACCACTGAACACCGAACTCGAGGCCGTTGCTGTTACAACCTGGTGACCCAACGAACTTACAATATGCAGCATTTATATACCGCCGAGTCACACACTTACTGAATGTGAATTAGTTGACATCATTTATCAACTACCTCCACCCTTCATAATTGTTGGGGACTTCAACGCCCACAATGAAATGTGGGGATCTATTAAATCCTTCGGCAAAGGCAACGTAGTCGAAAATGTAATAAACATCACTGGTATATGCCTTCTCAATTCCAGTACGCACTTTAACATCTCTTCAGGCAGATCTTCCTCCATAGATCTGAGTCTGTGTGACCCAAGAACGTTTCCCTCGCTTACATGGAAAGTTTCAGATGACCTTTTCGACAGTAACCACTTCCCAATCATGATTTCCGATGACAGTCGAGTAACCTCCAATGATATTACTAAGTGGAGAATCTCCCAAGCTGACTGGGTTAGATTTAGAACAGAAACTGATCACAAACTGAGCCAAGTTCACTTCACCGGAGATATTCACGCTGAAGTAATTACATTGGCCAACTGCATCACCTCCGCTGCAGACATGTATATCGGAAAATCAGTAATCTCTGCTTCCCGAAGAAATTCACCTTGGTGGAATGAAAACTGTGGTGCCGCTGTCCGCGAATGTAAAAAAGCATTGAATAAATACCGAAGGATCAGAAGTGAGGAGAATCTCATAATCTTCGAAAGAATGAGGGCTAAAGCTAAACTCGTACTGAAACAGAGCAAAAAGGCTTCCTGGAGAAATTACACTTCTTCCATAACCAGTGATACTCCCCCCACTCAAATATGGGTAAAAACCACAAATTAGTGGAAATAAAACACATTCCAAAATACCTGCATTGCCATACCGAAATGATTTAATAACTCATGACCAGCAGATAGCAAACCTTTTGGGAGGAAGTTTTCAGTCGAATAACCACTATAACCCTAATCCATCTCCCCTTGATGCCGAAGACACACCAATCCCATCCATAGCTCAGCAATCGGACTCCGGAATCTCTGAATCTTCCATTGACTTTTCATGAACTCTTAACAACTTTACCCACATGCAAAAACTCTGCAGCGGGACCTGACGATATACCTTTCATCTTTCTGAATAATCTGTCCACTTACAGTCTAACAAAACTCCTCAACCTCTATAATTTCGTTTGGATGAATAAGGAATTTCCTAATTTATAGCGCGATTCTATTGTGCTCCCTATTCGTAAGCACGACAAGCCTCCAACTGATCCTTCTTCATATCGTTCAATCTCACTCACATGCACAATGTGCAAGTTACTGGAAAAAATACTGAACAAAAGGCTCCTCTGGTACCTCCAAAAGCATAAAATCTTAGACCCAGCCCAATCAGGTTTCAGATCAAATCGCAGTACTGCAGATAACCTATTACTGTTACAATCGCCCATCATCACAGCTTTCCAAAACAAACAGGACGTGATCGCAGCTGCTTTTGATATAAAAAATGCTTTTGATACCGTGTACAGACCGAATATCTTAGCAAAACTCAAAGAATGCTATATCACAGGCAACATGTATTCACTTATTGAAAATTTCCTGCGAAACCGAACCTTCAAAGTAACTGCTAATGGAAAAACCTCCTCGATTTATAAACAAGAAAAAGGCGTTCCACAGGGATCAGTCCTGAGCCCTACTTTATTTACCCTCGCTATCAACGATATTGGCAAGAAAAATAATCCCCTGTGAAATATATGCTGTACGCAGATGACTTAATAATTTACTGTCACGGAAGAGAAACCCTCTCTACTACCAGATTGATACAGGCCGCTGTAGATCAGCTGTCTCAGTTGTCCCTCAAGACAGGCTTCGAATTTTGTGCCGCGAAATCTAAAATAATTAAATTTACTAGACGATCTTTCAGCACTCAGATTCCGAGAGTATCACTAAATGGTACTGACCTCTCAGCCGTGGATCAACATAAGATATTAGGACTTACTTTCGACACCAGACTCAGCTGGAAACAGCATATCAAGAATACCAAGACTGACTGTTGGCGGAGAATGAACGTCCTAAAAACAATATCACACCAACAATGGGGAGCAGAAGAAGATATCTTGCTCAAAATCTACAGATCTCTCATCCGTTCATGACTGGATTATGGTAGCTTCATATATATGTCAGCGTCTAAATTCGACCTAAAATCCCTCGACACTATTCAAAATACCTCACTGAGAATCTGTCTTGGAGTTTTTCGATCAAGTCCCTCAATAAGCCTGTGTCTGGAAGCTAATGAAATGCCTATGAAGCTACGGAGACAACAATTGCTTCTGGCATACTCCGCTGGAATTGCAGCAAATCCTGAAAACTCTGCCCATAGCTTACTAAAACCTTCTATGAATCCGACAAGCCACCCTCCTAAATTACGATCTTTCACACATATTGTCCAACCCTACTTTCGAGATATCGATATTTCAGCTACCAATCACTATGCAATATCTCCCTCTCCCCCTTGGACTAAATCGTTACCGAAACTTAATCTCTCACTCACGTCATACCACAAACACGAAACCAACGAACTCCTCCTGAGACAATCATTTCTAGAGTTGATCAATTCGAATTATTTTGATAATATTCTGTTTACTGATGCTTCTAAAGGCCAACTGGGTGTTGGTTGCTCAGCTACAAACACTGACAGTGTGGTCAAACAATGTTTACTTCCAATCTCCGCCACAGTCCATACAGGCGAACTGTATGCAATTTTCTTGGCCCTAAATTCTATAACACCGGACTATCGGAACGTTGCAATCTGCACAGACTCCCTAGCCTCTATTCACTCCATCAGAAATATATTCACAGATCACCCACTGGTACAAACTATACATAATATTTCCAGCGAACTCGCTACTATGGTGGTGTCTCTCTGGACCCCATCACACGTAGGAATTACTAGGAATGAATTTGCTGACGATGCAGCCAAAAGTGCATTGTCTGCCAGTTTAACACTCGAAAACATACAGTTACCAACTGACCTGAAAACATTTTTCAAAAACTGTGTCCAAAAGTCCTGGCAAACCCACAGGAATGAACTAAACTTCATGAGATCAGGCCGACAACAGCTCCACTCTAATTACCTAATCTCCAAAGAAAAGAAAAGGTAATTGTGCGCAGACTAAGAATTGGACATATTTGAATAACCCATGGACATCTGATGGCCTCTGAAGGCCCCCCTTTTTGTACAACCTGCAATGTCCCAATCACTGTGAAGCATATCCTGATAGAAGGCGCACATTTCGCCACAAATCGTAGGAAACATCACATCCATGGAAACCTAGCAGAAATGCTCACTGATGCATATAAAATAAAAAATAGTGTTCTCTTTCTAAAAGATATTGTTTTATATAATAATATCTGATATTACCTCACAATGTATATATCCCATTCAGTGCATTTTAACAAACTGACCTGTATATATTCCATATTGCTGTATTGTTCATGTGCCAATGGCCTTCGCAACTCGAAATAATCAGAATACACATTTTTCTTCAGAAATTATGGTGGTAACTTGCAAATTTTTTATATAGCGAGGAACATTATGTACTAGATGTTCCTGTTGTTGAAAGGGTATTTTGCATCTTTCTATAGTACTTCACAACTAATTTTTTAGGTAGGGACCATTTATTCTCGAAATTGAGGAATCGCATTCCTCTACTCAGATCAATCATTTCTGATTTGCCATGACGATATGAGCTGTATTGTTGATATATCCATGATTTTTTGTTGACTATATGGTTTGTGAATACGAATTATTTCAGCACATCCCAACCTGAAGGTTTTCTTATCACACGGAGGGCTTCTCAGTATTATCGAAACAGTTTATCATGGGGTGCCAATAATATCCATACCAATATTCGGAGATCATTTCGCGAAAGCAGATTACGCCAAGCAACATGGATTTGGACTGGTGTTACCCCTATCAGATATAACTGACGAAAAATTGTCTTCACTTTTGGATGAAATCATAAATAACTCCACGTAAGTAATATTAGGATTCTAATAACTATGTGATGTTGAACCGCTTCTAATGAAATGATTGCATGATAATAGGACTCATTACTGAAACAACGAGTAGGATATATCATACCTGTTAACATATTGATACGAAACATATTGTAGCGCAGCCAGTCCACTGAAAATCCGAATATAAAATAGAATATCATGAAAATCGCGATATCATGGATATTTTGGTTATCATCTCATCTGACCCAATAGGGAGTCTTTGTCGATTAGTAGCAATTGTGTATACTTACCATCCCATTACTTTTAAATCTTGACTCGTCCTACCAAAACCTGGAAAAACTGGACTGAAGACTCTGGAGAAGCTGGTGGATAGGCATATAAGGGACGGTGCACTGGTAGTGAGCCCATTGCATCGAGAACAATATGCATACAGGACCGGCTGCTCAACAGAAACAGCACCCCACAAATTAGTAGAGCGAATGGATAACACGGTGGAAAACAAAGAGGTATTAATAGCGGCCTTCCTAGACTTAGAAGGAGCTTTTAATAACACCTCTATAGACTCAATCATCAGGTCTCTTAGGCAGAGAGGGGTCGAGAAACCCTGTGTGGTCTGGATAGACTCAATAATAAGAAACAGGATGATACACAAAACCCTAATGGAGGAGAGTGTAGTGGCCCGGGCGGCCAGAGGATGCCCGCAGGGGGGAGTTCTCTCCAGTCCTGTGTAATCTGGCCATGGACGGAATACGGGTCTCTGAAAAGAAAAGGTCATAAAACCCTGGTACCCTGACGACATAGTACTCCTAGAACAAGGGAAATTCAACACCACGGTTACGAATCACATGCAAGAAGCCCTAAACCTGGTTACCAAATGGACAGACTGTGAGGAATTGAATATCAACCCTCAAGAAGCAACCGTAGTAACATTCACACGACGACGAAAACTGGAGGAACTAGGTCCTCTTAAACTTCGAGGAGAAACTATACAGAGCAAAAGAGAAGTCAAATATCTTGGGGTGACACTGGACTCGAAATTGACCTAGAACCAGTATCTGACGAAAGTGACCTGAAAAGCGGAGACCACACTAATTGTGGCGAGACGCTCATTTGGAAAAAATGGGGCTAAAACCACACTTGGTATACTGGTTGTATAACATGGTGGTAATACCGGCCATAACGTACGCCTCCCTGGTGTGGCGGTCAAAAACACAACAAAGGAACGCTAAAACCAAACTAGGCGTGGTGCAAAGACTTGCCAGCGTAGGCATTACAGGTGCAATTGAATCAACGCCTACGGCAGCTATGTAGACCCTGCTGGGATTGCCTCCTCTTCACTTGCTGATCCAAGAAAAAGCAAGGCTAGGTGCTGGACATACTGGACAACATAAACGTTGGGACAGGAAACATGAGAATCGTGAGCATTGTAAACAGGAACGTGCTGGACCTGAGATCGGATCATAGTGCAAAACGATTCTCCTTTGACAAGTCATACAGGGTAGCACTACCAGACAGAACTGTATGGAACATCACAGAACTCAACACCATTCTGCAGGGCAAGATCTGGTATACAGACGGATCAAATATGGAGAATGGTGCGGGAGCAGGAGTGTACTACATAAACACCAGGACCGAGTTTAGCTACTCCCTGGATCCTCACACCTCTGTATTCCAAGCGGAGGTCTACGCAATCCTTCAATGTGTGAGGGAAAACATTAGGAGAGCAATAGTAGAGGAACGGATTCACATTCTCTCAGACAATCAGGCGGCACTGAAGGTTCTAAGTAGCCAGGAAGTGATGTTCCAACTGGTATGGACCTGCACAGAAACTGACAATTTTAGCATAACAAAACCGAGTCAAGCTGATTTGGGTGCCAGGATATCGAGGATTTGCAGGTAATGAAAAAACCGACGAACTTGATAAAAGAGGATCGGAAAAGGAACCAGGTTCAGGACAGTATCGAAGCGTAAGGCACGAGCGTCAGTAGAAGACTGGATCTAGGAAAAACACAAACAATACTGAAATGACATTCCAGGAAACAGAATACATCAAAGGCACACGTTGAAAAAAAAACTGCAGACCTGCTAACCCTGAACAGAGAACAACTGGAAATCATTACGGGGCTCATGACTGGCCATGCGCCAGTAAAAGAGCACCTCAATAAAATGGGACTGGTTAATGGCGACCTTGCATGCAGATTGTGCGGCAAGGAACCAGAAATAGTATCACACATACTGTGCAACTGCGGGGCCTTGGACCGCAAAAGATAGACAGTTTTCGGGCAACCAATTGATGAACCGAGACTGTACAGCACATATCCAGTGAGGGACATGTACAAAATTGTGCAGGGCACGAAATTACTGGAATGGGTGCTGTAGAAGGAAACAATCACCGAAAGGGAATGAGGACAACTCTTGGCCTACTCGGTTTCTTTTAGGACACTGAAGAGGTTATGACTCCGAGCGTTCTCCGAGCTCGGAAGAGGACTCTTCAGGCTGCTGAACAAACGAAAAGGGCCGCACAGATGGACCTCCAGCACCGCAAGGTAGCCACCGCAGTACTTGCAGTCGCTAGGAGGGAACTCGAAGCGGCACCTAATCGGGAACCAGGTAAGATACAGAGGGCTCAAGAGTCGTTGGAGGCCACAGCCTGATGAGCCTACAGGGTGGAGGTTTTAGTGGTTGAACCTAGGTCAAGGAGTCCCAAACTCTGTCCATAATGGATTTCCTCCACAAAAAAAAAATTCAGAAAATTTGGTTCCTTGCGAATGAAATTCAATAAATTTTCGCGAAAGCAAACTTTGGTATTATATTCCTTTTCATAAAGTTCTTGAGTAATTCAATCCGGTAAGGATGAAGTTTATTTTTTATCAATATTCTGTTCACAGAAATATGACTAATATATAGCTCTCTTGTGATTGCCCTCGTAGTAACATGAGGATTTTCAACTGTTAAAAGCAACACTGCTGATTTTGTTGAATTATATGATCCTCTAAGTACACTAACTCACTCTATATATGTTTTAAACAAAATAATTATGTCAAGTTGAAATTATAACTTGTCATAAAATACTTTTTCATAAAGAGTTCATCTTTAATCTGTGTGATATCCAATCATCAACTTTCTGCTAGTTTGAGTCAGAGTTGAACTAATAGGTTACGGGCCCAGGAGTTAAAATAAGTAATGTCTTAAAACACATCCAGTGGTACGTCTAACCCCTTCACGGCGCAAAAGCTAAGAGGTTGATTCAATTACTCTGATTGGAAGTTCCAGATGACTAATTTATTGAAACACGACAATTCATGGTCAACAATTAATGGTTATCCAGCAGAAGATTGAAGCAATGAGTCTTGCTCAACAACTGAGATCATTAGGAAAACCTTTAGACGATGAATTTCTGGGAGTGATCATGTTTCAGGGTCTGCCTCCGGATTACGAACCAATGGTTATGGCCATGGAGAATTCGAATGTCAATATTTCAAGCGACTATGTAAAAACTTAACTTTTACAAGACGAAAAATGGTCCAAAAGCAGAACCAACAACGATCAATCAGCACTTTTGTTGAAAGGAGGTTTCAAAAAACATAATTTAGGGAGAAACCATGGTGCTGGATATGCAATCAAGTAGGGAACTAACAAAATGATTGCTCCAAACAGGGTTCTATGAAGTCATAGTCAGGAACCAATAAAGCAGAGAAATCGACTCCAAAGAAAGATGAAGCACTGTCAGCAGCTTTAGGAGTTTTAGGAGCCCAAAATACTCCCGAATGGTATGATGATTCAGGAACCACATCGCAAATGAGACGAAGGAAGGATTTTCTGTAAAATTTTACTAAATCTGCATGTATCAAGTAATGATGGCGAATAATGAAAAACTTTCCTGCAGTGGAGCCGCTGATATGATAATTAAACTAAAACCGAATGGACACAAAAAGACAATATCAGATGTTATACTTGTGCCAAATCTTTCTGCTAATTCATTATCAGTCAGTACTATCTGCAAGAAAGGACATATAGTAGCATTCGATGATGCTGGTTGCAAAATGTATGATTCCGAGGATTGTCACATTGAGGGAGAGGCTGCTGTCACTGAGACAAATGTGAATGGCATTTATTGACTCGATATACAAGAGGATTTCGTGAATTTGACCACATCTACTTCAAACCTATGGCATAAGCGACTTGGGCATCTAAATTGAGTGAGCATGAAGTAACTCAGGGATGGCCTAGCTTCAGGAATCAAATTTTCAAATGATGATCTTGATTCACCGTGTATTGCATGTATTGAAGGAAAACAGTCAAGGGAACCTTTCAATGACAATGAAAATGAAAAATTGGCTAAAAACAAACTTGACCTCATACACACAGACATTTGTGGTCCTATGACCCTTTCTTGGAATTCTGCCCGCTATATTATCACTTTTATCGACGATCATTCGCGGAAGGTATTTGGATACTTCCTGAAGTCGAAAGATGAAGTTTTTGAAAAATTCAAAGAATTCAAAGCTCAAGTAGATGATGAATGTGATAGAAAAATTTGAATTCTACGTTCTGATAATGGAAGTGAATACTGCAAACGAAATTTCATTCAATATCTGAGAGAATGTGGAATTGAACGTCAGCTCAGTTGTCCCTATACCTCCAAGCAATTAGGAATAGCAGAACGATACAACCGAACTATTATGGAAAAAGCAAAATCAATGATGTTGGATTCAAAATGTGATCCTAGAATGTGGGCTGAAGCTGCAATTATAGACATATATCTGATCAACCGTTCTCCTGCAAATAAAATTCCTGGTAGTGTTCCTGAACACAAATGGACTGGCGAGAAAGTCAATTTGGAAAAATAAAAAATTTCTGGTTGTACTGGTTTTGCCCGTGTACCAGATCAAAAAAGGAAGAAACTGGACTCGAAAAGCAAAGAAATGTTTTTCGTTGGATATAGTGAGAGTTCCAAGGGATACAGATTGATGGATCCCTCCACCCGAAAAATCGTCATTTCGAGGTAGGTTATTTTCTTGGAAAAAACATTCCATAGTTCATATATTGGAAAAGGTTCAGGAAGTCAACCCAAACATGAATTGATCATCGAACCCACAAATTCAGAAAACCAAGGATCTTCTGAAGAAACAATGAGCGTGGATTCGAATCATCATGAAGAAAAAAACGGAGATGAAATTTCCCAAGGAAATGAAGATACACTAGATGAGGAGACATAACCTATCGAAGAAAGGAGATATAATCTACGTGATCGTAGGACGAGATAATTTCCTGATTTTGTAGCATACAGGATTTTTTCTAATGATATTGAAGAGCCTTTTACTGTAGATGATGCCTTGAGTATTGAATATTCTGATGAATGGGTAAATGCTATGAAATCTGAGATGGAATCTCTCCACAACAATAAAACGTGGGTTTTAATAGACAAACCCAAAGGTGGAGCAATTGTTAAAAAAAATAGGTTTTGAAAGTTAAAAGGGATGTCGAGGGAAAATATGTAGGTTTAAGGCCAGATTAGTAGCCAAAGGCTATAAACAATTTGGGGTTGATTATTTGTTTTTTTTTCTCCTGTGGTACGATATAGTACAATCTGTTTTCTTCTTGGTCTATCAATTGAAATGAATTTGGAAATTGATCATTTAGATATAGAAACAGCTTTTCCAAATGGCGATCTTGACAAAGAGATTTTTATGGCACAGCCAAAAGGTTTTGTGAATGAACATGGGAAAGATAAGGTATGTTTAGTAAAAAAAGCCATGGTGGAATAAAAAAGGTCATGGTTTGATGATGGAATAAAAATTCATTCAATCTTCTAATGAACCGTGTGTTTATTTCAAAATGAGGAATCAATACATAATAATAATTGCACACTATGTAGATGACTATATTTTATTCTACAATGGTTTTAATGAGGCGAAAATGTTGAAAAAATATTCAAATTCTCAATTTAAAACCAAAGACTCAGGTCCTGCAACTCAAATCTTGGGAATGCAAATAATTCGGGACCGAAAAAATAATACTCTTAAATTAGGTCAACAAATTTATATTATTTAGATTCTTGCTAAGTTTGGAATGGTGGATTGCAATCCGGTAATCATTCCAATGGAAACGAATCAAACATTCGAAAACAATAATTTCATTGATGATGTGCCATACCAGCAACTGATTGGTTGCTTGATATATTTGTGTGTTTGTATAAGACCAGATATATGTTTTGCAGTTACATACTTGAGTCAATTCAATGTTAACCATACGAGACACCATTGGCAGGCTGCAAAGAGAATTCTGAGATATTTGAAAAGGACTCAGTCTCTAGGCTTGATTTATAAAAGAAATGGTGTTGGTATTTTTGTTCACGTAGATTCGGATTGGGCAAATGACCCAAATGATAGAAAATCGTTTTATGGATTTGTTTTTTTTGTGGTGCAGCTATCTCTTGGGAATGCAAAAAGCAGAAGTGCATTGCATTATCTTCCACCGAGGCTGAATATGTCGGTATCAATGAAGCTGCGAAAGGAGCAGTTTATTTAAAAAAGTTTTCATCTGAAATTTTGAATAGTATCAAGTTATTTGTCACTTTTCTCAACGATAATGATTCTATTGATTTATTCAATGATAACCAAAGTGCTCATTAAATAGCTTATAATCCTGTTAGGCACAAACGTACTAAGCATATTCAAGTCCGGTATCATTATACCAGGGAGTTGATTAAGGATGGAGAAATTAATATTCATTATAAATCTAGTGATCAGATGATAGCTGATTTTTTAACAAAAGCTGTTTTAAAGCAGAAACATATCTTCTGTTCAAAGGGGATGGGTCTCAATTAAAGAAAACCAATTTTTGCTCTATTTCCTCATACAGAATATTTGCTATTCGATGGATCAAGGAAGAGTGTTGAATTATATGATACTTCAAGTACACTAACTCACTCTATATATATTTAAACAAAATAATTATATCATGTTGAAATTATAACTTGTCATAAAATATTTTTTCATAAAGAGTTCATCTTTAATCTTTGTGATTTCCAATCATCAACTTTCTGCTAATTTGAGGCAGAGTTAAACTAATAAATTCATCCTCTTCATTTGTTGCAATTTCATTTACTACTTGCCTTTTCTTATATTCGACAGTGCCAATTTCCTCAAAGATTTTTACAACCCTTCG
Organism: Gonioctena quinquepunctata; assembly: GCA_018342105.1. Lineage (NCBI taxonomy): Eukaryota > Metazoa > Arthropoda > Insecta > Coleoptera > Chrysomelidae > Gonioctena > Gonioctena quinquepunctata. Next base: position 185,603 of record JAFIRS010001318.1, read on the forward strand.
AAAACTCTCTGGTCGTATAGACCTTGAATCAAGATATCGATTCCATACATTCTACTGGCTAATAAACAATTTCAGTCACAATCACTCAAAATGTAGTTCACGTTTATCATTTCTTTGGTAGATAATTTCATTTCGAAGCGAAAAAATTTATAAATTCACCTCCTCGGTAATTGAATGTCAAGTTTGTTGACAATTCCTATAACATTCCTAACACACTCCAGATTTGTGTTACAGAACCGGCTTTCAGCCAGTACAATGTATGCAGTTCGATATGGAATATACAACCAGAGAGTTTTCGAAGGAGAGATTTGCGAAGAATAGAATTAGATGAGTTTTTCGCTCTATTACAAGATCAACTTTGATTGAAGTTAGAATAGCATTTGTAGTTACACTTAATTTGTACATAGCTCAAAATGGGAGATTGTTTGAATATCTTCTGGCGACTTTACGATTTTTCAAATGGGTTCATTTCTTTACTTTTTTTGTCCAGCATTGAATAAAAAATTGTTATTACTGAAAGAAGGGAATTTTATGGCATAGTGGACAAATTATTAAATCAAAGAATATAAAGCATCCTCAAGTGGGAGTCGAACCCACGACCTTATGATCTCTAGCCATACGCTCTAACCAACTGAGCCATTCGAGGACATAGGAATCGACACACACTCGCGAACCCTTTCCATCCATAATTTAATGTTCATGTTAGAAATGAATCGGAAATCAAACTTACTTATCAATGGCCGTCGAGATCCGTTACCTGTCACTTTAACATCATCGTCAATTAATGATTTCAATAGCAATTAAGGAAGATGATCTCCAACCACTGATAAGATTTAGCCAAATATATAATGTGAAAGTGGAAATATTGTGTCCGAAAGAAATATATGAAAGAAGGGAATTTTGTGGCATAGTGGACAAATTGTTGAATTAAAGAAAAAGGCATCCTCAAGTGGGAGTCGAACCCACGACCTTATGATCTCTAGCCATACGCTCTAACCAACTGAGCCATTCGAGGACATAGGAATCGACACACATCGCGAATCCTTTCCTTCCATAATTTAATGTTCATGTTAGAAATGAATCGAAAATCAAACGTACTTATCAATGGCCGTCGAGATCCGTCACCTGTCAATTACTAATGTGTTCTCTGATGGAATGTCAGGAAGGAGACATTATTGATGAATTATTCAATATATATTCAAAGAATAACTTTTATTTTATATTCTGAAATACATATCATGTCAGAACATTGACTTATTCACACACATATTGTTTTTTATAATTAAACAATCAATTCTTTTCAGCACACACTGGATACAATATATAAGAGAATGCTTTCATTAAACTTACTCTCAACACTCCCCTTTAGATTAACATCAAAGCCCTCGAAAAATCAAAATAAAATGGCTCTCACGACCAAAGATACAAAATATTCCAACACATCTGTTAATAGTCATGTCGGTTAAAATATATTTTCTCAAATTTCCAAAGATGCTTGCGTTCAAAGATTTTGTGGAAATATCAGCTGACAACTGACATTCAGATGGACAATATTCCAAATCGAAGTCATGTTCGATAACCTTTTCGTTTATAAATTTGAAACGAACATCAATATGCCTCGATCTTTCAGAATCACAACCGGTTTTAATCATATGTATTGCACTCTGATTATCAAGCTTGAAACACAGTTTGAGATCTTCATTTGTGAGCTCTTTGAAAACATTATTTAGAAAAAGTACTTCTTTCACACATTCGCTCGCTGCAATAACTGTGATTCGGCTGTACTCAAAGAGACAATCGGTTGATGCCTTGTTCCCCATGTCACAGGTCCACCAGCAAAAAATATGACAAAGCCGCTTGTACTTCGACGAGTTTTGGAATCATTCGCATAATCAGCATCGCTATATGCTTCTAAGAAATGTGGGTTTCCATTAGCGCAATAATCGATGGATAAGTTTTGCGTGCCTTGAAGATATCTTAAATTCCTCTTGATTTCAGTAACATAATTTTCAGTTGGATTCTCCATGTTTCTTGATGCAATATTTACAGCAGAACTTTTGTCTGATCTGGTGCTGTTGGATAAATACAAAAAACTCCCTACTGCTTCTCTATATGGAAATTTCATGTCAGTTCTGCCATCACTTGTCAACATGTCACTGTTACTGTTACAAGTCATCGACGGAGTTTTTATATATTTAGATTCTGTCATTTGGAATTTATTCAATACTTCCTTGATATACGATTTTTGATGAAGACTGATCGACATTTCCAGATTTAGTATTTCCAGGCCAATTAATGTTTTATGTTTTTCCTCAATTGTTATTTCGAATTATTTTTGTAGTTTTTTCAGAAGACGATTTATGTCGGTTTCTTCATTTTCAATAAGAAGTCCATCATCCACATAAATGTCTAAAAAAATATCGTTTTCCTGATTTCTGAACACAGCTAGTTCAGTCATTTCTCCTTGAGAAATCCACCAATCTTATATTCCAGTTTTAGTCCATTGAGAGACTTCTTTAATAGACAGACATTTCCACATTCTTCTTCAAAACCTTCTGGAAGCTTCATATACAGATTTTCATCCAAATACCCATAGAGAAAAGCTGTTTTCACGTCAAACTGCTTGATAATTTTATTTGTAGATTTTGCGTAAGCAATAGCCAGGGCAGTAGATCACTCCCGCAAAAACCTCTATGAAGGGAATTTCTGATTGGTACCGCTCACGCAACCCTGAAATGGCTACAGGATGTGAAAAATCCAGAAGGACAAATTGCTAGATGGATAGAAAAGCTGAACCACTACTATTTCAGAATCAAACAGGACGACTACATAGTAATGCGGATGTCTTATCTACCAGACCTTGACCAGAAGCCTGTAAGCAGCATTGTCAGCATATTGAATAACACGAAGAAGTTGCCAATATTAGATGCACGAAACTGTTGATTGAAGGTCCCATCTTCGGTTGTGGTAAATGGATAACTTAAACCAATTTGTTTTTCCCATTTATTTATTTATCGTATGGCATACATCACATAATATGTCGTGTAAGTTAATGGTGCGACATATAGCGCACTGTAGAAAGAAGGAGAAAGCAAGGTACAAAGCACAGAAATATGACATGATTCACAGTTGAGTGTCTGAGTTATTGTTGAAATGGATTCAAGATAAATGCGAGTCATACCGTTTTCATGGATATGTTTATATATGTCACAGTCTTGTCAAACATTTTCAACTGTTAATATTCATTTTATATTTTCACTAATAAATACGTTTGGAATTCACGTTAAATTACATTCATTGGTACGAGTTGTTTGCACAACAAAGTTCTGCCCGACGCTCTGCTCAACAGGTTATGGGCCCAGGATCTGAAATCTGTTAGCCTAGAATTCGTGTACCAACTGAAGTTAACCAAGAAGTGTTCCTGTCCAGTAAAAACGTATTGAAAGACTCTCATAGTGTAAAATATAAGTGATTCTCTGAATATGAATTCGGTGAATATATCCAGAATTGAAACCCTGAACAAAGATAATTATGATACCTGGAAAATGCAAATGGATGCCTTACTGATCAAGAATGATACATGGGTATACGTAAATGGTGAATTATCGAAACCATTTTCGATTGAAGGGAACGCAGCTTCTTTGAGCAGTGTACAAAATTGGATAAAGAATGATAACAAAGCAAAATCCGATATAATTCTGTCAATTAGTCCGTTAGAATTGAAACAAATCAAAGGATGCACAACTTTTCGTCAAGTTTGGCTGAAGTTGAAAAATATTTACCAGTCAAAAGGACCAGCTCGAAAAGCGACACTATTGAAACAGCTCACGTTGCAGCGAATGAATGATGGTGACGATGTTCGTGATCATTTGAACACATTTTTTGACGCAGCTGACAAATTGAACGAAATGGAAGTTGAAATCAATCCAGACTTACTGTCCATTATGTTGTTGTACAGTTTGCCCTCCAGTTTTGAAAACTTCAGATGTGCAATCGAGTCAAGAGATGAATTACCAGTTCCGGATATGCTACGTGTGAAAATCAAAGAAGAAACCGTACACTCCTAGGTACAGCAAGATTTCTACTCATGCAATCTGGTTTACCATCTTCATTTTGGGCCGAAGCCGTCAACACGGCGAATTACATCCGAAATCGGTGTCCTACCAGGAGTTTGAACGGAAAAACTCCGTATGAGGTTTGGAATCGAAAGAAACCAGATGTATCTCATTTCAGAGAATTCGACTGCAGAGTTTTCTGTCTCAACAAGGATCCAGGTAGAAGAAAATTCGACTCTAGATGCAAAGAAGGCATTTTCCTGGGATATTCCGAACAATCAAAAGGATATCGAATTTGGCTGAAAGAAGAACGGAAAATTCACATAACAAGAGATATGAAATTTTTTGAGAAAAATCAATCAAGTCTTGATGAATATCAAGATTTTGTTCCGATTGAAAATGCGGTAAATAATTCACCTCGAACAATTGACATTGGAGTTAGAAATATCATGCCTGAAACTGACATGAATCAAACTAGTGAACCTGATGATAATGTTCAAGAGGATGAAGAACCCCAAATATACCATGAACAACACTCTTTACTCAGGAGAGGACCTGGCAGACCGAGAATTGAAAGGTCGGGCTCTAGGGGAAGACCTCAGAAGATTTATAGAGCGATGGAAACTCAACATGAAGAAGGAAACATTGCACTTATTTCAGAAATTCCAATGAAACATGCGATGTCCGGACCTGATAACACCGAGTGGTACCATGCTATGGTGGAAGAAATTAAGTCCATCATAAAAAATGATACCTGGGAACTCAAGGAACGTCCAAAAGACCGACATATAATTGGAAGTCGTAAGGTTTTACGAAATAAGTACAGAGCTGATGGAACACTCGATAAAAGGAAAGCACGACTTGTAGCCCAAGGTTTTAGTCAAGAACCAGGTATACATTTCAATCAAACTTTCGCTCCAGTTGCTAGATTAAGTTCGATTCGACTTGTCACGGCACTGGCAACCAAATTCAAAATGTCACTTCGACAGTTTGATGTAACTTGTGCGTACCTAAATGGCGAAATCGAGGAAGAAATATTCATGGAACCTCCGAAAATGTTGAAAGAAATTCTAGAAACGATCATCGGTGCAGAAAGTTCGAACTCCAACGTTATCACGAGAGCGGCTGATATGTTGGATCAACTTCGTCAAGGAAACCAAGTTTGTTTATTGAAAAAATCACTATACGATCTTCGTCAAGCCAGAAGAAGTTGGTATAACAAACTGAATAGCGTTTTGATATCATTCGGAGCCAAGCCATCAAATTCCGATCCATGCGTCTATCGCATAAATCAAGGGGAAGACTTGAGAATGATTGTGATTTATGTTGACGACATCCTGGTAGTTTCGAAAAATCCAAGTACGGCGGATATGTTATATCAGAAACTATCGAATCATTTTGATGTGAAGGACTTGGGAGAAGTCGGATATTGCCTTGGAATAGAGTTTTCGAAGGAAGCAAATGGAATAGCAATGCATCAAAGAGGATACATCAGAGAATTACTGAACTGTTTTGATCCAGTGTCAACTCCATTGGACCCCAATGTGAAATTGAAAAAGTCCGAAGGAGTCCCAAACGAAGATGTGCAAAAAATACCGTATCGTGAATTAATTGGTGCTTTGACGTACCTGAGCACTACAACGAGACCGGATATTAGCTTTGCAGTTAGTTATCTTGGGCAGTACAACAATTGCTACGATAAGCTACATTGGACTGCAGGTAAACGTGTTCTACGCTACGTGAAAGGAACCATTGATTTGGGACTTGTTCATTCACCAGATCAGGAAGTTTTGACAGGTTTTGTGGATGCTGATTGGGGGTCTTGTCTCGATGACAGAAGATCCCATTCAGGATATACTTTTATTTTATCCGGTCCAATTTCATGGGATTCGAAAAAGCAACGCACTGTCGCCCTCTCCTCTACCGAAGCAGAATATATGGGGATGACTGAGGCTGCAAAAGAAGCGATATATCTCCGGAATTTGATGAAGAATTTGGAACTTGAAGAGTTGACAGACATAATAATTTCCAATGATAATTTCAGCGCACTCAAACTAGCAGAAAATTCAGCATTTCATGCTAGAAGTAAACGCATCGATCTGAGATATCATTTCATCAGAGATTCGATTAGAAACGAAGAATTCACAGTGAAACATGTGTCAACGAGAAACATGACAGCCGATATTTTCACAAAGGGTTTACCGAAAGCGAAACATGAAGCTTGTGTGGAGATGCTCGGACTGGGTCCTGTTTTTCATTCAAGAAACTGGAATTGCCTCGAGGGGAAGTGTTGAAATGGATTCAAGATAAATGCGAGTCATACCGTTTTCATGGATATGTTTATATATGTCACAGTCTTGTCAAACATTTTCAACTGTTAATATTCATTTTATATTTTCACTAATAAATACGTTTGGAATTCACGTTGAATTACATTCATTGGTACAAGTTGTTTGCACAACAAAGTTCTGCCCGACGCTCTGCTCAACAGTTATTGATATATAATTAACTGAGTCTGGTTTCGCTGTCAGGAAATCATTTGGATGTCCTCCATATGCCCTCAGGTTGCAATGTTCCGTGATGTGACTATTCGTCTGCCTTTCAGCGACGCAGTCACATTGTGGGGAGGGTATTATATTCCACTTATAGAAGGCATCAGCACACCTGCCATGATTGGTCCTGATCCTGTTAAGGGTTGCCCATGTGTAACGTGGTAGTTAGAAGATTGCTGGGGTGGTAGTGATGCACGGCATGTTGTGAAATTCCGGTTGGGCTGCTTGGGTCCATTTCTGCCCCCACTCATTTATTGGGTTAAAGTCAGCGGTCACCAGGTTTTCAGCTGTTCTGATAGGGGGTTTTCTAGAGCGCAGTCTGTTCCTTCCTATGTCCTCGATGTCTGTGTTTATTGGTAGTTGTGGGTTTTGAAGGGCCTTCTTGAACTCTCTGACAAGTGCAGTGTATCTCCGTATCGATAGAGGTGGAATGTGACTCAGAACTGGTATCCAGTGATTTGTTCTTCCCAGGAAGAGGATAAGTGAAGTCTTGAAGAAAATTCACCAATCAGGAGAAAATATCTTAGTCAATGAGGCCTTGGACATGATCATGCAGAGGTTTTACTGGGTTCAATTTTTTTTTTATGTTCTGGTTCCCACGAAAAGGGATATCCTGTAATGTTCAGAGAACATCGTGGGAACCAAGGGAAAGAAGGTAGGAGTTGGTGTTCTTCTTAAATTTCTGGAGGTTGTATGCCTCGGGGAACACCTCTCTAGGCAATGAGTTCCAAAGCCTCGCTGTTCGTTGGATGAACGAGTCTTTGGAAAGTGATGTTCTGCAGGTCTCCAAAGTGACCACGAAGGGGTGTGATGACTGAACTTGACGGGTTAATCTCGAAGAGACTGCCAAAGCAGGAACGATTGTTGATATTTCAGAAGAGCATCGCCCATGAAAATATCTATAAAATAGAGACAAATCGCCAACTTTTCTACGGTGTTCCAGACAAGTGAGCGAGTTTGTAAGCGAGGCATCACCGACGAGACGAATTGCCCTTTTTTGGACAGAATCCAATAGCCTCAGGATATGTTTAGGTGCCGCGCTCCAAATATGGAACAGTATTCCAGGACAGGTCGGATCTGTGCCTTATAGATCATAAGCAGCTGAGTGGGGTGAAATAGCTTTGCCGAAACAAAAAACCAAGTTTTTGGGATGCACTTTTGGCAATGGACCTCACGTGATTTTCCCAGGAAAGGTTATTGCTGATAGTAATACCAAGCATCGATATGGATGACTTCAGTGGTATGGTTACTCCTGACAAAGTTATGTCAGGCACAGTGAGATCGGCTTTTCTAGAGAAAAGACATGCTTGTGTTTTGTTTGCATTGAATTCTACCAAGTTATTAGATCTCCACTCGAGAATTGTTGCTAGGTCCATATTTATATTATTAACATTTCTTCCTCGTTCATTTCTGGTTTCACGGGCTGATATAGGGGCCCTGGAAGAGAAAGCGGTATGGAGGGTACTATCATCGGCAAAGCTGTGTACTGGACATGAAGTTGCTTTCAACAGGTCGTTGATGTGAAGTAGAAATAGTGTTGGTGCGAGAATAGATCCTTGCGGAACACCAGCATTTATGAGTAGGGGACTGTGAGAGAATGGGAATTTGGGTGAGAGAAGCTCCATCGACCACTACATGGAGAGACCTGTTTGAGAGAAAACTAGCAAGCAGAGAACACAGCTGAGGGGGCAAGCCATGAGACGGAAGCTTGGCGAGGAGTCCCTGGTGCCAAACTCGAGGCGATATGGAAAGCTGGTGCTAAAGATGTCTAGAGTGCGGCGCCACTGAAGGTCCCAAAACAATGTCCATGGGAGAGATAAAGGGATACAACTTAGTCGCACCATTCGAACGTATTTCCATTGTTATAGCTAGACCCGTTCATTTGACGGACGATGGCAACTAATACATCCTCGTTGCCATGGACTATTTCATCAGCAAATGAGTAGGAAGCATCCACAAAAGCCAGGACATTAGTGGGCAACATATTCTCAAAATTAGGAGTACTTATGGAGTCACATCCCGATCAAGGAAGGAATTTTGAGTCGAAGTTATTCAAGAAAGTTGATGGGTATCAACAATACCAGAACCACGGCGCTTCACCCCCGGTCAGAGAATCAACCAAACCATGAAAGAGCACCTTTGCAAGGTGGTGCAAAAGCATCAAAAGGACTGTGAAAGACACTTCCCACTATTTCTGATGGTCTACAGAGCAGCCGTCCACGACTCAACCAAGTTTACTAGGCCAGTAGAAATAGACAATGAATTCACATCAATTCCAAAAGTTTTCAAACTTCAATGGTATGTTAGTGCATTAATGAAAACAAACTATATAGTCTACTCGACAAGTTGAAAATGGTCTAAAATAGAGATACTGCTCTTAAAATTATGTGTGATAGCTCATTGGATCCGGAATAACGCCTAGAAAAATGTGCCAAAAGCGTTTATTAGCATATAAAAAATTGCAAAAGTTATAAACAATTGAAGATGAAAAAAAATGGCATTTTGTTTTTTGCCCATATTTCATAAACTATTGATATTTAAGAAATTTCAGAAAAATATTTAAAAAAAGGAGGACATTTCCAATAAAAAACTCCGAGCTCCCGGAACTCTATCTCCATTATTTATAATTTTAATTTAACGCTGAAAATGGGTCTCCGAGCGACATTTTTAGGTTGTGCGCGCGGCGTCAAAAGCGAGTACGGCACATTAATTAATTTATTTAAGGTATTAAATATTTTTTTAATTTGAAAAAATTACACTATAAATAATTTATCCCGTTGGAAATTTCACTTGAAGTTGATTTTTCAATAAGTTAAACGATTGTTAACCAACAAAATTTTCTCGAACTTCTATCTTAATTGTAAATGAAAAAAAATCCGTACTTTGTTTATAATAATTTTTGTACTTGAACGAAAACAAAAAAATCCAAGTAATGTTGTTGAAAATTTTTTTTTTAATCATCATATCATCTTGTTTTTCATAATATAAGATATAAATTGATATGCAAATTTGCCATTTGTTGATAAATTTTTTATAAACAAATTGATTATTTCAATATTTTTCAAGATTTTTTCCACAACTTATTATATTCAAATATAAGATTTTTGAAAAAAAAAATCGTTAATAACAATTTTTAATTGTTTATAATCGTTTTTTTTTCTATTGTTTAAATAATTAGTTCAGAAATAATTTTTTTTCTTAAAATCATAATTGACAGTTCTCTTTAAAGTAACAAACAACATTTTTTTTTATCAACAATTCCATTGTTTTTAACTTACCAATTTTCCAATTTTTTATTGTACTTTGGGAATTGGAATTGGAAAAAATTGGGAAAAACTATTTTCTATACTTTGTTATATATGGTTTTTCTGTAAATTTTAAAGTTTCAGTAAAAAAATCTAACAGAGTTAAAAATTTGTTTATAACAAATTGGTAAGTTAATAAACAAGGGAATTATTGATAAAAAAAAATTTTTTTGTTACTTCATAGAGGACTGTCAATTATGATTTTTAGAGAAAAAATAATTTCTTAACTAATTATTTAAACAATAGAAATATAAAAAAAACGATTATAAATAATTAAAAATTGTTATTAAAGAAAATTATTTTTTTCAAAAATCATAATATTTGTAATATAATGAAGTTGTGGAAAAATTTTTTAAAAATTAAATAATCAATTTGTTTATAAAAAAATTATCAACAAATTGCGGGAATTTTTTTTTTGCAAATCAATTTATATCTTGTATTATTAAAAAAACGATAATATTTTGATTAGGAAAAGAAAAATTTTTTAACAACATTATTTGGATTTTTTTGTTTTTGTAAAAAAATGTTTTTAACCGCTATCTTAGTTGTTTGACCAACCCTCAGAGGTTAATGAAAACTTGTACGAGTTAAGATCACGGGGACCTTACCTTTTATAGTGGGATCCGAAACCACTCAAGTACAAAAATTATTATAAACAAAGTATGAATATTTTTTTAACTTTCGTGGCGTGATCTTGTTAAGTATGTATATAAGAAAGGCTCTACGAAGCGAAACATTTTTACGACAATTATTTAAACATTATTTTTCATTTACAATTAGGACAGAAGTTGTTAGTTAACAATCGTTCAACTTGTTGAAAAATTAACTTTAAGTACAATTTCCAAGGGGAATAAATTATTTATAGTGTTTCGAATACACCATAATTTTTTCAAAAAAAAAAAAATTTAATACCTTAAATAAATTAATTAATGTGTCGTACTCGCTTTTGACGCCGCGCGTGCAACCTGAAAATGTCGCTCGGAGACCCATTTTCAGCGTTGAATGAAAATTATAAATAATGGAGATAGAGTTTCGGGAACAGCAAATTTCCTCCTGTTTCAGAATCTTTTTTTGAAATTTCTTAAATATCAATAGTTCATGAAATATTGGCAAAAAACTAAATGCCATTTTTTTTTCATCTTCAATTGTTTATAACTTTTGCAATTTTTTAAGTGCTAATACACGCTTTTGGCACATTTTTTTAGGCGTTATTCCGGATCCAATGAGCTATCACACATAATTTTAAGAGCAGTATCTCCATTTTAGACCATTTTCAACTTGTCGAGTAGACTAATAAAATTTTGCAGAAGTCTGCGATGAGCGGAACATTGTTTTATTTGCCAAAAATGTTTTCATGTTTCATTTTAGCACTGAAAATTGCAAAATTTCTGCAAACTAGACATACTGATAGTAATGATGTTTTACAACATGCATTGAGTTTGCAGCCTTGTAAAAGTTACGGAACCTTGTTTTTGGTCATATTTTGAGTTTTTCATCACAAAAGTTCTGCAAAATGGATAAGTGGTTTGAGGAATAAGAAATTTTTAATGAAATTATGGCTGGCTATCGAAAATGTTACTGATTCATGTCTCTCATTGCAGATATTTCTATCCTGGGGATTTAGGATGACTTTCATTGGTAACGTTTTAGTTGCACTAGTTGTGTTGGGATTGCGTTAGCTCCGTTCTGCTAATTCGATTTCAGCAAATGCTTTGAAATTGGAATGATATTAATGATTTCAGTCAGGTAAAGCAGACATTGATCATTGTCTGCTTGACCCACCCTATACTGATGAGGGGTAAATACCCCGAAACCGGTCAACAGGTGGTCAGCCTGAGTGGAGTGATTAATATTGATCCATTTCGCAACAAACATTTGCAAAGTATCTTGTTGGATTTGCAAGTTTTCCATCGGATGTTATTCAACGTCCGTCGAAGATAAGCCAGGAAAGGAGTTGTTTTTTCATGCATATGTGACCAACATACACCTATTGTATAGGTTTCAGTAGTCAGCTGTCTTGAGGAATAAGACATTTTCAATGAAATTATAGCTGGCTATCAAGAATGTTATAGATTTCTGTCTCTTATTGGAGATACCCTAAGAAATATAAAAGCATTGGGAGTTATGGAAACAAGATTTCAACATCAACGCTATCATATTTACAGAATAAATTAATGGAAAAGTTCTACTCAGAATGTGTCAAGTACGTTTTTCCAACGAAAATCTCCATTTAGATCACATGACAGACATCCTAAGACACCCATTTCTAATAGGATGTGACACCTTCAAATGGAAAAATGGTTTAGGGAGTGATCTCTAAAAATGTTCCATTTACAGCGATTCTATGTGCACAAAGCGTTTTGAGAATGTTCTGTTGTGTCTCTGAAAACGCTATCAAACGTTGCCATTTTCAATACACACAAGCATTGAAATAATTACAAAAGTTTTCTATTGTGGTTGCAGAAGCTCGTGCTGATGCGAAACCGGTACGCACGCGAATGTGATTCTCTGGGTAAAAACGCTATTGGTGGTAGATGCACGATCCTTAGAAAAAAAAAATTGTGTCAGTGCAAAACCTACAAGTGTCCGGTAAAACTATTAGTTTCCATCCGCCAACTATTCATGTAGTTACGTTTCAACGAAAAGTTAAATAATTTTCCCTACAATTCCATCGTGACTTCTCGAATCCCTAGTGACAAAAAGCAGTATTTACTTTTTTGCGGCCTGTGTTTCTTTAATCTTTTTGTTCGCCCAAGCGATGGTGTATCACCTCGTCGGCCCGGATGAGGTATAGACCAGGAACTATTGTGTATTTTCGGAACATGGAGTCAAAAGACGGAAACAACGCCAAGGATGCTTCACTACAAATCATTCTCCAGCAGCTTAATGCTTTAACACAAAGCATGACCGAAATTCGAAATCTTTTGCTAGCCCAAAATGAAAAAATTGAATCGTGTCTGGCCCGGGTAACAGTCTTGAAAGATGAAACTGACACTTTGAAGTCGAAAGTACAGAATCTTGAAAGTAAAATGCAAGAGACCAACCTTGAGGAGACATACAATGAAATGAGAATGCGCTTTGAGCGTGAGAAAAACCTAATTGTATTTGGTCTGGAAGAAAATGTTCCAGAGGACGAGGTGGCGAGGCTCATAAATGAGCTAATCTTGCCCCACAATGTAGCCATCAATCATATTACTCGTCTGGGAAGGACTAAAACTGACCATAATCGCCCGGTCAAAGTGGAGCTCTCTAGTGGCAAAGAGGTGGTTACTGTGCTAAGAAACACGTCAAAAATTATCAGAAGCAAGTATCCTCGTATCAGAATCAACATTCCAAAAATCGTCACTGTCTCAGATTATCGCCAAGGGAATCCAAAGCAAGCACGCGATGAAGAAGTATCGCCCAGACAAAATCCACCGAAAGTTAGCAGAGCGCTTAGCAGGGGAGGGGCTAACACAGATACTCCCCCACAACATTAAAAAAACCGAGAGCGGGAGCTGGGATAGATCTAATATTTTGGAACATGCAAGGATACAAAAACATTGACAACTTTCTGCAGGATAATTCTGTTCATTTTGACGTTTTGTGCGTCTGTGAAACCTGGATGACTAGTGCGTTAGAGGTACCTTCAGGTTTGTGCTCTGAGTTTAATGTCGTTTTCTCTCCAGCAACCAGGGAGAGGTCGAGAGGACGCGCTAGCGGTGGAATAGCAATCATATACAGAAAATATTTTTCAGTGCGTCTTCTCGAGTCATCTCCCTGGTGGCTCATTTACTTGTTTAAACAGCATTCCTGTGAATTCATTGTATGTTCGGTATATTTCAAGCCATCCTGTGACATTGGACAAATGCTCGAACTTTTTCGTATTTCACTAAACTGCATTTTGGATACATATAGCAGTCATATAATATTTTTACTTGGTGACTTTAATTGCCATGTTGGCGAGTTGAGTCATATTCCTGAACAAATTTTAGAAAATACTGTTTTTTTTTTCTAACATGGTCAGCAAGCATAGAGTATCTAACTTTAGAGGCCACTGCCTACGTTCGTTCATTATGAACGAATGACTGTGTAAATGTGGCTATTAGCTACAACGTAGAAATTTGTACAACTCTTTATTATACTTAGGATCCATGTGGAATTACGCTCGCTTATTAGCCGAGCTCTTGTGAATAAAAATAATTGTATTTTTTAAAAACACAATAAACTTATCTATCTATCTATCTATTGTGGTTGCAAATGAAGAGAATATCGGTGTCAGTGGATATGTAACTTTGCAACCTCATACGAAAAACGGAACCTATTTAATCACTAATACATTTTTTCTGCATTTTTACAACTGCTGGAATAATTACAAAAATTCTGCAAATTGCAGTACTATTTACGACCAATATTTCACGTGACTCAAAAGATTTGCAACAGTTATTGTTCAACGGATTTTTTTTTAATATAATTGATTTGTTTTTTTATGATTTGGCCATAAATTGTTAACATTGTGCAAATAGGTTTAAGATTATTAATCGCGTATATCTGTTATATTTTGTACTGGTTGATTGAAATTGCACCCGAAAAATGTTACGGTTACGTAGTTAACCACTAAAAAATTTTAAACTAATTATTACTCTTAGAAACAATCACTGTTTTCGACTAATAAATAAATTGAACCCAACTTTTAATAACAATGAAAAAAATTTTCAAAATTTAAAAAAGGGAAATTTTTACTTGTCACAACATGACTTTATAGCAATCGAAGATATTTTGAAATGAATAATCGATGCTCTATGGAAGTAAGGATATCAACACGTTATCGATAGTAAATAACGCAAGTACATCATTCTTATCTCAAATTAAATTTTTACAGGTATTTATTCCTTGAATTATAATTTACTTTTCCACTCGACTTTTTTACTCCAATTGTGGTTTCGCATGAAAAATTCCATTGAATTCGAATGGAGGACAGAAATGTAAACGACACGTAAAAATCATTTTCTTTATTCATATAAATTTTAAAATAAAGAGGAGACGTAACACAGTTGTAGGTTGAAAGTTTTATAGCTTCAGTTTTTTTAACGATGTTTTTTTGAGCAAACGATTTAACGCATTTGTGTACATACGGGAACTTCAGTGATTTTTCATGAAATCATTGGTTTTTGCAAAAAACCAATTTTAAGATCGGGAAATTTGTATCTGATTGAAGTCAGAAAGCTGACAAAATTGTAAAAATGAAAACCTTTTCCAAGACAAGCTTTTGTTCAGATGCAGTGAAAAAATCATGTTTTGTTAGATGTGTGATGATCTGATAACCGGAAATCACAGACTCAGAAGTTTGTCATACGACAAATTTAGTTTGAACACAGAATAACTTTCCTCACACATCTATTAAAACATTGTTCCATTTTAGTACATTTGAATAAATGTTAGTGTTAAATTTATTTCATTTTTACCCCCTAAATTTTTGTGATTTTAACATGGAATTCATTATTCTAGATCTCAAAAACCATAGGATATTAATTTTCAAAAGAATCAATCGGACCATTAGTAAAAAAACCCGTCCGCCACCTTGAATTTTGACAAAAAATCCATAATCATCGACATCGAACACTCCTATACGAATGAAACATAGATCACAAAACTTCATCCGCCATCTTGAATTCTTGAATTTACATATGTTATTCATAATTTATTGCCATCCCCAAAATCTCCAGATAACAATTTTGGATAGAATCGGAAAATATTTCCGCCATCTTTTAATTTTGTCATTGAATTAATAATATCTTCGGCCTCAGTTACCCTGGAGAATCAATTTTGAAGGGAGAACGAAACACACCCTTTGTATCATTTGAAATTACTTAGTACATTTCGACTCTAGCATTGAGTAATTGAAAAATAATTTATATGGCCATTCAATCATCCTCAAAAAATAACATTGAAAAACAAATAATGAAATAAATCGGCTGTTTAGTTTGTGTGAACTTTTGTCGGCGCCACTGCTTCCATCCAGCAATGGACTTCAATGAATACCCAAATCCAAAATGAATCGAGAACGGACAGAAGCTGTGTTGTTCAAACAGTTCACTAGCTGAACTCCTACTCTTGGTAAATATATGCCTGCAAACTCAACCTGGGCAGGGTGAGGGAGAAATTGACTGTTTTCTGTGACGCGCTATTGTTTGCTCTTTTAATACAACTGTGCGAGTGTTTTTGAAATCTCAATATTTCTTCCATTTTGTAATTAATCAAGTAAATTATGAAAACGTGTCGGGAGATTCTCGATCCTCCATCAAACGTACTCAGAGGATTTTTTTATCCAAATTCCTGATTGTAATTGGATGTTATGAATTCTTATCGAAAACATTAGCTCTCTACATTGAATGATTTTACCTACCGTTAACGAGCTTCTTCTTGGTCGATATTTAACTTGGTAACAAAATGAATGCATGTATTAGGTATATAAAAATCTTTATTATGCAGATAACACAGGTGTTGAAAAAATAAATATTTTTTTAATTTCTAATGCTCCGCATTGTAACATAGTTTGCAAATTATTATACTGCCACCAATTGGTAAAATGAGTTATCTGGCCGATTTGCAGAACTTGCTTTTTTGGTAGAGTACGAATACGAAAATATTTTTCTTTTGATTTTACCCTTATTTCCGTGTTGCAGATTGCAAATTAATGAATACATTGTACGTCAGGACATTTCCACTTGCAACCATTATTATAAACTTTTGTAATAATTCCGATAATTATTTCAATGAAAAAAATCAATTTAATGAAAAAATATATTTTCCGTTCGACGCAAGAGGTTGCAAAGTGAAACTCTTCTCAAGAAAATTATTTTAGGTATTTTTATGAGTTTGCAGAACTTTTGGAATGATCATAAAAAAATTGGGATAAATAATAATTTTTTTTCGATAGAAACAACATTTCCGTTTTGTTTGAAGGTTGAAAATTTGTCAGAGGATGTAAATTGCTATTTTTCAAAACATCGAAAGTTTGCAGAACTTTTTCAAATTTTTTCGCGCTAATAATGTAAAAATTTATTAAATCCTGATTTTCAACATCTTCCGTTAAGAGAAAAGGGTTGCAAAATCAGACTAATTATCATTTGAACGTACCCTCCACTCTACTGAAGTTTTAAAACTTTTGTAATTATTATAAAATTTTGGGAAAATCATGTCTATCTCTACTGGCCTATATCCCGGCTAGCAATATCTTCGGAAGGGAACTTCGATTGCTCTGCGAATTTGTGTTCGGATCACCAGGCAACCAAGAGGTGGAAGTACACAATCAATCAATCAATTTATTTATCATAAAATATACATATAAATTCAATCACAAGGACCAAAGACAGATGCATGTTTATGACAAGTCACAAGTAAACATCAAAACAAAATAAATTGAACATCAAAACAAAATAAAATAAAATACATACCATTAGATCAAAATATATGATAAAAATTGAGAAATTCATCTTTGCAGGAACATACTTTTCGGACAATATATCATAAAAAGGTAGAAGACGTGAATGCACAAGAGACAACAAGAGAGACAGTCGTATATATATAAAGTATGCTATATTGAATACAAATCAAATCAATTGCATATATCGCAAACATAACACAAATTATACTAGGTACTCATCTATAGTGTAGCAGGCCTTCTGAACTAGCTGCTGTTTCAGTCTTGTTTTGAAAATATTTAAAGTGAGGGAGCTTTTAATATGCTCATCAAGAAAGTTGTAAAATTTACAGCCAGTAAAAAAAAACTTTTTTGGTACAGCGTAGTCCGGTGATTCTCAGGTTCTAGTTGGCCTTTAAAACGTGTATTATGGTTATGCTTCTCAACAGTATTCAAAAACTTATTTTTATAGATGTATGTACAAACTTCCAGTATATATAAGCTTACAACAGTTAGGATTTTGAATTTTTTAAAATAATCTTTGCAGCTCGTTCTAGTATCGATACTAGCAAGAATTCTAATCGCATATTTCATTTCACATGTGCACAATTTCCCCAAATCAAAACTCCATACTTTATATGGGAATGAAAATTTGCATAGTACAATGACAGTAGTGTGTACTCACTACAGTGGTTCTTCATAAATTTCAGACTATAACAGCTACTCTGTAATTTTTTACACAAACAATCAATATGACAATCCCAGTGAAGTTGCCTATTATAGGTAACCCCCAATAGTTTCACTGATTTACTACTTACCTTCAAAAAGTTTGATTTCATCAGTCCTGCCATTACCAAAAAGAACAGTTATTGTTTTACGATGATTCAGTTGTAGGTTATTATTGTTGGACCATTTTACAATATTGGCAAATACCGCTTCAGCAGTAGTTTTCAGCTTATTGAGATCCTTGTCAACAACCAAAATATTCGTGTCATGTGCATAGCAGATAACATGAACATTCTGAACCCTTTGAATATAGAGAATGAGATCGTTACCAAAAATGTTGAAAAGTAGAGAACCTAAGATTTGAAATCAATGACAATACCCAAAGCAAACATTTTTTTGTCAATACTTGAAATGATCCGAACGCTGAACTCAGATAGTGCTGTCTCTGTACTTTTGTTACTCCAGAAACCATGTTGGTCGGACGATAAGAGTTCGTACTTAAGTAAGTAATTGGTTAACCGATCCTTAATTGCCATCTCAAATAATTTAGAGATACTGCATAACTGTAGTTAACAAAATCATTCGGATCTCCTTTCTTGTAAAGTGGCTGAACTATTGCCAGTTTGAAGTTATCTGGGAAATTTCCTTCCTCAAAACAAAGATTGATTAGGTAATTCAGAGGTTCACTAATCCACGAGCTGCATTTCTTCAATAAATTATTGGAAATATTATCATGGCCAGAGGAGTTGGAAGATTTCAGTCTACTTATTAATGACTCAACTTCAACAATCGTAACGGGTTCTAGATAAAATGATATGTGCGATAAGGAAATATTTGAATCTAAAAAGCTATAGTCACGTTCAAAATTTTTATTGATAGGGATGGTGAACTGGTTTGCAAACTGATTAGCAACAATCTGATCTGGTGAAGGATAGTTATTTTGTGTAATAGTTAATTCATTATTTTTATACCTACCTATTTTCAATTCATTAATCAGTTTCCACATAGCTTTTGTTTTATTTTCCGATCCATGTATTCGCATGTCATTAAATTTAATTTTCGCTGCTCTCAGTGCATTGCAGTATTGTTGCTGCAAGTATTTGCTTATGTCCTTCTAAACATTGTTGGTCTTAGCCAAATCGTTGTAAAGAATAACCTGGCGTTTCAGTATGATGATGTCCTCTGTGATCCATTCATTTTTACATGGTTTTCTCTTGTTCTTAATTGATATTTTACGTAGAGGAAAACATGAATCTGAATAATGAATCATTAAATTGTTGTCAGATGCTGCATTCAACCTTCCTTGACTATAAACACTATGCCAAGTTTCAATACTTATGCAATTTAGGAAAGCAATATTATTTTGGTCATTGAAAGATCTATGCATTATATGATGTTTTTTATTACGTTCCTCATCAGCCACTGCTGACGTAGAATGTAATATTTTGATACGTTGAGAAAAGTGGTCAGATAAATAGAGATCGATCACTTCAGCCCTATGAAATTTGAGCTCAGAACTAACTAAGAAATTATCAATGCATGTACTGGAAGTTTGTGATACCCTGGTTGGTTCCTTTACAGTTGAAAATAAACTATGGCATCCTAGTACGTCATTCAATAAAATGCAGTTGTGACTTCTTGTAGAAAAATCTACGTTAAAGTCACCACCAATAATGACCTGCCTGTTAGCAACTGTTCTCAGGTTTAAAAATTCAGTGGAGCAGTCCAAAAAAAATTTAAAATCTCCTGATGGCGGTCTGTAAACACGAATGTGCAGATAAACTGAGGGACAGCCTGCTGGAAATTCATGAAATAGCTCAGAAGAGGTTGATACTGGTCAGTGACAGGATGGAACCTCGTTATGATTTGAAAGGTACTTTAGGAGGATTCAAAGAAGGTGACCAGGTTTGGCTGTACAACACACGGTGGAAGAAAATTGTATCTCCCAAACTAACACCGTTTTGGAAAGAACCGTACGAGGTGAAGAAGACGAAGGTTGTTCACTTCGAAAGGCTGAAGCCCTATCATGGTGAACCAATAACTTTTGATTGAGATGATCAAAATGAGAAGGGGCAGTGTATAGCCGAATATGCCTTGGTGGTTGGCGAAAGGCATACATTCGAACTGGAAACAGCCTGTTGCAAACTTTTTTACAAATTCATCTGAATCAATACTGGATATCAAAAGTATTGTTATTGGAGCTGTTAGAGCAACCACATTTCTTTGTTGATGAGAAAAAAATCTTCTATTTCTTTGATACTCCTCATCTACTGAAATGTACCAGAAACCATATTTTCGATGACTCTTTGAAATTTGATGAATATACAACAAACAAAAGTCATCTTGAACAACTTTGCAACCTGGATAAGAAAAAGCAATATAGACTAGCTCCCAAAATACAAGGTACCCTTGGAATTATCTAGAAACAGCTGTTTTTAGATCACACTGAGTACTTAAGAATTACTAAATTTACATAAAACATGTACTTTCTGACAAATAGGTAACTTGGATTTGGCCCCCTTTTCTTTCTTTCATGCTCTGAGGGAGAAACATCAAACGTGTACCCACTGAGGGTCCCAGAATACTCTAGTAGTGTACTCATCCCACTGCCGGGTGGAGTGTCATGCCGTGTTTTCTAATAATATGGTTGTTTTCTTAGTGCTCAGCCGACAAACCACTTGCAGAAAATTGAGGCTGCGGCTTCTGTGTTGAGGTACAGCTATTTCTCTATTTTCGCACAAGATGTCTGCCCTTGTTTCTCAGAATAGCTTGTTATAAAAAACAAATGCTCAGGTGGTACCTTGTGAACGGCACGTTACGGGGTGGTACAAAAAACCTATGGAAATCAGTGTCAGCTATCGCCAACTCAAAAAAATGTTGATATTACTGACCTTAGATGTTATGAGGTTTTTTCGAAAACAAAATCATCCCATATGGAACATACAAAGATGCAAAGAAGTCGTACCGTATTGTCACTGTTTACCAGAATTTCTTGCGAACTCTCACGTTCATACGACACCCAAAACGACGAAAGGTTCTCGACCGAAGTCGATAACTTTTTCCTCTGCTTCGAGACCGGCCAGAAACGGAATTTTCAATGCCATTGCCTACGGTGTACAGGGTGGCGCAAATAAACCGTTACACTATATAGTGAGGGTCACTCTTATGTATTGACGAGGTATGTAAATCGGGACTGTGTGAAAAATTATTTTGGTCAACTCAGAAATATTTGTGGAAATGCTAGAAACCCAACCCCTATTCAAATTACCAGTGTTACGGCTATCATGAGAATAAGCGGAGCCGCCCCTGTCCGTTAATCTTCAACCGGACCGTCGGGAGTTTCGATGACGTCATCATCGAGGAATCAGATGGCTCTCGTTAATTCTGAAAATCATATTTTGAATATATAAGGGGTAGGCAGAGTTTCAGTTTATGTATTGATGTTATTGGAGTTAATTCATTTCAATTGCGTGTTCGGTGGGATAGTACAGTGTAAAGCGCGTGCTTGGAACTGTGATTATTGTTTTGCATTATTATTGTGTTGTCTTTGAGGTGAAATAGACAGTAGTCATTGGAGTATTGTTTTTATAAAATGAACGGACCCCAGTTTCGTGACACTATAAATACGCTGCCCGCGCCTGTTGCTCTGCCCTCACTACTTAGCCGCTTTCATGCGCTCGCCCGTTTTTGGTAATTTTTGCGAGTATTTCTCAATTCTTTCGCAGCATTTTCAGGCAAAATGAGAATAGACATTTCGTAGCACTGTACTTCTTCTTTAAAAATCCCAATGAAGTGAATTGAAAAATTCAAATTGCAAATAGACAAAAACTAATGATCCGACAGCGCCAGAATTTTTTACACCTGGAGTACATATCAATCACTTCTATGTCGCGGAGAGCCTGCGCTACTTTTTCCGATTTTCATTTTATTTTTTTCTGTTACTAATGATCCGATCGAGTCGAGCCATGACTAATTTTTTTTGAATTTTTATTCTCTACAATTTGTCCATCAAAAGTATCGACACTGCTTCATTAGTTTTCATGTCAGAAGCGAATAACGAATAAAAACACGATTCTTTGCTTCCGAATGTTTATAACAAATTAAGCAATGATAGTTGCGAGTAGGAAACAACATAATATAACTGTGGACCGTCTTTCGTATGATGGCTCTGTCGGTTTCCTATCACCATTTTTGGCACAAAAAAATCTATTGATTGTCCTATTTAGTTGGTCTGTCGCACTTATCGTAGTTGATAAAAATCAAATTCTACATTCGCTAATATCAATTGCGCAATTTCCCATAGAATGCACGAATGGTATTTTTAAGAGACCCACTCATAATAGTTGAAGTGATAACTGGAAATATGAATAATTTCAGTTCTGTGAATGAAACAATCCCGTTGATCTTTCCATCGAAAGAAACATAATGATAAATATGATTATAATATAGAATCTTATTTAATTCACAGGTATCGAGAGAACGCGAGGGCCAGATCGAGGGTAATGCATGACAGACCGGATGAAACCACTGAACAGCGCTGTTTACTGGGTGGAGTATGTGATAAAGCATGGTGGAGCTGAACATTTAAGAGTGGGTTACACTCATTTCAATTGGTTCCAGTTTTATCTCTTGGATGTATATGCCATCATTTTCGGAATAATTTTTTTGTCCTTGATGGTTTTCAAGAAGATTTTGTCCCTGTGCAGGAGGAACTCTTCGACAATATCAAAACAGAAAGAGAGTTAGAAAAAACTGCATTATGCTCTGATATAGACTTGAGAACTGTGGTTCAGAGGAAAAATTTATAAATTATTGACTGTTTTTGTTTTTATTTGAGATTTCAACAAACCAGAATATACATCGGGTGACAGACTAAGGCCACGCCTATATCTCCTTCACTTATCACCCGATTTGAATGAAATTTTGGTTAGACACAATTTCGGATTGACAGACATATGAGAACAAAATGGCCGACTTCCTGTTTCGCCAGAATAGCTACGAGCTTTCTGATTCTACGGCTCAAATTACATACGACAGTATTGCCAAATTTTCACTTTACAATTGATCAGGTTAAAATCTATACTAATTTACATCAGTATCTCATAGTAATAGTCATTTCATCGATAAGATCAATAACAAATCTTACAGCAGGAATTGAAACTTTCTGAACGCATTTTTAAGGAAAAAATCGTTTTCTCAAATGGTACCTTCCGAAAGCCATTTTGTCATTCGATAGAGAATTTAATTACCAATTCAACGATATACATTGGGTACCTCTTTCTTCTTGTTCAAAACTAAAAACGAACAATTATTGAATTTGTTCAATATTTTATACGATGCCTACAAATTCCAATGAGTTATCCGTTTAGTTTTGATGAAATGAAAGGTAGCCGTGGAATCATGAAAAACAGTAGGTGATGAATGTCATGTCAAAAGTGAAATACCAATATTACTTGTCATCTCGTTCCGTTTGTAAAAAGTTTTTTTGAAATGGAAAATAATCGTTATTCTCGATACAAAAAAATCGATATGATATTGACATACGCAGAATGTCAAAAGAACGCTATACGCTGTTCGTTATCTGTCGAAACGGCACCCTTCCAGGACCTATTCGAGAAAATTGGAAATGATGCTACGGAAAGAACCAGCTGATCAAAACCACATCCACTCTATCGTCAGTGAAGAAGCGGAAACTAATGTTTTAGCATATGGTAATTTTTTTCCATCTGCCTCAGTGCTAGAACTGAAAATTTAATGTGGGATCAGCAGGGAAAGTGCAAGAAAAGTACCGAAAAAACATAAATATCGCTCCTATAAATACGGTTTGCATCAGCAATGGATACTTATTGTAATTGGTTATTGTAATTGGCAGAATGGATTCTTATTGTAATTGGCTTCTGCGTCATCATGATTTGAATAATGGTTTTTCTCGAAGATACTGTTTACAGATGAGTCTAGGTTTACGAATAATGGTATGTTCAATATGAATAATACAACGTATTGGGCTCAAGAAAATCCTAGGTTGCAGAGAGAAGGTAATTTTCAAGGAAGATTTGAATTCAACGTCTGGGTAGGAATCCTAGGGTCAATAATCATTGGACCAATTTTTTTCGACGGTCCTTTGACGGGCCAAAGATATCTACAATTCTTAGAGAACGATAATCAAAATAATACCAACGATTTACCTGAGAACATCAGGGAAAATATGTTTTTTCAGCAGGATAGTGCAGGACCACATAATGCTTATATTGATCGACAATATCTTAGTGATACCTATGGGCAGAGATGGATTGGAACAAACGGCCAGCCAGATCGCCCGATTGAACCCCGATTGATTTTTATTCATGCGGTCACATAAAATCCAGAGAATACTTCTTGGATGACTTGAGAGATAGAGTTGAGCGCGCATTTCAGGAAATTCCTGCTCACGAACTGATAAATGTGATGAGGTGTACAATAAATGGAATTTTGTGTTAGGGAAAACACTTCGAACGGAAAAACGGGCAACACTTCGAACATATCATTGGTCATTTATAAAAAGGATGACTTTTCGATGGTTGTGAAACTCTTCTAATGAAAACAGGATTATGGTATTGTGAGTAATAATTTGTACGTTGAATGTTTTACTGTTTCAGTCGTTAGTTTGATTATATTGAAGTTATTTTTTCTGTAATGGGTTTATGATCATTACATATTGTCAAGTCGATTCAATATGGCATAATAGGATGGGGAGGATTGACAAAAACTAAATTGAGACCCTTAGACATTGTCCAAAAACGGATCCTGAGAATCATATTCGGCAAACCACCCAGATACTCTTCCGATCTTTTATTTAATGAAACTCAAATGATGGACCCCCGGCAGCTCTTCTGTAAATCGATACTGACATTTACGTATAAAAAAAATCCCACGCCTTCCCTTAAACACCCGTACAGTACGAGGGGAAAAATTGCTGCAAATGAGTTACTTCCTCGTGCTCTCAAATCAATAGGCCAGCGATCCTTCATTTATGTTACCAGGTTGGATAAAATCAATAAACTCATTAAATTTATTCAAAAAGAAAGTGGAGGCTTGGATTTTGTGTATAAATAGGAACAATTTACACAATCTTGTTAACTCCGGATGAAAAGAAAATTATTAACAAAGCATTAAGTACAGATCTCGATTTCTTTATATGCTTGACTTCGTCAATATGTTAGAGTCTCATGTCGGCGTACATATATACCTTATATTTTTTTCTAGCAATTATTTTATACTCATGTCAACCCTCAAACTCTCTAATCTTTACCTCTATAACTATTGTATAATCCTTCTATAGACTTCCACACATACACTTACATATACAGAGGTCCTCAATACGTAACTGTTTCAAATAGTGGATGGGCACTTCAAAAGTGGGTACTAAATTGTAAAACGCATGACTGACTTGACTCATCTGTTCGATGAGGTAGAAACTGCCCATAGACAAGCTCCTTGAGAACTTTTTTGGGACACCCTCCTTATCACCATATGACTAAGGAAATCTGTGTTGTCTAAATCTTATCTTGTCCATTTTCTTACTGATCAATTATTGCCTCCTGGGCTTTTAAATAAGTATAGATTAAGTGATTTTAAGCATTTCTTACCCATAACTTAATATTTATATTTATACTTCTGTTTTTAACCTTATATATTTTTTTTCCTAGTAGCAATATTGGCACTTATATTTCAATCTATCACATACAGGCCATGTACAAGCATCTGATGCTTCCATGGTCGTTACTAAGATCACAAACACAATAACAAACAAGCATTTTATGCTTCTGTGATGATTAGTTTATTCACTGTATGAATGTACTTATGCCTATTCTTTTATGGTGAATTTCTTTCAGTGAATAAAATTATTATATTATTATTATATTATATATATTAATTCATTGTTACCATTCTGAAGCAAAGTTTGAAAAAAGGAATAGATGTCATGTTACCTACCAATTTTTTCAGATTGATTTCATTTTGATAGATGGCTCTCTAGTTTTGAACAAAAAGAAAGTGGTACACAATGTAAATCGTTGAATTTGTAATGAAATTCTCTATCGCATGGAAAGATGGTAGGTACCATTAAAAACAATTTTTTCGTTAAAAATGCGTTCAGAAAATTTCAATTCCTGCTGTAGGATTTGTTATTGATCTTATCGATGAAATGACAATTACTATGAGTTACTGATGTAAATCAGTATTGATCGACTTTTAGACGAGGGAATAATAGAAGAGTACGAAAGTCCGTGGGCTGCCCCGGTAGTGCTCGTCCCAAAGAAAGATGGAGGTGTTCGATTGTGTGTGGATTATCAACGGTTGAACGCGATAACAGTAGGTGATTTGTACCCGCTGCCGCGGATGGACGATTTACTCCATGCAGCTTAAAGAACATTTTTTATGACTACCATCTATTTGAGATCAGGGTACCATCAAGTCAGTATTGCCGAATGTGATCGAAATAAAACAGCGTTTGTTACGCCATTTAGGACTCATCGTTACTTGATAATGCCATTTGGGCTGAAAAAAGCCCCAGGGACATTTCAACGAATTATGGATCAGTTTCATCGAGGTATTGGTAACGTCGTTGCACTATGTTATCTAAACAATTTGACTGTTCGTTCTAGCACATTCGATGAACATCTTGTATTCGACAGACTGCGTACAAATCGAAAGAAGTGAGTGTTTGCTTGCGCGAGAGTAAAGTATATTGGACATTTCATAACCTCGGATGGTATTCCGGTTGATCCAGAAAAAACATCAGCAATTGCGGATCGTTTGCCACCACGTGATGTGAAGGAAGTACAATCCTTTTTACAAACTGTTAGTTGGTAAAGACGATTCGTGAAAAACTTCGCACGAGTGTCACGACCGCTTAGTGATTTGACGAAGGAAAATGCAGTGGGCTCCAGAAGAGCAGACGGCTTTCGATGAATTGAAAAAATTGTTGGTCACTGCACTACGACAGTGTGACAAAACTGAGCCATACGTCATACGTAAGGATTCTAGTAATCATCTCCTTGGAGCTGTACTCCTACAAGGAGAGGGGGAAGATGAACATCCAGTTGAGTATGCCAGTCGCTTACTCAATGCTGCTGAACGAAATCATTCCACGTCAGAAAGAGAAGCACTTGCTGTCGTGTGGGCCTTGGGAAAATCCAGGGGCTACATCGAAGGATCCCAGGTTAATGTACAAACCGATCATCAACCACTTCGATGGCTACTCAGTCTGAAATCCCCCACTGGAAGATTAGCAAGATGGGCCGTACTCATTTAAGGGTACGATGTGAAAATAGAATATCTACCAGGAAAAAGAAACGACGTTGTCGATACGCTGTCACGACCACCTTGTAACCATGATAAACAGGAGACTTGCGAAATATGTAAATTTATAATAGGCAGGAACAGCTCAAAGATGTTGACGTATCTAAAATCATCCATTGCTTCGAAACCCCTTCGGACAATGATTTTACAAAATGGACAGACCGTGGATATCTTCTATCCCAAGGTGTATTATATCGTTATTCATCCGAGGAAGATGAAGAAGCTGAATTAGTGGTGCTTGTACAAGAACGAGAAAGAGTACTTGAGGAATACCACGATGCTCCTGAAGCTGCCCACTATGGCGTTGAACGTAGTTTCAGTGCATAGCTGAGCGATATTATTCTACTGGAATGCGTATATATATATATATCGCTGATTTTATTGGGTAATGTTTAGAGTGTCAGAGATACAAAGCAACGAATCAGAAACCAGGTGGACTCCTGCAAACTCCAGTGTATGCTCAGAGATTCAAAATACTTGCAATAGACCTCTTCAGACCTCTACCAGAAGGATCAAATGGTGAAAGATGGATTCTTATTGTTGAAGATACTTCCACAAAATTGGTGGAGTTGTTTGCACTGCAATATGCTACTGCAGAAAAATGTGCTCGCATACTTGTGGACGAAGTATTCTTCAGTATGGGCTGCCCCATAAAATAATCAGCAAAAATGGAGAACAATTTGTATCTGCTGTCTGCTGCGAGTCTGTTTCCCTCTTGAAATTGAGGAATCATCCACTCCTCTGTATCATCCATCTGCTAATATGGTCGAAAGAAAGAACCGAGATCTCAAGCCCCGTCTAGCTACCTTGGTTGGAAATGATCATCGATCGTGGCCAGAAAAACTCGGTACGACACGGTTTGCAATGAATTCTGTATGGAGTGAGGTTACAGGAGAATCAGCTGCTTACCTGACATTTGGACGTGAATTACGCACTCCTGAACTTTATTTGTTATTTTCTGAAATTTGTGATGATGAATGAAATAGATTGCTGGATAAAAAAAACACAAATCATTAACAATCAGTCACAACCACACATGTGGCCGTTCCAAGTCCCAACAGTATCGTGACGTCACGCTACTGAAATGCCACTCCGAGCGGACGGACAATTTATCGATTTTAAAGTCATTTTTAACGAAATATTCAAGACGAAAATAGTTTATTTTTCAATGGTATTATTGTTTATAGTGATCAATCTCTGTAATAAAAGTTGTTTTATACTGATTTTCCACATCATGTCTCAACCCAATTCCACTACTTTTCAAACGTCATATGTTTACGCACACTCAGCACGGGAACTTGTGGTAGACGACCGATTGGTAGGTAGAGAGGGGGAAAACACCAGTGGACACGATTTGCTGTGGCGGCTTATGCTACGGCGAATCTTCACCAGTGTCTTCGCATGCAGCGTTTGAAAGGTTAGGTTTGTTTGATTACTAAATAGGTAGTGCAGTTATTTATTCAACTTTGCAATAGTTTACTTGTAACCTTGCCAAAATGCCCAGTAGTAAGTACTATTCAGTAGCGCAAAAAGATATTATGGCAAATGTTATCAAATTCAGGAAAAATGAGGCCAAAAATGGGTTACAAATACCTTCACAAAATTACAAATAACGTGCCAAATTAAAACGGAACAATCAGCTGTGAATTCAGGTAGTATTCCTTCTTTGCCGTCTCCGCAGAAAAGGTAGGAAGAATAAAGTCGAAAAGTAATAGTACGGAAGGGTAGGGTGAAACAATAAGAACGATTATCCATGATTTTTGTTTGATTGAAAAACAACGCCCTACTTTAAAGTCTATTCTTAAAAAAATCAAAAATGCTCAGGTAGGATTTGCAGGCTGTTGTTCAACATTGCACAACATAATCAAACTGATATTGATGGAAAGTCATGAAGTTAGATTACTAAGGGTGGAATTTTTGAGAAAATTGGAAATGTATCGTGAACAACGAGAAACCATTATTTACACTGATGAGACGTATTTGCACAGTTCTCATATGCATTCTGAGACGTGGGTTGATGAGAAAAATCCTAATTTAAATTTAAAAACCGTATAGTAAAGGAAAACGATTAATAATAGTTCATGCAGGAGGAGAAATGGGGTTTGTAAAGGATGCCCAAGTAGCACACAGAGGTCATAATTCGGTTGTACAGACGTCTACTAGACCTTTCGCAAAAATGCATGACTTATGTCTTGTAATATGCTGAGACGTCGCTATGTATGCCAATACGACAAAAAGGCACACTCTTGCGACGTCACATCGACGTTATAAAGTAGTGGTTTGCCAATATGGACTTATATAAGCCAGTTGCAAAAGGGTCGTTCTGTGGTCTTAGTGTAGCCATTGTATCATTATGCATGAAGGTCATAATCTTTCTAATATAGTATTACAATATGTATACCATATCAAAAGATTTTATATAATATCAATATAATATATAAGTCAGCCTTCCTTTACATGTTCATGATACTCTGTGACCATAATAGTTATCGAGATAAAAATGATTTTCATTTATGTGTCTTTAAGAATTGTTCTGAAACTCTAGTGACCAAGCAAATCCATTTTTACGATCAAAATCCAATTCTACTCACTTAAAATTCATGCGCCTCGAAAATTAAGAGAGGTAAATATTTATTTTCATTTCAGAAAAAATATATTTCATCAATTTTTCTCATTAATCGTTGGAATATGTAGACCATATTACGAGAGTTACTTGATTAGCATATCTCCAATGATTTTTGAATTGATATAACACCCAGGGTCTCATATTTTTTATTTTAAATATTTTTGTTACAATATGGCTACCAGAATGAAGTCATCAATCGATCGAAAAACTGGATGCCGTCCTTCTAGTGTCGAGAAGTTGTAATTACTCCGGTATGTACTATCATAGAATAGTTTACGAGGGTCTCAACGACATCGCAATATCTTACATAAAAAAGTTGTAATGTAGTCGCTATGACCGTCGTAACGCTATCAAAACAGAAAAAGATATACACTGAGTGCATAAGCATTCCGCTAGTTCCGCTCAATGGAAAACGCTAAAAATAACTGACATTTACAATAGAGGTTATGTTGATGTGAAATATTTAAATATTTTTTATTTATCACTCGAAGTGCACATACATATTATATATGTCTTTCCTTGTTGTGAAAACAATTGAAGGAACTGGATGAACTTCATTTTTTTGCAGTGTCCCGATAGACTGATTAATTATTTCAGATGTTAATTTTGGGGTAGGCACTCATCCTTCCTCTTTATATTTTTCTATACGCTCCAGTTCTCTTGTAAGGCAGATTGGATGTTTGTTTTGGCATTTTAATCATTCATACGGAACTGAATATTCTACATACATAACACAATATACCTATCCAACAAAAATAACATAACTAACAAAAATAATCTAACCATAGATACATAATGTAATCATTACGACCAAAGTTCTTCAGTTGATAAAACTACATTACATGAGTACAATATGTAGTGTAGAAACGTTTTAAAAATCTATTCATTAGAACCACATATGTTCATTGTCATAATAACCTCACAGCAACTGCTCTTAAGTTCTTCTTAACGACACATACAATTTATTTACATACAAACCACAGTACAACTTCATCTCGAGAATTCTTTATTGTACTCTCGTTATATCTACTACACGACGTCATAGCAACGCCTGAAGGTTATAAAACGCACATTAACTTTTTGGTTCTAAAACATACAAATACGTGGTCTTTTAGACGGTATAAGAAGTCATTATGTTAATTTTATGACTATGTGCCACTTGGGTGGCCTTTTAAGTTTTAAAATCTGGGGAAAAAATGGAGACTATCACGATGACATGAACAACGAACATTTTATGAGGTGGGTAAAAACACAACTAATTCCAAATATTCCCGCGAACAGTGTGCTGGTGGTGGATAACGCTTCTTACCACAATACTTCGCTAGAAAAATGTCCAACATACTCTTCAAGGAAGGACGATATGCTAGACTGGCTGAAAGATAAAAATATAGAGCATCAGGCTACTTTGACAAAAGCACAATTGTACGAAATTATAAAAAAGCACAAACCTTATTTTAAGAAGTATATATTAGATGAAAAAAATGTCATAACCCGGCCATTTAGTATTGAGATTACCACCCCATCATCCAGAACTAAATCCGATAGAGAAAATTTGGTCTTTGAAGAAAAATAGGGTGTAACTTTTAAATTGGATGATTTAGAAAAGCTTGCCAGTCAGAAATTTTCAAATATCACTGTTGAGGAATGGATAAAGCTATGCGAACTTGTGGAAAAATATGTGATGGAATTAATGGAGAAAGAACATATGTTGGACTCTGCTCACGTTCGTTTCATTATCACAGTAAATGCGGCTAGTTCTGATGAGTCCGACAACAGTGATTGTGATATAAATTATTTTGACTCAGTAAGTGACTTCAACAGTTCGTTTACCGGAAGTCTGGAACCCAAAAACCAAATTGAATTTGCGAAAAACACTATAATAACCAAGCAAAATCCGTACTGCGATTCTCTTAAAAGCTTTTGTTGTTTTTTTGCGGAAAATTCAGAAGAATGTGAAAATCAACAGTCATGAGAATGTAGAATAACATAATATGACTTTCTATCAACTTCGTAAGGTTTTTTCTATAATATTCACTTTTGTATAGAATGATCATTTCGGTTTTTCAGAATTTTTTAAGTGGGTATTAATTTCAGTTCTACAAGGAATCTTAATTTCGGTTTTCTATAATTCTCATTTTCTTCACTATTAATTTCAGTTTATTTCAAATCTTTATTATAGGGTTTTATTTTCATAGAATTATACATTCTTTGGTTATCGTTTCGGTTTCATTTAAAAACCATATTTGGGGTTTTCAGAGTTTTTAGTACAGTTTTTTCAGAATAGATATATATTTTGCATTTTTTTGAATTATAAATTCTTTGGTAATCGTTTCAGTTTTATTTAAAAACTCTATGTTGGGTTTTCAGACTTTCAAGTGCAGTTTCATCAGAACATATATACTGTGCATTTTTATAATTCAAATTTTGGCATTCTCTCCAATGGATATAACTTAATGAGTTTCATTTTAATTTGATACTAGGTATATTTATTCAATTACGCCTGTGATACTACACAATAAGTACCATCTGTGATAAAAAATTAATAACATATTATATTATTTTCATGTAATTTTTTTGTTGACTGATATTACCGAAAGTACCACCTGTGATTTTTTTTACATCTTTTCCGATGCCTGTGATATCTTATTGCGAAAACTCGTCTTTCATCTTGGGGTCTCCATCTCGAATTTATAAATTTTGACAAAAAATTCATAATCTCCGACCCCAAAAACCCACGCATATCAATTTTGAATCGAATTGAACCCCAATCACAAATTTCGTCCTCCATCTTGAAGCCGCCTTCTTGAATTTATTAATTTTCAGAGAAATATCATAATCTTCGACTCCGAAAACCCCCACATACCAATTCTGAATCGAATCGGACCATAATCACAAAACTCGTCAGCCAAAAGCTACGTCTTGTGTATCGCCTATACCAAATAATTTGGTACGGCTATGGCATTTCTATTGACAGCCACTGCTCGGGCATCTTCGAGAAGAATTGGCTGTTAGGTAGGGGAAGGCCAAAGTAGTCGTTTCAATATTGGACGAGCTATATCGAAATCGCGACGTGCCCGATTTTTGAAAAAATGTGGCGATTTTTTTATGATAAGTTTACAACTGACTTTTTCAGAATTACGATCAATGCCAACTACCTAATCGAAAGTGCAATTCCGAGTCCCAATGTGGAATGAGGCTCTGTAGAGCACGGCTTCTGGATTTTTTTTCATTCAAATAAAATGTAAATTAAAATCGAATGTATTCTTAAAACCTCGCACCTAATTGCTTGAATAAGGTATTCTGAAGACAAGCACTTGAATATTAACCTGCTGGATTGATGAATTTGTGTGTCAGTTATCTCACGTGTCGGTGGAATATTGTCAGTGAACAAAGGGAGCGCCGCGTAAAGCGCTCTGATCCGTTTTCTGAGCAATATATTTGCAATTTCTGGATTTTCATGACTTATATGAAGTGTTTGTGACTGACACTCGAAAACTTAGGTACAACTAAAGCACACAAAGAAGCAAAATACGTTTATGAGCTGTTTTTAGTTTGGATGAAGCCCTGCCAGTCCAAAAATGGGGCACATGCCATAACGTCGGTGTTATAAAATTATTATTTGATATAGGACTCTCAATGTGAGGTTGGGATTGGTTTTGATAACATTGTGGATATACCTGTGAAACCTAATTGGTTCGAAAAAAAGTGTCATTGAAATTCAATATTCAATCTACGGAATCGTATGTTTCATATTCTATACAAAATAACACCTTTCAAAACAAAAATAAAGTTAGAATTAATCACTTCATCATAAATCATCACATTACAATTATTATTCAAAAAATATAATTTACTATGTTTTGTCTTCGAAGTCTGAAATATCCGTGTCAGAACCCTCATCGTAAAAAGAGATGCAAATTTATAATTGTGTAATATGATAACGGAGAAGAATTCATCTCACAGTTCACCATACGCGTATTGTGATTTGGATATATTCCGCACTTTGGGTGCGAGAGGCAGACATATAGCATAAATTAAATGTTACCATTGTCTTCCTTCTCGAAGGATTAGATATGAGTAGTTATGCAGCAGATAATGTAGCTTCATGTCAATACAACTTCTATGCTGTATCCAACCATAGTGTAATTGAATCCTTTATGTGAAGAAAACCGTTTAAATTCGATTTTTCTACTCATTCCACTTCACATGGCACTTATCTCTCACTATGTGCTAGACGGGCTTGCCACTCCTACTGAGAAGGAATCTTTTATTTAGAAACCTATCGAGGTGGGAGATTTTCGGAGTGTTTCTTTCTGTCACTAGGTACCGCCAGTTGAAGTTTATCTTTTCCGGCGTACCTATAGGTGTTTCAAGATCGATGATGGTTTGTTTACGTTGTGTCTCACTTCAGCCAGAGTTCTTTGGACCTTTGGCTGGTTGACTACTCCGTACTGATGAGGGCCAAGAAGCCTGAAACCGGTATGCGGATTGTTAGGTGAACACGACATAAATTAAACATAATCGAGCTTATCAGAAAGAAACATTTGCATTCAATGTCCATTGATATTATATGGAAGTATGCATGGATTTTCAGGTGAATATCATTCAACGTTCTGCGTGGTATTTGCCAGGAAAGTAGTTGTCTTTCACCTGCACGAGCTTATCAGAAAGAAACATTTGCATTCAATGTCCATTGATATTATATGGAAGTATGCATGGATTTTCAGGTGAATATCATTCAACGTTCTGCGTGGTATTTGCCAGGAAAGTAGTTGTTTTTCACCTGAGATCTACCTTTCTCTGGTTCAATTTTATATTGAATCCTTTATGTGAAGAAAACCGTTTAAATTCGATTTTTCTACTCATTCCACTTCACATGGCACTTATCTCTGACATTATTCTTGTTCCGTCAAAATCAGTATATTTTATGAGAGGATGGAATGATATACAAAGAAATGAAATAAACTAACCAGAACAACGAAAATAATTTATATTACAACAAATAGTAAAAGTAGATAATCATATTATTTAACTGGTAATAGTTGAAGTAAGGTGGGTAAGTAAGTATTTTGGAAGTAATCAAAAAACAAGTAGTTAGTAATTGGTAGATTTTAGCCACAAAAAATTGAAAAATAAAAACTTTTTAACAAAAAATTAAACCGACGAAATACGGAACTGAAAAGTAAAAACTAAAAACTTTTTAACAAAAAATTAAACCGACGAAAAAATCAACTGAAAAGCAAAAAATAAAATCAAACTTCTTAGTCTCAATGATAATTGAGCTCCTAAACTAATGTAAGTAACTGAT
Organism: Gonioctena quinquepunctata; assembly: GCA_018342105.1. Lineage (NCBI taxonomy): Eukaryota > Metazoa > Arthropoda > Insecta > Coleoptera > Chrysomelidae > Gonioctena > Gonioctena quinquepunctata. Next base: position 220,916 of record JAFIRS010001318.1, read on the forward strand.
TTTGAGTCGGCGCCAAACAAACTAACAATTGAATTAGGTGAAGCGTAAAATGATGGCAGCGAGATGCACGGCTGCGTTTTGATGATTTCTTTCATAGATAATGATCTTCGATAATTGTTTGTTTGGCGACGACTCAAAATCAGTTACTTACATTAGTTCAAGAGCTCAATTATCATTTAGACTAAGAAGGTTTATTTTATTTTTTGCTTTTCAGTTGATTTTTTCGTCGGTTTAATTTTTGTTAAAAAGTTTTTATATATTATAATTTCGCTTTCGCACTCAAAAAAAAAAATTAAAAAATTTTTGAACTTCAATTTTGTTGTAGTTTAAAGCTGTTACTCGATAGGGATAGTAATAAACCAAATAAAAAAAAGGTTCGTGGTTTCGTGCAAAGAAGAGAAAGATTTAACGAGGCACTGAAATATAATTTTTTTCTCTGTATATACTAAATTCTGAGAGTGAATCCAAGCTCTACTCCATTGGCATACAAAACTTGTGAACACATTCTGCCCAGGCACTGAATTATTCTTCTTAAGGTCTTTGTGAGTGCTAAAATTCTAAAAACATTCCATTCTGTTACTTGAATGGCCAGGTTTTCTGCAGCCAGCTCCTAGACATGAGGAATGATTTGTTTTGGGAAGAATATTCGTCCTAAAACAAATCATTTCTCAATTTCGAAGGAAAAAAAAAGCTGTTAGAATATGGGGTTCGAACCCTCGCTCCTTCGAAATCCAGAGCTTGAGACTGGCGCCTCAGACCGCTCGGCCAACTCGGTAAGTACTAGATGTTAAAAATATTACCAAGCTGTTACTGAATTGGTATGGTTGCTTTTTCAGAAAAAATGACATACGAAACGTATGCACAAATTTTGGCCAGGCAGTAAATTATTTTCCGTATGTTTGGTGTGAGTACTGACATTTTAGAAATATTCCATTCTGTTACTTGATTGGTCAGGTTTTCTGCAGCCAGCTTTCAGCCTATATAGCATTCTCACTGAAATGACGTTTTTTTTTTAATTTTTAGCATGCCTCTGCACTTCACAAGATTATGGGTAACAAATCTTCGATTTATGTGGTACAACCAACGTTGTGTGAATTTTTCAAGCATACATTTATTATTGAAGTATACCTGGAAATTTGGGTACACCTTTTCAAGTGTACAGTACCTTATCGCCATATAGTACTGACGGTTATATATACTAGAACTTTGCATTACAGACAACTTATCCCTGAATTTTGGAATGCAAACTTATCATGAAAAAATCGCTAAATTTCCTCCAAAATCGGAAGGCCCAGCGCCCTTCGGTCCCATTGAAAAAAACTTGCTGACGAAACCTTCCATTGTTAGCAGTAAACTCTCAAACTTTTTCGGGCTCGTTTTTTGACATATTTTGAACGTTGCAGCAGGTGAAGGCCAAGTTTAAGACGACTAACAATCGGCTTTATTTTATTGTAAACTTTTGTTTTTTACTACCCTCAGTCATGAACTTTTAATATTTTTCACCTTCTTTTCAATAACGTTTCAGCATCTCTTCTACCATCACTCCGCCACAGAAAAAATGTACGGCGGGCATATCTGTAACATCGTCAAAATTGATATCATAAGTTCTCGTTTTCAGTGTGCGTAAACATATGATACGTTTGAAAAGGGACACGAGCTCTTGGTCTATACCACCTATGATATAACCAATAGATCCCATATGAGTAAAGACTGTGGAAACAACCTAATCTTACAACTAATATTTCATGAGATAGATACTCAGCAGAAGCTATATCATGACTAAGGGGTTGATTGAATGTTAACCGAACCCACCCCGGTCATGTATGATTGGTGAATTTTCTGGTTGACTTTCAATTTTTTTTTCAAACCTTCCTTTTTTTCTACCTTCCTTTTTTTTGTTGTGATCGTCTAGACAGTCAGCACCACTTCTCAAGTAGCAGGATCTGCAATCCATCTGCTCTCAGAAGATAGCTTGTTTGTTTTTCGGCACACGGCCTAATATATAATTTTTTTTGTCGGCACACAGCCTTTTATAGATAGACCCTTGGAAGGATAGACCCTCAATTTTCCCACGTTGTGTATTGTGTATATATATTTTCTGTTCTTTAGGATACAAAGTTCTGTTCAACAGAAGAGGAATAAAAGACAAAGAGTAAATAAATACATATATTAAAGCCAACTTGTTTGAAAACAATTCAACGATTTAAGACTTTACATATTTCACAAGACAATATTGACCGTTATAAGAGTTCAGCTTATCGGGAAATCGTCTCTGGTTTCGAATCTATTTTGATACAATAATGTAAAGTGTTTCTCAAGTGATGAAATTTGGCCTAGATGGACGGGGGACAGGAATATATCTGTATTTCTAAAATTGTTTGATCCCCAAAATACATTGCCGGTATATTTCGCGGGTATATTCATAGATTTGTCATCGCCAATTGAGAGAATGAAGACTATAGTACATTTCCAGTACCCAGTACCAAGGAGTTGCTAGACTCAATTGGACCTAGTTACCGGTCGGAGATTATTTTGTGTGCATACATACTAGACAACCCGTTAGCATCCTCGGCTATTCTTTACAGTACGTTCTATTTATATATATATATATATATATATATATATATATATATATATATTGTAATGTTATAATGATTTGTAAAACAATAGTTGTTATGATAATAGCTTTTTGTTATGAAATATTGATAGATAATTATATTTGCCCTGTATAGTATATTGTGATGTTATAATAATTGCTAGCTAACGTCACTGTTTTCTTGTCACGTTGCTGCCAATTGTTATTACTCTTTCTTACCACGACTAAACTCAGTTGGTACGCCTTTCGTCTCATATAGCCGGTCCTGGCAATAGAGCCACTGCCCTGGTCTTGATGTCAAACCCAAACTATTTTAGTTCAGAGTTAATGAGTAAGATATGCAGATCATTGTGGAAAATAAACCAGAAAGTATCGAAAAACAATTATTTCCTTTATTCAGGGAAACTTATATTAACCTGGCCTACGATAGATAACTTATACTATGATCTGTTGACAAATTTTCATAGAAAATAATGAAAATCAGTGATGTATACAGTATACATAACCTCACTTTTTCATTGAGGTTGGAAGAATTATTTTATAGTTCAATACCCAAAATAAAATAGAGTTCTTCAAATACGATACGAGTTACGTTGTAAGGTTATTCGGTTTGTGATGTGCACTAAAAAAGTTTATACCTGGAGCTGGAACTGTCGCTCTTACAATTGACGCCAAGAATCTGAAATCCCTCTTCAATCTACTGCTCTCAGGAACTCTCCAATTGCAAAAGGAACCATACAAATCCCCAGAAATCAGTTTGGAAACAATTTTATGTGGAGTACATAAAAGGTAATCTTGTTTTCTCCAATTTATTTTTGTCGAAATTCTCTTGAGGTTGAATTGCTTAGATTATTATAGACAAACTACCTTGTATTCGTGAAAATCTTGAAAATTTTAGGAGCAAATGTGAATGTGTGGAGTACATGAAAGGTAATCTTGTTTTTGCCTATTTATTTTTGTCGAAATTCTCTTGAGGTTGAATTGGTTAGTTTATTATAGACAAACTACCTTGTATTCGTGAAAATCTTGAAAATTTTAGGAGCAAAATAATTATTTTTCCTATCTCTTCCTTCAGTAGTTCTTCATATTCATATTGAATTGGATATTTTATTCATCTGAATCTCTCATATTATTTACTTTTATTTTGTGTACATACTCTTTCACTTTTTCTTTATTCATACATAATTAACTTATTATATTCATTTATAATTCAATAATATACCTTTATTTTAATTATTAATATACCTTCATTTTATTCATCAATATACCTTTATCATCATCATCATCATATTTCTTATAATATACTTCTTTAGTATTATTATTATCATTTCCACTTTCATTTCTCACATACATTCTTTTATACACAAATATTTTTATCTTCATTTCTTTTCATTTTTCTTCAAAATTCACATTATTTATTATCCATTTCTATATTTTTCCTTCTTCATAATCTATGTTGTTTTTTCACTTTACTTTATCTAACTAATCTGTACCAATACTTGAATCAACTTTTTTTTTTATTTTTTTTTAATAATTTATTTAAATTTATGTTAATATTTTCAACATTTTCATTTTATAATTTCAACTTTTTCTTGTTTTTAAATAAAATTTTAAATGTTTTTGACATTTTACTATCTATTATTATTATTATTTCATTTTTTGTATTACTTTCTTTCATTTCAAAAATTCTATTCGCCCTGTAAATGTCATTGATTTGCATTACTATCATTTTTTCATTAATGTTCCTTTTTTGCAACTAAAATTTTTTATTAGCCATTTTTATATCATTCATTCTCATTATAGTTTTTTTATTTATGTTCCTTTTTCTCATTTCAAGATTTTTGTTAGCCACGTACATGTCCTTTATTTTTATTATAATTATTTTATCATTTTCGTCAACTTTTTGCAACTCAAAATTAATCTTTGCCATGTTTCTGTCATATATTTTCATTATTTTTACTTTATTACTTATTTTTCCCTTTTGCATCTGAAAATTTTTATTGTTCACATTCTATAAACTCATTATTTTTGTGATCAAAATTCATTTTTATATTTTTTATCTGTTTGTCATCTTTTTCTAATAAATTATTGCTATCATCTGTTTTTCGTATAACTATCCCTTGACTTTCATTTTTCTCACTACTTGTTTCTAATGGTTTACATATTACTTCTGTATTTTCTTTGAAGCTTTCTTTCATACATTTTATTATTTCATCTGTGGTTTCCCTCATATTTTTTATTATGCTATCAGTCATTCTTTCCATGAAATCCCTTAATAGTTGAAACTCACTCTCTGTCAAATCCATTTTGTATTCACCAATATCTGTACGTTGGAATGCCAATTGCTAATGTTCGCCCAGTGTTGCGATAAATATTAAGAAATAATATATTGCCTTTACTTGCCCTTACGTTGCGGTAAATATTAAGAAATAATATATTGCCTTTACTTGCCCTTACGTTGCGGTAAATATTAAGAAATAATATATTGCCTTTACTTGCCCTTTCCGCCCCACGTTTTGTGCGCCCATTGTAATGTGATAATAATGACTGTTGTTAATTTCGCCCCGCGTTGGGCGTCATATTGTTATGTAATAATGATTTGTAAAAACAATTGTGTTATGATAATAGCTTTTTGTTATGAAATATTGATAGATAATTATTTTCGCCCTGTATAGTATATTGTGATGTAATAATAATTAACGTCACTGTTTTCTTATCACGTTGCTGCCAATTGTTATTACTCTTTCTTACCACGACTAAACTCAGTTGGTACGCCTTTCGTCTCATATAGCCGGTCCTGGCAATAGAGCCACTGCCCTGGTCTTGATGTCAAACCCAAACTATTTTAGTTCAGAGTTAATAAGTAAGATATGCAGATCATTGTAGAAAATAAACCAGAAAGTATCGAAAAACAATTATTTCCGTTATTCAGGAAAACTTATATTGACCTGGCCTACAATAGATAACTTATACTATGATCAGTTGACAAATTTTCATAGAAAATAATGAAAATCAGTGATGTATACAGTATAAATAACCCCACTTTTTCATTGAGGTTGGAAGAATTATTTTATAGTTCAATACCCAAAATAAAATAGAGTTCTTCAAATACGATACGAGTTACGTTGTGAGGTTATTCAGTTTGTGATGTGCACTAAAAAAGTTTATACCTGGAGCTGGGACTGTCGCTGTTACAATACACGCCAAGAATCTGAAATCCTTTTTCAATCTACTGCTCTCAGGAACTCTCCAATTGCAAAAGGATCCATACAAATCCCCAGAAATCAGTTTGGAAACAATTTTATGTGAAGTACATAAAAGGTAATCTTGTTTACTCCTATTTATTTTTGTCGAAATTCTCTTGAGGTTGAATTGTTTAGTTTATTATAGACAAACTACCTTGTATTCGTGAAAATCTTGAAAATTTTGCTCCTTAAATTTTGTACGTGGCGTCGTTTTCTAAAATTTTTTCAATCTCCTCTAGCTTTGTTATTTCTTCCCCTGGATACCATTTCTGTTTTGTCCATTTCATTTGAATTTTCAAACTCGCGCACTTTCTTGTCACATTATCACTCATTTGGGTTATTTGAAAACACTTATGAACTTTTCTATTCTACATTTCTTATAAACTAAATACAATTTTTTATGATAATTGTCTTTGACATTTCTCAGTTCTTATTTTTCCACAATTTCAAATCTTTCATCTGACCATACTGTTCCCTGATTGGCTATTGTCATCAAGAAGTTTGTTGTTCTCCCATTGGCTATTTTTAGTTAGATACACTTTCATATACTGTATGTTTCAAGCTTATAATTTTGTTGATCACATTTAATTCAGAATGATTTTGTAAATCTAGACATTTTTTGTTGTATTTTGAACAATTATAGGTTATAATCATTATGACAATGTATGAAAATGATTACATTATGGTATTTGCATATTTTTACCTATCAATATTATACAGAGGCTTCATAAAGGAAATATAATCTCAAACAAAATGTAAAAACAATATCTCATGAACTACTAACTATTAAATATTTATTATTTTTGTGGTTTTTAAGAAATTGTTTCCTTTTTTCCTTTTGAAATATATTACTGGTCCTTCATAACATAACAATATATATATATATATATATATATATATATATATATATATATATATATGGAGTTTTTATAGTAAAGCCGGGATCCATGACTTTGCAGAGAGTAACATCGAAGCACTACAAACCCACTCATTTCAAAAATTTCTTAATTTAGCTCTAGTATAGTGACATCGTGATACGATCGAATGATTTCTACAACTCCGAACAACTATATCTTGGCGATTTCTAGTTTATAATGACGTGATTAAATTCACTAGCTCAACAGATACGTTCCCCAAGTCTATCATAACATTTTGTAATTAAGAGACGATTTCAATGTCCAATTCCTTTCTTTTTTTTTAATTTACTTCATTAAATGAGAGAGACTGTGTAATAATTGATTAGTCTTGGACCTTAACCAAATTCCTATAGAATTTCTTCCCGACAACGTGTGAGAATGATCCTCTAGTATGTTTAAATTGCCACAACCATGGGTTTGTTCTGACATTAGCCTAGTGACCAGCTTGGAATCCTTTCGGATGCACCCATAAAACTTTACTTTCCCGATCACTTTTTAAGTTTAAGGTTTTGGCAAGTGGTAAAACCGGGATTGATTTATTTATGGCAAGAAGTAACATTGGGACCAGATAAACATACTCAGTTCCACTATTTCACCGTTGTGTATAAAAGGTTTATAAAACCAAGACTTCACTCGAAGTTACGGTTAGATCCAGACCAATTCAACTAAAGAAAGCTGACTCCATCAATTCTAATTGTACTGATTTGAGAGTGATACTAAACGACTAATTATGTCTTTATTCTTAGAACTTTCATCTATCTGATATAAACAACAGAACGTATACTTAAGACTCAAGGCATATTTGATTTAAATAGTTACGGACCCGGACTCTCGAGAGGTAAGGGGATTGGTGTCGTTGATTCCATCTTGAAAGAGAGACCCCCCTATTGTGTCGCCAGTACCTAAATATAATTCCATAGCAGAAGATGTTGTCAGGACTAGGACTCAAGCTGGACTGATTTCTGATCGATTTGGTGCTCGCTTTTATAGGAAAAGGATCGTATCCAGGGAGACGGATTTTGTTCCTAAGAATTCCCAATTTTCCGACTGGAATTTGCCAATATTCGAATTTACCGAATGGATTTGCAATCTGAAACTTGCATGAAAGTGGTCTAAGATACCTGTTGTACGATTAGAACCAGGTTTCTCCCCTGAATAAATACGGCATTTACCAAATTTCAGCCATAAACTTTGGTTTTTGACGTTTCGTTGATAACTCACGCTACAGGACAACTTTAATTTTGAAACTCTATTTTCAACTCTCAAGCTCGGTAAGGTGGGTGGAAAGCATATCAGCTTGATGAGAAAAGTGTATATTGGATTGGTGGAGAAATATTCTAGGAAGATGACAGGGTAGCGTAGAAGTTGAAATGTCATCCCTACATGTTCATAATATTTCCTAGATTTGGTTTTAATATTTCCCAGATTTGGTTTTACCAACTCTAAAGATACTATTCTTCTATCAGTTTTATCAAGAAAGAATATTCTTTTATTTGAGATGTGAAATAAGTAGATAGACATTATTGAAAGATTGCAGGGTAACGTAGGAGTGAAGGTAACTCCTACCTGCTCAAAAAGTTCCAAGATTCGTTTTTTCTACCTGTAAAGCTACTATCATTTTGATTCTACGATTAAGGAAGTCATTTCAGCAGATAAATATTATTGGGACAATACAGGGTATCGTTGAAGTTGAGTTGAGTATCCTCATCTCTATAATGTTCCCAGATTGTCCTTTCTGTTCCTAAGATTGATATTTGTATGCTCAGATTAATCAATGGAGTTGTATTTCAATTCTAGATGACAAATTGTTAAGGAAAATATGATTGGGAGATGGCAGCGTAGTGCTGAAGTTGCATCGTAGGAAGTACATACACCGTTACCTAAGAAGTGTATGGACCTCATACCTATGAAGTGATTCATACTTGTTTTCTTCATACAGTCTCAGTAGTTGTGCAATCCCATAACTTCAGTGGCGAAGAGGGAAATAAATCCTCGAAGGAATTTTACTTACTTCGTGCTAGATTCTTGTCATCGGAAATCCTTTTCTTGGAAGTGCAGTTGATGATTGTAACTACCTGCTTGGGATGTGCTCCTTCTGAACGATATCCCATCCTCAGACGATGCTCTGATGTTTTCCATAGTTGACTTCATAAAGCTAGTTTCTTTTTTTTTGTTTATGAAAAGAATATTCCCCATACCCACCAAGATCTAGGAATTTATGTAATCTAACAAGACCCCGGGCCACACCGCCTCACAACATATGTTTTTATACCTAGTGCTTCAGCATAATCTACAGAAGTAATTATAGCTGTATACATGGTGTTATGTAATAAGTGTCCGATATTTTACAGGACGATTTCGCGGTAATTTATAAGGTGAAAAGTTCCTATAAGCATGGGTCCGCAAGCTCTTCATTTTTGATATAAAAGTTGTTGGAAATTTATTTTTATCTTGGTTTTCCGTGAATAATTTTCAAAATGATGTCTATATTTGGACGAAAATTGGTATTTGGGGATTTTTTCATATGAGAAATTCAAATTTGATCTTAGTTTGGCGCTTAATTGTAAGGGCGCCGCCTACAGGTCTTTGTCTCTTTTGGGGAGTCACAACTTTGTCGTGCATGTATGTATCACATTTTCTAGAAGAAAAATCGATTCCTCTATCATGTTTACGTGAAGAAGGTATACTTTTCAAAAGTCGCTACATAAACGTTTTCAAGAATTCACGCTCGGTTGAGGGAAACAGGAAGTTTTGAGAAAGCTAGTCATCTGTCGGGTGCACATCGGACGGTAAGAACCCTAAAAACCGAGGAAGCAGTTCTTAATCGGGTGGGAGAATACCCGGAAACAAGCTCCAGAAAGATAGCGCTGACGTTAAACATTTCTCATGTTCTGGTATGGAAAATTTCAATTGATAATTCGTTATATCCCTACCATATTCAAAGAGTTAAGGCACTACTTCCTCGTGACTTTCCGGTATCAACTTCTGTTGTTGGTTTCTCCAATGCTTTATTCAGAATCCTCTATTTGAAAATCAAATCTTGTTTACCGACGAAGCAAATTTCTCACGCAACGCTATACGCAATTCTCACAACAATCATTTGTGGTCAGAGAAAAACCCCCGTGCGATACAGGAATCACATTTCCAAGAACAGTTCTCTCTTAACGTGTGGGCAGGAATCCTTGGAGATTATTTTATAGGTCCATTCTTTATTCCGGGAGAGATATATCGTCATTTTCTTGAAGAATATTTGCCTATCTTACTGAAAGAAGCATTTTTAGATCAAACTTTCGGCAACCGTTGGATAGGTCGGGGAGGGCCTCAACCATGGCCCCCTAGGTCACCAGACCTTAACAGCTTGAATTTTTTCCTGTGGGGACATCTAAAATTTACCAGACACCTATCCACAATGAAGAAGAATCAAGTTATCGAATAATTAACTCTTGTAGAACGATTCAAAGTCCTCCAGGAATTTTCCAGAGTGCGCGAATCAATGAGAAGAAGATTGGATGCGTGCATACAGGCAGGACGTGGACATTTTGAACATTTATTGTGATTTTGATTTTTAACCGACGAAACCAAAAAGTAGGAGGTTCTCTAGTCGACCCGTATATTTTTTTTCCATCATATTTTTTTATGTATGATCACGCATAACTTTTTACTGAGGCGTCCGATTCCGATAATTCTTTTTTCAGTGGATAGGGTGTACTTCGACTTTGGTCCCATTAGAATTTAAGGGTAGCGAAATGAATGATATTGATTCTGGTCCGTTAACCGATTCTACCAGGCATAACTTTGTACTGGGTTCTTCGACTTGGATGTTTTTTTTTAATAGATAGGGTATACCTTATATTTGGATTTTGAAAGAAATTAGCCACCCTTACGGGTAGAAAAATAGGGGATAATTGATTTTTCACTAGTGAACATTAGCACACACATACGTAGTTGACAATGACATATCGCTACTGACATTATTCTTGTTCCGTCAAAATCAGTATATTTTATGAGAGGATGGAATGATATACAAAGTAATGGAATAAACTAACCAGAACAACGAAAATAATTTATATTACAACAAATAGTAAAAGTAGATAATCATATTATTTAACTGGTAATAGTTGAAGTAAGGTGGGTAAGTAAGTATTTTGAAAGTAATCAAAGAACAAGTAGGTAATAATTGATAGATTTTAGCCACAAAAAATTGAAAAATAAAAACTTTTTAACAAAAAATTAAACCGACGAAATACGGAACTGAAAAGTTAAAAATAAAAACTTTTTAACAAAAAATTAAACCGACGAAAAAATCAACTGAAAACTGGTAGTTGGTCCATTATTTTCTGACCATGCAATTCATTGACTATTTTCGATACAAGTCATGATATTGATTTTCTGTCCTTTCTGCTGATTACGACTCACAATGCTTTAATTGATAATATGTTTCAGATGAAACTAAATAAACCAAAGTTCAATAACGGGTTGCTTATTCCCTGGTTCAATGATAAACAAAGGGATACTCTACCGATTCTGAAAATCATTTGTGATAGTTCAAAGGCACCTGCAGATATCAAAAACTGATAAAAAAGGTAACTTAAAATTGCAAAATAGGCAGCAAATTATTCATATATTGCTGAAGCAGACAATGAAACTGAAACCGGAGAAATTGGGAATTACATTTTCTAGATGAAATTTGACTTTTCAAATATGGAAAAATGTTAGAAACATTTCTTCTGGTGTGACCTTCGAAATTAGTATTTTTTCGACATTAAAACCTATCATGGCTTATGATAGATTGGTTTGTTTGAAATTATGAACAGGATGTTCATGAAATCAGATGTGGAATCATCTACGACTGAGAGATAAACTTTTAATCACCATCTTATATCGTTCAACCTCATGTTGAAAAAGGAAAAGAGTTAATGGAAGGATTTTTCTGAAAACTGAAAAATCCACGACAATAATGAAGTTATTTTTTGTAATATCCAACGAAAACAAACAACATGAATTCCCCCCAAGAGGTTATCTTGAACGATGGAAGATAGTGACTAAAGTTTATCTTACAGTCGCAGATGATTCCACACCTGATTTTATGAACATCCTGTTCATAATTTCGAACAAATCAATCTATTATATACCATGACAGGTTTCAAAATAAAAATAAAACTACTTTCAGATGTCACTCCAGAAGAAATGTATTGAGGACACGGTGAATGCGATGCCTCTCTTGAATCAATGTTGAAAATGATTTCTGGTGAGTACTCTTTGAAAAACATTCTTCTTTAGCTTATTCATCTATATGAGTTTTTAATTAGGACTTGAATGAACAATTACATAACTATCTGAATGAAAATGCAAATGTTCATTTTCAAATTTTTTTCTTTTGAGTTAGGGTACTGTTTCGAAATGTATCAGATGTAGTTCAATGTCCAGCGTGGCTTCAGCCGGGGAAGTTGTTGTTTTCTTTTGGATATTATAAAAAATAACTTCATTTTTGTCGTGGATTTTTCTATTTCCAGAAAAATTCTTCCTTTCAATTGTTAATTGAGAATGTTTCCTTTTTCAACATGAATACTCCCAAGAGGTTATCTTGAACGATGGAAGTTAGTGACTAAAGTTTATCTTCCAGTCGCAGATGATTCCACATCTGATTCTATGAACATCCTGTTCATAACTTCGAACAACTCAATCCACAATAATAGTTCGAAACATTTCTCAGAATAAAAATATCGGTGATTTTACAGATTATACGCACTAAGCTGTGGAAGTATGTCTGATGCGATAAAGAATACAGTATTACTGCAATCAGCTTAAGTCCAGGGATATACTACGAATAGGTAGGATTATTTTATCTATGCGATGATCGATGGAGGTAACTCGCTCATATGGACATCTCTCCGTACAAATAACAGTACTACAGTAATTCTGAGGAATTCGATAATTTAGACTCAATACGTCGAATCTAAATGATCGAATGCTCCAGATGAAATTGAATAATTGTACTGTTATTTGTACGGAGATATATCCAAATGAGCGAGTTACCTCCATCGATCATCAAAAAGATGAAATAATCCTACTTCATTCTACTCATCGGAAAAACTTGAATGAATTAATGAAAGGGAAAACAATTCAGAAACATGTTTGGTAATTTTTGGAAACGCATTATTATCTTTTGTCCAGGGGCGTAGCTACCACCGTATCAGCCGTATCAATGATACGGGGCCCCCGGACTACAGAGGCCCCAAACCAAGCAAAAATATCAGTAAAATGTTATCCACAATCTCATTTAAACTCTTAGGCAACCCGCGACGCTATCTCATTTAAACTCTTAGGCAACCTGCGACGCGTGTCAGCAGACATCAGTTATTGCGTATTCCTCCGTTTAAGTGAATGACAATGACAAACCACGGAGAACAATGTTTACGCGTTGACGCGTACTCGCATTCATAACGTATAACGTTCAAACGTTGTGATAAAATATAAAATCTTGTTCATGTGATTATTTATTGGTTAATAAGTTTAATTTGTGAAAAAAATTAGTGAAAGAAACAGAGATTACCCCAGTGGAGCTATGAAAAGAAAAAGTAAACAGAAAAAGAAGGAAGTTATAAAGAAATTGCCCAAAATTTCTTCATTTTTACAGCAATCAGCTTCTGTGAGTGATTTAGATTATTTTGGATACAACACAAGACCTGTCAAAAATTGACCAACTTTCTGTAGTTTTTCGATACATCTGGATAACAGAAAATGATGATCATGTACCTAAAGAAATAAAAATCTGCGAGTCCTTTTTGGGGTTTATATCAGTATCCAATTGTAGTGCAGAAGGATTTGAAACTGAAATTTTAAATACCGTAAAAGAATATGGAACTGATTTGTCCAAATGTAGTAGGCAGGGTTACGATGGAGCAAATGTTATGTCGGGTGTAGATGGAGGATTACAAGCCTCTATGAAAGACCGTGCCCCAAATGCCGATTATGTTCATTCTGCGGCACACGCATTAAATTTAGTTTTAAACGATGCTGCCAAACGTGTTCCTGACGTGTCAATCTTTTTCGTTAATTTGGAAAAAATATATACTTTTTTTAGCAAAAGTATAAAACGCTGGGAAATGTTGAGTGACGACTCATCTGGAAAATATAAAATTACCTTAAAAAGGTATGTCCTACTAGATGGTCTTCAAGAAACGACACTTCATCAGCTATAAGGAAAAATTATTCATTAATAATGAAAACTTTGTACCAACTAAATTTAATTTCCACTTAAAAAAAAGAATGTGACGAATATAAAAATATAATTCACATTTTAGAGACCTACGATTTTATAGTGCTTGTCGCATTTTTTCTTCACTATTTGAAATCATTATTCCTGTTTCTAAAGCTCTACAGCATGAAAATAATGACTTACAGAAAGCTAGTATTTTACTAAGTATTATTTTGAATGGACTGACCAAAATAAGAAATCAAAATTCATTTCATGGTTTGCTAAATGAGTTCAGAGATCTAGCAAAAGAGTGGAGGGGTAACAAATGTTTTCAAAAATAAAAGACGGAAGATAACGAAACGTTTTTTTGATGAGTTATTAGAAGATGAGAGAATTTCAGACCCGGAATCGTACTTCAAATTCAATGTGTACTATTGTTGTTTAGATATATTAATTTCTCAAACTAAACAAACATTTCAGAGCCTCTGTGACCTGGGTAATACGTTCGAAGTATTGCAACCGGAGAAATAATACGAAATAATAAAAAAGTATGCCGGAAAACTGACCGCTAAATACAGCAAAGACATGTCAGTTGATCTGCATGAACAATTAATTGCTTTGAAAACATGCTTGAAATCTGAAATTCAGAAAATTCATTCCATTAAGGAACTCATGGAATTATCACTGATAAAATTCAATCGAAGATCATTATCTATGAAAGAAGTCATCAAAACGCAGCCGTGCATCTCGCTGCCATCATTTTACGCTTCACCTAATTCAATTGCTAGTTTGTTTCGCGCCGACTCAAAATCAGTTACTTACATTAGTTCAGGAGCTCAATTATCATTTAGACTAAGAAGGTTTATTTTATTTTTTGCTTTTCAGTTGATTTTGTCGTCGGTTTAATTTTTTGTTAAAAAGTTTTTATTTTTACTTTTCAGTTCCGTATTTCGTCGGTTTAATTTTTTGTTAAAAAGTTTTTGTTTTTCAATTTTTTTGTGGCTAAAATCTACCAATTACTACCTACTTGTTTTTTGATTACTTCCAAAATACTTACTTACCCACCTTACTTCAACTATTACCAGTTAAATTATATGATTATCTACTTTTACTATTTGTTGTAATATAAATTATTTTCGTTGTTCTGGTTAGTTTATTTCATTACTTTGTATATCATTCCATCCTCTCATGAAATATACTGATTTTGACGGAACAAGAATAATGTCAGTAGCGATCTGTCATTGTCAACTACGTATGTGTGTGCTAATGTTCACTAGTGAAAAATCAATTATCCCCTATTTTTCTACCCGTAAGGGTGGCTAATTCCTTTCGAAATCCAAATATGAGGTATACCCTATCTATTAAAAAAAGAATCATCCAAATCGAAGAACCCAGTGTGATGGGGCTTCTCCCCCTTTTATCAAACTTTGGCGCTTTTCACTATTCTCGGTTTTCCTCGGGCGCCACCTTTTGGTTTATAGTGGAAAAGGCCACTTTTGCTCCGGGCAGTCTCAGTGAAGAAAGACACTCCAAGGGTCAATATAGTCGTGACACTGTAACAGGGCCAGCAAGGCAGACTTTTCTTGCCTTTAACTGGGTTTCGGACCTGGGTGGCGACTGCGCACTAGATGTTTAAATTCTACTCAACAAAGTTAATGAAAGAATACCAAAAACAGGATGAACAGGTATATTAATAACAAAGAAATACAGGAAGGGCGGCTGACGGCGGCCTCAAGTTATCACAACAAATAAACACATGGCAAGCACTATATACAGAGAAAGCGGGAAGGGTGTTTTCAAGTAAGCGGGGTAAACTTAGTAACCAAAAGCTCTTGCGGGGGGTGGTATCGTACGGACTCGTATGCAGAAATTACCAGCGCAGCATTGAAATGCATATGTGCCTCTTACGGCTATGGTTTGATCATGCGCAAAATCACACCTGGGGCACTAACAAAATATTTCCGATATAAAATATTTACCCAAACTCCGATCTTACTCCTTCGGCAAAGTTCGGGACGGTCGTGCACTGCTTCGGGCTGTGGCTCACACTCTGGATACTAGTCGAACGCGTGACTGCTTCTGCTGGGCTCGGCAAGCTACTCCTTCTTAGAAATATGTCGAAACGGAACTACAGCCGGCTTCCCCCTCTTTTCCGAATACCTCTCGACCGACTTATATGCGCGCGCCGTTTTGTCGATTTCGATACAAAGTATACTTTCACAGAATAATTACCCAGCTTGTAAAATCCTTCGTGCTGTGACGTCAGCTCGGTGTGTGCGTCTCTGTCTCGACTCAACTGTACTTGGTGGCTTCTATCGGATGATTGAAATGTGTTCCGCTCACTCCTTGTGGAATTCTCCTAAGTGAGAATCCTCGTGACGTGACGTCAGCTCGGTAGCGTGTGCTCTTGGCTCGACTGGACTGCTGTCTGGGGCTTCTATCGGATGATTGAATTCTCTCGTCGGCGTTTGAACATAGCCCAGCTTGTTTTATAAAAATGTTTTCTCGAGAGTGGATAGCCGGCGCAGGTCATACTCGTGCGTGCTATTTTAGCTACGCCTGGCGTTATTCGCGTGATTTCCGGAAGGCGTTTAGTCTGTTTATTAGGATATATGTAATCCACGGATTTATCACGAACACGAATGGCATTTCTAGACCGATTGTTACTGTCAAGCGGAGTTTAATTCCTTACAGGGAGCTTTTGTCTGATAAATATAGCGGGAAAATAGTAACTTCGTTACACCAGTACAAAGTTATGCCTGATAGAATCGGTTAACGGACCAGAATTCAGAGGATGAGTGATCAATATCCTTCATTTCGCTACCCTTAGGAAAGGATTTCATTTTTTGAATTCTAATGGGACCAAAATCAAAGTATACCCTATCCACTGAAAAAAAAATCATCGGAATCGGACACCTCAGTTAAAATTTATGCGTGATCATACATAAAAAAATATGATGGAAAAACATAAAATATACGGGTCGAATAGAGTACCTTCTCCTTTTTGGTTTCGTCGGTTAAAAATACATAGGTATGCCTTTTTATTTCCACGATTTCTTAGTTTTCCATCTTTTATACCTGCAAAGTTTATGCCCGTGATACAAAAAGGACGATTTTGAGTGATTCTGTTTGTGGGCAGATCTCCCATAATACGAGTCATGCTGGTCGGATTCGCTCTAAAGCAAACCAAACATTTTCTCAGCACGCTTCGCACAGACATCCTTCCATTAATGGGCCAATAACGCTGACGCAAGGATGTTAAAATTGCCTGACGTCCAGCATGTGTGTGTCGATAATGCTCGTTCGGAATAATGAGTCCAGTTAAAGCGTATTTTTGAGATACCACAGCTGGAATTTTTTTATCATATGGCGAATTCGATTTTTTGAGGTGACCCTTATCAGAAGATCTGCATCTAGGAAGGGAATGAGCGATGCCAACTTCGAATTCCGTGGTAGTGATTTATTTTTCTCAAATGTGAGGACTTCTTCTGGAAACATTTCCCGTTGAGCTATACGTAATAATCTAACCGTTGCGTTGTTTATTTCTTTCCTAGAAATATCTCCCGTTTTCCGATATTTCGGATTAGTTTGGTAATTTTTATAGAATCTAAAAATTAAAGCTACTACGCGCTGTAACCGGAAAAGCGATGAAAACTTATTGAAAATGTCAAAATCGGTGTTCACAGTCAAAAATTACAATTTGACCTTGCGCCTTTCGGGTGCATTTATCTCGTTCATGTTATTATGTATATGCCAAGGTGACACATGGGGCATCTCAAAAGAGAGCCATTTAGGAATACGCCACCATAACGAACAACTTTTAAGTTTGCTTGGATCGATGCCGCGAGATACAATGTTAGCGGGGTTTTCTTCTGATGGTACGTGTGCCCACTGACTAATATCGGTTTGACCTTGAATTTCGGAAACTGTTAGCCACGAATATTTTCCACGTATTAGGAAGCGATGACAAACAGCATGTTCGGTATTGTACTTTTGACAACAGCTCGCCAAGTTGTTTCGAGTGTCGTATAAGAAACCAGAAGGGACAGTTGCCGGGAGAAAAGTAAAACAGACAGAATAAAAAATAAAAATTATTGACATTTCCACAAAAGTCATCAAGCTGGTTCATATTTGTATCAAGAATATTAACTATACAAATTTCGTAAAATTGGAAGTTGTATTCATCATCAACCAACCACATTTTTCACAGCACAAGACTATGGTTCTGTCTGTCCAAAAATGCACTGCATAAAAACGTTGCTTGACGGCTTCGACTACCTTCTTATAAAGGTTAACCAATAGTACTGCACCACATAGTTCTAAGCCTGGTAGTTGTATAGTTTTAACGGGCGCAACTCGTGATTTCGCCGAGAGCAACCTTATTATCACCTCGCCATTGCTCGCGATACTCTTTAGAAATAATAATAATAGTTTGAAAAACTAAAGATCACGCTTTAATAGAAAATAAAACTGAAAAGTTGAAAATAAATAATAGTTTAAAAACTAAAGAACACGCTTTAATAGAAAACTAAATTGAAAAGTTGCAACAACCTTTATTTTTGAACCACAGATTTAAAATTATATGATTCAAATGTAAGAGGGTGAAATCACTTTGCCGATAGGCTGCTCAGATGGATACGGTCAGGCCGTGAGAAAGGTTCAATTAATGACTTTTTCTAGTTTATCAAATTGAGCCACTAAAAAAAATATACATTAATTAACTTGACTAGTTCAAGAGTTGGGCGCCAGACTCGCTAGAGACAAAAGTCAAAGATAAATAAAATTAAATAAATGTCACCTAGCTTGTTTGGGAAGGCAAATAAATATGCAAGAACTCAACTTAACAAATTTATTCCAGACTAAATTGTAATTGGACTGGACAAGATATGAAAAAACAAATGTTAATAATTATACTAGAAGAGTATTGTCCTTCTCTTAAAAAATTTAAAAATTACATAAAAAAAAACAAATATTTTTGACTCTGATCAAACTCTGAACATTTACAAAATATGATTCCTCTAGCCGTTGGTGATACTGATATACCTTCGGAGATCTTCAAGGCTGGTTTCTTGAAGCTGGTCTCAGCGGTACTATCAGGATCTTGGTTTCAGTGGTTACGACGAAGCTGGTCGTGGGTGGTTCTATATTTGGTTTCAGACCCCCTTACAGGCGTGAATTTGGTTGATCTTCACGGACCAGTGCTGAATTGGATGTGCTGTATGACCTCTCAGGGTACCAGTCCTTCTGTCTCCGTAGATGGCTTCCCTCCGTGGTATATATCATGCGAAGAAGATGATAGGAATCAAAATATTAATTTTAATAATCTACAAAAATTATTAACAGTGAGCAAAATTCAAAACCAAACAAACAAACCTCACCCAAAACGTTCTTTTAAAATTCAGTTAAATTTTGAAATAAAATAAGCTTTGATAAGGTGTGCTTTGATAAGGTGTACCAGAAGGGTAGGAAAAATTGAATGAGTAAATGTATTCAAAAAGAAATATAAAAATTTCCTTGAAATTTTACCAGAGAAAAAATATAGTATTTTAAAGCAAAATACTCTAAAGTTGCCAGAGGAAAAATATACTATTTTAAAGCAAAATATTTAAATGTTGCCAGTGCAAAAATATACTATTTCAAACAAGTGCCCAAGGAAAATATAGCGTTATAACCAAAATACTCTAGTAAGCTACAAAAAAGATAGGGTTCATGAACCAAGATATTAGTCAGAGCAAAAGTATACTCTTCAGCTAAGATAAGGAGAGAGAGACACACGTCTTTCAGTGAGCACGACTCTCTTAGATAAAGATAAAGTTAAATAATTCTTTTTATAGAAGAATTTTCAAAGATAAACTGAAGAGGGAGACCTCTTCCAGTGGGAACAACTCTCTTAGATAAAGATAATTTTGAAATAGGGCGGCAATTCCCTTTTCAAATCGATAAAACAGGTAATTCTCAAAAATTTGAATGAATCTCCCTGCTCTTGGCGACAAGGTAGCAACTGGAATGAATTGACTCTGTAACGATCGAAAATCAAATAACCCCCACTGCGAATTGAATGGAGTAATGGATATATCGAACTTATTAAACGGAAATCAAATTTATGCTTGAGGCATATATTGAATCGAGTGTTCTGAGACCAGTTAGGCCAGAGGTACAACTCTCTCCATAAACAATTCTTTCTCAAGAGAAAAGAAAATTACTCTCATAAACATATAGTTATGAAATGAAGAAAATTGCTTACCGGAGAGCCGTCCTATTAGTCACTGCCAAACTGTCCTAGAACAGTCGAATACACCCTTCAATCGGAATCCTTGGAACAATCCCCTGGTCGTGAGAGGTAAGTAAGCGCTAGTCCACTCGAAATTACCAATTACCTGGTACCTAAAAAATGAAAAAGCGTAGGACTGATTTCCAAGAAAAAATTAGTTCCTAATACTCGGAACAAATGTTAGGTCAACCACAATATGTGCTATAAAAATCTTTGCCAAAATGGCCGAAATATTTATACTTAACCTTCAAAAATGACCATGCGGTATATCCAAGAATTCTAATATTACAAGCATATGAAAAGCGAAGAAAATGCTAATCAACTACAACATCAATTGAAAGATAAAGAGGATAATACTACTCCACCAAATCCAACAGTGATACTTATTTAACTTATAGATCGTACATACCAAAATCAATCCACCCAGCACACCCGCCTATCTCGAGGTTCAATTCGAGAAAGATCGATCATTCCTTCGGTTCGAACAAATCACCAATTCTACCTGGGTTTTTTCGCAAACTATTCTTGGTTTTTCTCTATTGAAAAACACTGAGGAAAAAAACAACTCCTCGATAAGCTTGCCACGAAAACAAAACTCGTTCAACTTGACGGAATACGAACTCATGATCACGTGTTCAAAGACAATAATAACTGCGCTGTCCCTCAGTTCACGATCGGCAGTGACTACTGACCCGTTCCACCGTAAAGATAATCGGAAACATTATGAGAAATTGGTTATGTGTAAGGACGTAACGAAAAATTCGTTACAAAGTTGAAAATAATTTTAAATGAGTTTGTAATAAGAATACAGTAATTAACAACAAATTTATTTCATCGTAAAAAAGCGTGGGGTGCTTGATGTCAATTGTTGTTAATATTTCATGAACAGATATTGGTAAAAGTAGAATCATTATGGAAATATCTTAAAAAGCACCCCACGCTTTTTTACGATGAAATACATTTGTTGTTAATCACTTTATTCTTATTTCAAACTCATTTAAAATTATTTTCTACTTTTTAGTTTGGTTTTCTTTTAAAGCGTGTGCTTTAGTTTTTAAACTATTATTTATTTTCAACTTTTTAGTTTTGTTTTCTATAAAAGCGCGTTCTTCAGCTTTTCAAACTATTATTATTATGATTACATTTTTTTAACTAATATTCTCCAATTTTGAATAGAATCGGACCATAATCACGAAACTCGTCCGCCATTTTGGAGCCGCCATCTTGAATCCTTCAATTTTGACAAAATAATCATAATCTCCGACCCCAAAAACCCCC
Organism: Gonioctena quinquepunctata; assembly: GCA_018342105.1. Taxonomy (NCBI): domain Eukaryota; kingdom Metazoa; phylum Arthropoda; class Insecta; order Coleoptera; family Chrysomelidae; genus Gonioctena; species Gonioctena quinquepunctata. The sequence goes on from JAFIRS010001318.1 coordinate 242,421, forward strand.
ACATACTAATTTTGAATAGAATTGGACCATAATCACAAAACTCGTCCGCCATTTTGGAGCAGCCTTCTGGAATTTTTCAATTCTCACAAGAGAATCATAATATTGGACCCCAAAAACCTCCACATACCAATTTTGAATAGAATCAGATCATAATCACAAAACTCGTCCACCATTCTGGATCCGCCATCTTGAATTTTCCAGTTTTGACGAAAGGATCATAATCTCTGACCACGAAAACCCTCAGATACCAATTTTGAAGCGAATCGGCACATAATCAAAAAACTCGTACGCCATATTGGAGCCGCCATTCTGTTTTTTTTCTCAAACAAAAATTTCTCAATGCATTTTTACCGGAATAATATACACCTGCCAAATTTCAAATCATTCGTACGTCTGGAAGTGGGTCAAAATCGCGCCCAAAGGCGTCGGTTACAAACAAACATACGGTTACAAACATACAAGTGAAGCTAATATAAAGCGTGTAAAAAGCGCGCCCCGTACGCTGACTGCGAGGCGTCGCTGAATCCGCGAATTTCGAGACGTTCGACGTTTATTGCTATAGCATAACAAGGAATTGTTATATTATTTACAAATGGCAACTGTTTACTGAATTCGAACCACATTTCGATAATATGCGCAGGAGGAGTCTCGTCCTATTCAATGTTCCCATAATTTTTGAGTAGCAACATTCAATTTTCACGAAATCAAATGAATCAATAACGTGTCCCAGCCATCAACCGGTTCTCCTAAAGTTTTCAATGATCGAACATGTTTTCGAATATCATCAGTTAATTTTCGTAAATTTGAACGGACATCTTTAGCAATGGCTGGCAATTCGACTCTGACATGATTTTTAATACTTGATGATTTATTTTTATATCTGGACTTCAATAGGTCCCATGCGTTTTCATAATTTGTTTCAGTTATCTCGATGCATTCGATTACTTTCGCAGCTTCCCCCTTTATACAACTGATGAGATAATAGAATTTTATTATCTTATCCATGCTAACATCATTACGTACTACTGCTAGGAACATATCCCGAAATTGACCCCCTTTTTCGTATTCCCCATATAATTTTGGTAATTCAAGATTTGGAAATCTAACATTTGTTGTGTTTTGAGGAGGGTTATTTGTTAACCCTTGATGGGAGGTGCTCGTAATGTCCGCTGCCTGTTTCTTAGCAATATTTACCCGTTCGATAATCAAGCTCGTTATTTCCATTACATCAAAATAGAATATTATGCAATGAGCACAAAATGATGCCCATTTTGCACGAGTATGAAATTTGCAGCACGAGCCGAAGGCAAGTGCTGCAATTAATACGAGTGCAAAATGGCCATTTTGTTGCGAGTTGCATACTATACTTTTTCTATGACAACATATCGTTCACGTTTAATACATGCATATATTGCAAAAACTTTGAAAGAAATAAACTGATGATATTTCATTACTCCGAATTCGCCGCCAATGGGCTTTCTATCAGAATTAAAATATAAATTGAAGAAATATGTAAATATTTTCTTTATTGCTATTTCTAATAGGTACACAGAAATAGAAGCCTATAAATGTATGTATGTATCTAATTGAAGTCGAATGTGCAATTATTGAATATCATATTTGGAGAACTTGATTGCTGAATACTTAATTCTTTTCGAAATTGATAATTTGTCGACGTTGAAGAAGACGGCTTCTCGCGCTTTACCATTTCTAAATTCGTTGGTATGCCTGATGGTATGTTCTGTATTGCATTTGCAATTTTATTTGTTATGTCAAGCTTACTTCTCTTCGATTCATCAATATATCCCTCAGCGACTGTAGTAGATTTCCAGCCACCGTGGCGTTTTAACGTGGTTATGTCACCTCCAGCATCAACAAGAATTGTTGCGGAGGATCGGCGAAAGCAGTGCCCAGTATATAATTCGTAATTTGGCAATTTTAAATACTTGGCAATGTCTTTTTCCATAGCTACAAACTTATTCAGACCTATTCTCTGAATGGTACACTTTCCTTTTTGATAATTAATGAAAAACCATAGACCATTAGCATTTTGAGGGCGAAGATTTGGGTTTTTTTTTATAAATTTCATAGAATTTGCCAGTTACAGTAAAATTTCGTACTATTTTGGTTTTACTGTCTGGTGTTGTTACTAAAACAGCTGAACCAAGATCATTGAAATGGGTAATTTTCATTTGATGTAATTCATGTCTTCTACATGCACCCATTACTCCCATAACTAATGCAACCTACAATGTAAATTAGTTTACTTAAACATATTTTTCATCAAATTGAAATATAAAACTTACTTTTGTTGCCAAATATATTTCATCTGGAGCCTGTTCAATGAAATTATCGATGTCATTTGCTGTAAAAATCTTTGACTTTTTGGGTTTGTAGCCGATAGACTGCCGCTTGAGGAATGCTTCCAGTTTCAAATATTTGGCAATATCTATATCATTATACTAAGAGTCGTTCTCAGCATTGAGAAGTGTGACCACAAAGTGGAACTTTTAAATTTTTTGGCTAAGTCGCCAAAATAAGCCATTAATACGTTCTCGGGAAACGATTTTGTCTTTGGATCTACCTTCCATTCCAAAAAAGGTTATAAGCGCGTTGATACATACTCTTCGACGTTTCCGATAATAAATTCAGTGTTGTTACCTCCGCTGCTTCTATTATGTTCGGAGGTGTCAAATCTAAGTCAATATCACTATCAGTTTCCATTTTAATTAATAGTTTTTATAGAAAACAACTATGAAATTACTCGTTCCCTACTGAAACTTTGACAGAAACGATCTGCTGACATTTCATTAATTTGTTGCTGGACGTCATAATTTGACAAGCCGTAGGTCGTCGTGATTTTAGAGTGAACCTAGACCTAACACGAAATATTCCATTTCGCATTTGTTGCTTAGCAACTTACCTAGCAACCGATGCAAAAATGAAATTCTGTACAAAATGTGCTTGTTTATGATTGAAGTTACGGTTATAAAATGAACATTTATCGAGGTTGTTATAGAAAAAAGCGATTTTCAAAATCCTCACGTTCTGTATTCTGCGTTTCATCCTCATCTTAAATCTCGATTTGACTTTGTATTTTATTGAAATTCCCCAAAATTCATTTGGTATCTCATAATCGAGATACTAACTGAACGATTTTAGTATCAGAAAATTTATCGATGAACGTATTGAACCTCGTAAGGCTCTCTTAACTTGTGCTCTTTCAGCACTCAAGTTTTTCAATAGTTCCGCCATATTTCAATATTTTGTAACAAAGACAAGACTGGTGATTTCACGTTACTCGGTATATTTTGGAAGGTAACTGTTTCGTATTTTCTTTATGATATTCGATAATATAAATTGCAATATTTTTGCCTAGTCAGAACACTAATGTGAAATAGGAAATGAATTTAGATGATACAGACTCACGATTCGTCTTCGGTGAATGCAATGAACAGCGTTTCCACTTTTCGTTTCAGCGTGAGCAGCAGTGTTCCATAAACGATGCGATATCATTCGCTCGAAGGACCATATAATGGATCTCGATCTGCTTCTTCGTTCGCTTCGGTTAATTTATGTGTTGATTGATGCACTCACATAGAGAACAAAACGATTTTATTTTCTGTACAAGACAGGCGTAACTAATGAAAACTTAAACAATAAAAAACAGTATGATAGGTTCAGTGTACATAATGGAGATGCATTGCAATGTGTCTTCTCAAGTCTATTATATTTCGTCTCTTCTCCGGGGGTGATATTTGTTCTTTCCTGTCCCCGTCCAACACTAATCAGCACACATGGTGACAGTTTCAAGATTATGAGGCGCACTTCAATATTGGCGTAACGTTCATAAACAAAAGATAAGTCGAAGTCACACCACTTACAGAATAGTTTATTTCTGAGCTTTATGAAGTGTGAGAGATGAATGTATACTACTATAATAATAGGTTAAACTTCTTGTTGGTTACTCCTTTGATTAATGTCAGACCATACGATGTTGTAAGAATGATAAATTCACCTGTAGCAATCAATAAACAATATGATTGTTTCATAGTGACGTATGCTTCAGAATTAAAAAAAAACAATTTGTGATGAAGATTTAGTTCCTTCACATGGAGCTTGCGTGTCCTGTCAAATATATTGCAAACAGATGTGGCAGGGTAGTGGATCTCTTCCACAAATACCTATATGGAGGGGACTGGAAAGGAGACGGAACTGGCAGGCCCTCCTGGAGATATTTCGGACCGAGATCTCATCTTCAAGGCAATGTGGGCACAATGGGATATCCTGGTTGTGGAGAATGGACTATCCAAACAGGTATGGGAGCTGATGGAAAGTCATCAATTTTCCAATTGGTTGTTCCCAGGAAGAGTATAAGTGAAGGCTTGAAGGAAATTCACGAAGGAAAATCTGGGAGTCAACAAAATGTTGGACAAGATCAGGCAGAGGTTGTATTGTCTTCAATGTCGACATGATGTAGAAAGCTGGTTCAGAAAATGTCCAGAGTGTGACGCCACTGAAGGTCACAAAACAAGCCCCAGGGCGCACCACTCAAACGGATTTCCACTGATGTAGCTGGATCATTTTCTGTGACGGACGATGACAATAAATACATCCTCGTTGCCATGGACTATTTCAGCAAATGGGTGAGAGCCTATGCCGTTCCAGACCAGAAAGCATCGAGGTACATTCCGACCAAGGAAAGAATTTTGAGTAGAAGTCACTCAATAAAGTTTGCGAGCCAATGGATATCAACAAGCCTAGAACCACCTCTAGTCAGATGGCATTGTTGGAAGATTCAACCGAACTATGGAATATTTTTTATTCAAGGTAGTGGAGAAATATAAAAAGGACTAGGACATACACCTTCCACTATTTCTGATGGCTTACAGAGCAGCCGTATCTTACCCCGGCTAGCAATATCTTCGGAAGAGAACTTCAATTGCCCTGTGACTTGGTATTTGGATCACCAAGCACCCAATAGGTAGGAGTACACGACTAGGCAGTTACACTGAGGGGCAGCCTGTTGAAAACCCACGAATCAGTTCGAAAGTGACAGGATGAAAGCTCGTTATGATTTGAAAGCTAATGCAGGAGGAATCAAAGAAGGTGACTAGGTTTGGCTGTACAACCCACGGCGAAAGAAAGGTGTATCTCCTAAACTAACACTGTTGTGGGATGGACCGCACGAAGTGAAGACGAGGATCAACGACACGGATTACACAATCCAGCGCTGCCTTAGGACTGATATCAAGATTGCTCACCTCGAAAGACTGAAGCCGTATTATCGTGACCCAATGATTTTCGATCGGAACTATCAAATTGGAGGAGGCAGTGTTACGGATATGGGCGAGTCCACCTCCACAGTGTTCTTCATAAACGTGACGGACGTTATTTACATTGACCGATGACGTCATGGAACATTCTCGGGGGATTGCCACTCTTTTGGGGAATTCTGCTATTCTATATAAGCAGGTCACGCGGACAGGCAGGGAGTTAGTGAGTCTTGTGAATATTGTTGTGCAGAGAAACGAAGTAGTTCAAGGTGAAGTGCATTCCATTTGTGAGAAGTATTGTATTGTCAGAGGATATCATTGTGTTGTGTTTCAAAGTGGAATGAACAGATCATATATTGATGAAATTGAAGCCCAGTTTCGTAACAGTATTAATAAATTTCTGGAAAGTCCCTAGAGCTCCATTTGAACCGAAAGCCATTCTTTTGAATTGAAAGGGGCCTCGATACGTTATAATGAATGCTGTATACGATTCACTCGTATCTCTGAACTCACTTTCCAATAAGATGTTTTTCACTCCATAGACGATATATATTCACCATAACGTAGCTAATCAAGGATGGAAAAATGTTTGGAATATCATATGCATCTTCTTCTGTTACTGCATCCAGTTTCCAAAAGTCAACATAAAATCTATGATCCGTTTAATATTTTACGTTGCACTAGATTTGAAGAGCATCAGTCAGTGAAATATTTTCCAATATAAACTCAGACTCCTTATCGATACACTTTGGCATATGTGAGATACATATTGATAGCACTATTGGACTGCGGAACTTTGTGCTAAACAACATTCGTGAAACCCAATTTAGAAGAATTTCTTTGGGATAAAGTTACCACCGATAACTTCTTTCAGTGCTGAATATCATCGACTGAATTTCAATTCGATTCTTGGTTGGACAATTACCATTCGCAAATCTGGTACAATACAATAAAATACCATACAATACAATACAATAGTTAAAAATAAATGAAAGGTACAGAGTGGCAGGGAATATTACACAGAGTTAAAAATGATGAAAGGCGAAGTGTCAGCAAGAGCTGTTTTTCAACTTAACCATGAAGAGAAAGAAAAAAAAAGTTGAAAAAATATTAAAAATAAGAATAAATACTCTAAATTTATATATGATATTTGAAATGAAGATAGATCAATGAGTTACCTAATTGAACAACAATGGAAAAAACATTATAGTGAATTCAACAAGAACATCCAAAATTGGGTAGCAGTCATCAACGTCTTAAAGAGAACTGAGTATCTCTTAGTAAAAGTTTCAGCCTTTTTTTGTAATTGGATAGAAGACCTGAAATCATTGGGTACCTGATTGTACAATTTGGCAGCATTATACGAATAACTTCTGATGAAGATTGCGGAGGAGTGAGGGGGGATAACAAGTAAGTGTCTATTGCGTGTTCTTGAGGTTGTTTATAGACGAAAACATGTTTAGCCTTTCGAACAAATATTTTGGAGCTTTGACTTCAAGTATTTTGTGTGTGAATGAGAGTATGTGAAGAATCCGAAGATCGTCCAACCCCAGCCAGCCCGAGTCTTCCAGTGCAGCACTAATATGGTCAAATTTTCGGATACCGTAGGAGAATCGTATACAAGAGTTTTGTATTCTCTGAAGGCAATTTTGGTCGTATCTAAGGAGGGCAGGTCCATAGATACTATCACAATGAGACAACTTTGACGTTATCAAGGTTTCACATAAGGTGAGCTTCAGGTGCTTAGATAGTAGATGTCTATTTGGAAATAATTGCCTTAGTACATTGTAAGATGCTTGACATAGATGGCTAACGTGTTAAGAGAATCTTAGAGGGGTGTCAATCCATAGTCCCAGATTTTTGCCTTCATTAACGATATGGATTATATCGTTTCCAATATTAATTTTCAGTTCATCACAAACTTCCTCCAATTTCTTTGCGGAGCCAAAGAGCGTAACCTGTGACTTCTTAGAATTCAAACATGAGTTATGAGCTGTGGAAAAGTCATATGAGTTATTCAAATCATTATTAAAATATTTTTGAGCAGCGGTGAGATTAAGACTATTGAAAGAAATATAGAGTTGGATATCATCGGCGTAGTGATGTATTCTTGCATTTCCAATGATTTCATGGAAATCGGAAATATATATATGGAGAAGAGAAGAGGTCCTAAAATGGAACCCTGGGGAACACCGAGATCCACATTCAATGAATCTGACTCAATGCCATCCAAAACAACACGTTGGGTACGATTGTTTAAATAGTTAAATATGAGATCTACGTGCTTGGTAAACGCAGCTTCAACATATTTGAAACAATACCTGGAATTGGGACAAACATTGAAAGTTACTGTTTTTTCCACATGCGAGACCTGCAATCGTTTGAACTGAAACATTATTACATCTATGACGGGTCCTTTTTTTTGGGTGGAGGAGGAAATCCTTTATGGACAACATAGGTTTATCCACTGCAACCTCCACCCCGTAGGCTCGTCAGGCTGTGGCCTCCGACGGCACTAGAGCCCTCTGGCCCATTGTATCTTTCCAGGTACGATTTTTTTCACCATGTCGTATCTATAGTTTCCGATTAGGTGCCGCTTCGAGTTCCCTCCTAGCGACTGCATGAACTACCGTGGATGCCTTGCGGTGCCAGAGGTTCATCTGGGCGGTCCCTATCACCAAACTCAGACTCTTATACCACGCTGGATAATGAACCATTCCACTACTTGAATTTGAACATAGACAGCAAGAAAAAGAAGTCTTATCTGCCTTAACATCTATTAAAGCAAAATTCACTATAGGACGGGATCATATCCCTGCATATATTATTAGAGACTGCGCGTCAGTATCAGCTCGTCCCTTAACAATCCTAGTTATTATTTGCATTCGTTCACATACGATTCCCTCTATGTGGAAATGCTCTTTAAAAATGGCACGCGAACTGACATAAAAAACTACAGACTGATTTCAATTACATGCAACTTTTGTTAGGTCTTTGGAATATTGTTACAAGGAATCCTTCATCAACACGTCAACAATTTTTTTCTAGACCAACGGTCTTGGTTTCGTGAAAGGTCGATCAACGACAACAAATCTCACCGTTGTTACACAGCATATAGCGGAAAATATTAATAACAAAACTCAGACAGATGTTATCTACATGGATATGACCAAGGCATTTGATAATAATAATAATAATAATAATAATAATATATGTTTATTCTGTAAAATATCATTATACAAGGCGATATAATAGTTAAATAAGACATTACAAACAAACATGGAGAATCCCACTGAAACCGAAGTTGTGCGTGGGTACTCTTTTGTTGCTGCGAACGCAACGTGTTTAGACAAATTCTAAAATGCAACATGTGTATAGTATATTATCTGGCCCTTGTTCAACTGTACGTGTGCATGTTAATAGGTTATAGAATAGTTGTGAGTGACGAGGGTATAAAACATAACTAATCTAATCTAATTCCAAATCTATAAAGTAAAGTAAAGTATAAAAATAAGTATGAAGTAAGAACTTACTGTAAAAAATTTCAGTGAACAATAGAAATAAAATCAAAATGATAAAAAATAAAAACAATAAAGTATTATGCTCTGGTTATGAGTTATTATTTGTAATTATGTTTGTTTGTTTCGGATGTCCATCGTCTCAATGTATTTAAAAGGTTTTCACGACGTTTCGAATGCTTGTATCTGCAATCGTCTTCAGGTGAATACAGTATTCACCTGAAGACGATTGCAGATACAAGCATTCGAAACGTCGTGAAAACCTTTTGAATACATTAAGACGATCAATTTGTAATTATATTATGTACAGGTCAAGCATATACCCTTTTGAATTTTTTTTTCATAAGATTTATTTGTTTATTTTTTATTGTTTTTTTCGATTAATTTTGTTTATAACTATGTTCAAGATTTTGAAGGATATTTTTATTTTTGTAGATGAATAATATAATGTTGTACATGTATAGTTGTCGTATATATAGTACTAGTAAATCTATGAAAATACAGTTCGATGGATATTCATTTTTTTTGTAGTACATTATTCTGAGTATTTTTTTCTGCAATTCTTCCATTTTTTTAGGTGGGTATCAAGTAAGCCACCCCAACTGAGTATGGCATTTTGAAGTCGAGATTGTACTGAAGCATGATATATCGTTTTGAGGTGAGTTGTGTCTAGAATAGACCTTAAATATTTGAATTTATATAACATATATCTGAGTGTTTTCGAAACATGGCTAACATGTATATCCCATCTAAGATGGGGATCTATAGTGACACCAAGATATTTGATATGGCTTGCTCTAGTAATTTGCATAATTTTTCCGTGATTGTTAATTAGCAATTAATCAAAAGTTGATTGTTAGCGATTTGTGATCAAACCAGTCTTTAAGGATGTTAATTTGATCCTTCACTTTTGTTTTTAGGCTTTCCCAGTCTTCGGCTGTAAACAGTCTGGCCGTGTCATCAGCGAAGCAAATGATGGAACCATCGCCGGTCAGGGTGAGTAGACTGTTTATATATATGGAAAATAATAGAGGGCCAATAAGTGTGCCTTGTGGTATACCATAACTGATATCTGTTTCTGAGCTAAGAATATTATTGATTTTTACAGCCGGCTTTTTGCCATTCAAGTTGCTTTCTAATAGTTTTTGGGAAATACCTCGTATACCTAAGCAACTTAGGGCCTCTGATAACTGGATATGGTACAGTATCAAATGCCTTGGCTAGGTATAGGAATACACATATTGCTGGCCGTTTATTATCTATATGTTTATATATATATATATATATAGAGTGGCCACTTTTTTAATGGGATTGTATTGGTAACTTTTAAACCATAAGAGTAAGAAGGTCGGTCAAATGGAGAAAAAGTTGCATTCATAGAAGCATCGTCAAGCAATTTAAACAAATCGAGATTATCAGGGCCGGTTATTGAGATATCATAAGAAAAGTAAATTCTGTCATTTTGATTTTTCTTTTTTTCTCACTTTATTTCGAATATTATAAAAAAATGACATGGTAGTTTTTTATTCGACAGTGAATTATACTCGATTTGACATAATCAGATTACGTATCCATGTTCGCTCTGGGCCACCCTCAACCTCATTTTTTTCAATACGGACCTGCATATCTTATGACATTCGAAATAACTTTTAAGGCTGAATCCAACGATATATCATACAATGTCATTCAAAGTTGATTTTCAGGTGATTTTGACCCTTATCCAAATTTCTTTGGGTCGGATCTGTATTACATTTAGGTACCTTTAGTTTAATTAACAACATGCAATACATTTCGATAAGAAGATCAACTTACTCATCTTCAACTGAATGGAACGTAACAGAATCAAAGCAAGAAACAAGTATTAATTATTAACAAATTTCAAGAGGTGAAAAACCTAATTCATTAAACGAAACTATCATTTAATGAAAGAAAAATCAAATGATTATTCGAAAGTGAATGATGAACATTTATGAAGTAAGTGTTCGAAATGTCCACCATTTTGTAAAATGCACTTTGCGGTTCTGGAACCCATACTTCTTATACATTTGCTTATTTCGTCTCCTTGAATACCTTCCAATACATTCTCAATCTTCTCGCGAGGAATCATTATTGTTGGATTTGTCATTTGTTCCGTTGAAACAAATAACAGAATCGAACTTTATTTTGAGATCATTACGATATAATTTTTGCAAGGCTTGGTATTCAAATTTAAAATCATTGTATTCGCGTCTCTTGACTATTTTATTAACAGCAGTTTTTGATAAATTGCATTCACTGGCCACAGTTCTGGATTTTTTTTCTGGGTTCAATTGAATTTGGGTCAGAACATTGATATCGTTGATAGACTTGTTTTTTCTTACATACACACAACTCTAGGTTTATTGAATGTATTATTTTCAAGTAGTAGGCCGTGGATAAGAAAGAACATAACAAGAAATGTCATATTATTTATCACTTCGTTTATTATTGTGTCACAAGAACTTGTCATTGAATACTTTTCTGAGTAATTTCAAATAAACTTATTCGATATGGTAAGATACACAAATGAAGAGAAGAGAGATATGTATGAAGTGTACATAAAACTAGATAGAAATTCGTTCAAAGCACAACAAAGGTATGGTGAATTATATCCTGAAAGAACAACACCAAATATTTAAATGTTCCGACGTTTATCTACAACGTTACTTGCACATAATTCATTCATCAAACCCAGAGGTCCTTATGTACGACGAAACGAGCCTATCAATGACATCAATGTTCTGGCCCAAATTCGAATGAATCCAGGAATAGGATCGAGAACTATGGCCAGTGAATGCAATTTATCAAAAAGTGCTGTAAATAAAATACTCAAGAGACACGGATACCATGACTATAAATACCAAGCCGTGCAAAAACTATATCGCAATGATCCTGAGAGAAGGTTGCAATTCTGTAATTGGTTTCAACGGAAGGTGCGGAATTAAAACAATTTTGCCCACAATATCATTTGGGGAGACGAAACGACATTCACAAATTCTGGCATATTCAATCGAAGAAACAAACATTTTTATGCCACAGAAAATCCTCACTTAATTCATGAAGTTAGACATCAATATTGTTTTTCTTTGAACATATGCTTCTATGAATGCAACTTTTTCTCCATTTGACCGACCTTCTAACTCTTATGGTTTAAAAGTTACCAATACAATCCCATTAAAAAAGTGGCCACTCTGTATATATATCGCTTGTGATTAACCTTGCCTGAATCCATATTGCTTGGTAGATATCAAGTTGTACTTGTCAATAAATTTCATCAGTCTAGATTTGATTATTTTCTCGAATATTTTATTGAAGCTTGGTAGCAGCGAGATTGGTCTGTAATTATTAATCATTCCAGGATCTCCTTTCTTCAGAATAGGGGTGACTATAGATTTCTTAAACGCGTTCGGACATTGGCATGTTTGAAATATGTTATTTATCAGAAATGTTAGTAGGGGTGTTATTTCTTCTGATATTTCCTTGAGATGTTCAGCTCTGATGCCGACAAATCCAGGGGATTTTCCATGTTTGAAGAGATGAATTATTTCGAAAATTTCTTTTTCATTTGCTGGGCTGAGAAGAAATGTAGTCATGTTAGTAGTTTGCTTGGGAAGTTCCGTAGGAGATTTGAATATTTTCTTGGCATAATTTTTCCCTATATTCGCAAAGAATGTATAGAATAGATTTGCCTTCATTTCATCATCGTTTGTTTCTGTTCCGTCCTCGCATATTATTTCTTTTATTAACTTATCTTTTTCAGCATTAATTTCGTTCACGATTTTGCATAATTGTTTCGAGCTATTTTTACCATTTTTAATTTCATTTTGGTAATATTTATGTTTAGCAATTTTTGTCAGTCGATTTGTATATGCTCTGTAATCGAGTTTTTCTTTTTTAACATATTTTGAGGATCTTCTTTGTATTCGTGATATAATGAATTTTTTTAGTTTATGGATATAACAAGTCCTTTCGTGATCCATTTCTTCCTTTTGTGGTCATTTTTTCGTAATTTCACCGTCTTTGTATTATGTTTTATCATCCTACTGATTGTTTCGGTCAAGTAATTCGCCTGTTCATCGGTATTATGTAGGCTATAGTATAATGACCAGTTATATTCTCTGATGCTTCGTCTGAGGGTTTAGTAACTTACATAACTTTTTGTTTTACTATTTTCATTTGATCGTATTTCTTGTTCAGACGGGATTCCTAGTATGGTGCATTTGTGATCTGTTATACCTGTTTCATGAACTGCAGAAATGCATGTATCATGTATATATTTCCGAGCTTCTAGGAATATATGATCAATTCATGTTCTTGATTCGCCTTGTATACGCGTATGTTTATTGATCATTGATATGAAATTATGCTCACTCATATAATTAAGATAATTTGACACTACTTCTGTTTCATTTTGTATATGTAAATTTATATCACCTATGATAACATGATGATCTGAATTGAGTTTTTTTGTCTGTTCTAGGTAATTCTCAAGATGTATGACAAATTCTTCTGCATTTGTAGACGGAGACCTGTACAATGTGGTTATCAGGGATGTTTTTTCCCAAGGGTTAGTTCAATCTGTAGTGCTTTGCATTCATATATATATATATATATATATATATATATATATATATATATATATTAGTTTGTGATTATTTTCGATTTGTTTTTTGATAAAAACAATAACGCCATCGTTTCTATTTTATTTACCTTCGCTATATAACATTTGATAACCATCAATACTGAAAATGTCATTACAATCAGAAATATCGAATGTTTCTGTTAGAATAATCAGGTCAAAGTCTACTGTTATTTGACTCAGAGTTATCTTGAGTTCATCAAGATTTTTTCTTATACTTCTAATGTTTCAATGAAAAATTTTCAAAATGTGTCTGTTTGCCTCTTTATCAACAATGGTGTTGTTTAGGTTCATCAGATTGTGAAACTCAAGGGTGTTTATCGGTTTGTAATTACAATGCCTCATAAGTTCCTCCATAATTATGTGCTATTGTTGTGTGGTTATATTAAAGAAAGGGAGACTTAAAATAGGTTAGTTTAGAATTTAAAGTTGGATTGAAATTGAGTTGAGCTTAAAGACTAAAATTGAAGTAGATTTAAAATAAGTTATCGATATAAATAATATAGAACGAACACGTGACATATTACAAGAGAATAAAAAAAAATCTTACATAGCTATGTTGGTTATTGGCTGCAGGACTAATTTTTATTGACCGAGCGTGTTCTTGGTTTCTCTGCTATTTTGTGGGCTTGAGTTGGGTGCACTGGTTTCTTCGTGGCAGGTATCTTTGGAGTACTGGGGTACGCTTGCGGTTCCGGAGGAATTCTCATGATGGACTCCACAGTTTTAGGCGTAGGAGGTGCACTATTTGGTTTATTTTCTAGGTAATCAGTTTTTTTCAAGTCTTCTATTCTGTAGGATACTCCGTCCACAAGGAGTTATTTCCCCTAATGAAGCACTCCCTCTATGCTCCCTCTTGCCTGGCAAGTGAAAGATGTTTACGCAATATTTTATTCTCACTTCTCTGTTCAGGTGTTAAGTCATTGGCTATAGATATGTTCTTCCCTTTCAATTTATTGCAATTTTTTTGAATCTCTTTCTTTTTGAGGTTAGAAATGAACTCAATTTTTATGGGACAGTTTTCCGATTTCTCAATTGGATAGACGTCGCTGAAATAATTTTCTTTCAGTTCTACCCCGAGCAAGTCACTGAGGTCCTTACACAAGGTTCCTCAATAACCTCTTCTTCCAGCCCAAAAATCAGTTTTATTTTTATTTTGTGCTCTTTTGAGGTATTCTACCTCTTCTTTGAGCTTACTATTTTCTTTCTCTAGTTTTGTTGCCATATTTTTCAACTCCTCTATTTTCAGCTGAAGTCGGGTTTCACTGGCTTCAATACAATTCTTCAATTCCCTACGATTTGTTAAGATCTCCTCACGAATGATTTTGACCGCCTTTTCCAATTCAATCATTTTAGTTTTATCGCAAGTAAAGGGTATGGTCTCCTTTATGCGGTGACTGCGAGACTACCGAGATTTACTTCTGTTTACGTTTTTTTTCCTTTGTCCTTTTTATTGACACAGATCACACAACGTTTTATAGGTTAAATCAGATTATTTCTACTCAGGTTTACGTACAGGTACTTTTTTTGTATCATGAGGTGGTGTCTCTATGGTACACACTATTTATTCACTTTGAACAATTTTTGTCCCTATATTTTACGTGATATTTAAACTTTCGCAAGAGGTGTCGAATGGCTGAGTTGTGTCACTAAGGCTCACCATACATAATAATGATAGACTTGACCATACTTTAATACTGCAAAAACTCTTGAATTTTGGCCTATGGAGTAAGCTACTTGCATTATTCAACTCATATCTGTCCGATGCACGCAGTATGTGCAGTTAAATGGATTTAGGTCCAACGAATACTTAGCCACATCACCTAACCTAACCTAACCTCGGTCCACTGTTGTTTAACATCTTCATCAACGACATTGGTGATATAATTGGCTTAATTTCTTGTTATATGATGAAAAAAAAATCTCCCTTCACTAACATATCTAATTGTAAGAAACTATCAGAAGATCTTATTCAAGTCAATCAATGGTGCAATCGTAATAAGTTAACATTAAATCATACCAAATGTTGCTTAATGTCGTATACATTGAGATCTGAACCTGTTATATTTGACTATAAGATAGATACTCATTCTCTAGACAGACCATATAATTTTGAGGGCCTTGGAGTTACCTTCGACCCAGAGCTTTTAAAGAACACGTTGAAAATATAACCGCCTCAGCGAACCGAATGTATGGATTTCCAATTGGAGTAGACCGGGACTTTAACCATATAAATACATATAAAATCTTTAGTATGCTTTTGTGAGATCTACGTTTGAATATGCATCGGTTATCTGGAACCCTTATTATCAAGTGCACATCTATAAACTGGAGGCAATAAGGAGACGCTTTCTCATAAACTTGAATTTTAAAATAGATCAGACTTATCCACCAATTGGCATGTCACATGAGAGCCTACTGTCGAGACACAACTTTATCAGTCTGGATATAAGAACATTTTCAAGTGTCATTACGTTATAAAAAATAATCAACAATGAAATTAGATGTGAATGCAGATAAACTTCAGAATTCCCCATCAGGCATCTCGATACACCGACTCATTCTACACTACCAAGCCTCGAACAAATATTTATAAAAACTCCCCTGTTCATACTATGTGTATCAACTATAATTTAGTAAGTGATCAACTTGATATATTATATTGCAGTGTGAGACAACTTGAGAACTCTCACTTTCAGCAGTAACACTCGTGTATTAGACTTAAGTTTTCTCCTATTGTTAGTCTTTTGTGCAAATGGCGTATTAGTCTTGAGTTTCTACTAATGTTAGTATTATTGTGCAATTTTTTTCCTACTTGATTCCTGTTCTGTAATTGGGAATATTTTTCTGTAGAACAGTGTAAACAAATGAATAAATAAATAAGTTTGTTCAGCACCCTGAAGAGTCCTCTTCCGATCTCGGAAAACGATCGGAATCCTAACCTCTTCAGTGTCCTGAATTCCAGAAGAATTGCTTTCGATCAGTGGTGTGATGGGTGAAATATGCTTCTCTTTCATTCTTCACTGCTTGATTTACGTAATTTCTCAGATCTTTATAGAATAGGAAATCAATGACTGTCATATTTCTTCAAGGCTTTGTCTCAGGCTTGCCTAATTTCCTTAATAGTGTCTGTTAACCATGGACTTTTAGGTTTTGTTACTCTTGAAGTGCCAATTGGAATATGTTTGTGAATTGAATTCATCATATAATTGACAAGGAATGATACTTTCTCACCCACAGACTTTCGATAGAATATTTTAAAAAAGGTGTAGCATAAAGATCTTACACAAAACTGTTTTGGTCAAAACATTTGAAACTACTATAAGTACATATTTGCGATAAATTTTTTTTTTTTTGAATTTCGCGAAAGATAATTTGATGATCTGATATCTTACATTGTTGTCCGAGGTTCTGCACTCCATTACATTATGAAAGCTCGTTATAATCACATCTGAAAGAGTTGCTGATGCAGTTGTAATTCTGGTTGGACACTCCACAATTTGATTAAACTAGAAGGGTTTCAACATTGTGTACATCCAGGAGAGTAATATTAATATCACCCATGCAAATAATATCATCTACACAGGTCCAGAAATAACTCAAGTTATCTTCCAATGTATTCAGAAATTCATGTGAATCTTGTTGGGGAGATTTATATAATACGCCAAAAGCAATTTTTTATTTATTTTTAGTTTGATATACAGTTGTTGTGTCTGATTTCTAACTGAATAATCTCACATTTATATATATATATATATATATATATATATATATATATATATATATATATATATATATCGTGAATCAGAGAAATCTGTTTCGAATCCAAGAGAGATCACCATCCGTCTACAGCCTGTTACATGGTTTCCCAATCATCAGGACGGCCTGTGGTCTCTTTCAAATTCGTATCAGATATCTCGTGGAGTTATTACCTTCGGTACGTAACAAAAATGTGAAAAGGATCAAATTATAGATAGAGACACCTGACATCTGACATTTGTCGGTGACCTATTGATGTTGCACGAAATCTCGTGTCTTCAAAATTCCACGATAACAGGTCTAAGCTTCACCACACAGATTATAGGTGTCTCTATCTATAATTTGATCCTTTTCATATATATATATATATATATATATATATATACCGTGTGTAACAGGATCATGCCCCCCCCCGTATCTCCTTTAGTTTTGAAGGTAATTGATTGAAATTTGGGATATTCCATATACATAATAAGCGGCACTTTTTGACCTACATATGTTTTTTTTTCACTTCCGGTTTCGCGGCAAGTGATAACAACTTTTGATTTTTGAATAGAACACTCTTTATATTATTACATTTCTGAAATCTGCATAATTTTCTAATCCAATGAATGGGGTAAAACTAAATTTTTTCAAATGAAACCATATTGGTACCGTGGTACCATTTATTAGTACTATTAATAAGGAATTTATTCATACCTGCTAATAAAATGTGCGATAAATACAATCAAAATTACAGCTAAAAGAAAATAAGATAATACAATTACTTTTTTCTAAATTAATGCTAAGAAGGCTTTGAAATACAAAAAATAAACACAAAACATTACAACAATTGTTCGAAATGCTGTCCATTAACGTCAATGCACTTCTGAACTCGCAAAGCTTCGAATGCCTGTTGAAGGTAATCAGTTACTACGGAGGCTTTGAAAACAATGGAATTATTCATTCATATTGTCAAATAAATAGGTATTGGTTTATCGGTGTTTTTATTGTCTATTAGAAAAGTCTTTACATTTGTTGTTATTTTTATTCAAAATGCCCCACATTTATACAAGGGACGAAAAAGTGGACATGTTAATTATTAATGGGGAATGTAGAAAAAATGCCGTTGGGGCTAGAAACCTTTATGCCAACCGATATCCTGATAGACAATGTCCAGCGAGAAATTATTTTGATCGTCTTGAAAATCAATTCCGAAGAGAGCCTAACCATGATCCCGAAGAAAACGTTATCATTGACGAAGGAACGGAAATTATTGTTTTAGCTCGAATAGAAGTTGATAAGACTGTTTATTTAAGGCAAATTGGGTTTGAATTGGAAATTAGTCACCAAACGGTAACCCGAATCTTGCACAAACATAATTATAAATCTTTCAAATATCAATTACACCAGCACTTGTACGAAAATGATTATGAACGTAGGATGGAATATTGCAATTGGATCTTGCAGAATAATGTGCAGCCAAACAAAGCTTTTTTGAGAAGGATTTTATTTTCGGACGAGTCTAGGTTTACAGATATGGGATTATTTAACCGACAAAATACAAGGTATTGGTCACAAGAAAATCAAAATTTATTGAGGGAAGGTAACTTTCAAGTGCGCTTCGGTTTCAATGTTTGGTTTGGAATACTCGGTCGTAGAATCATTAGTCCAATAATATTTGAAGGACGCTTGACTGGAGATAGATACTTAGGATTTCTGCAAAATGAAATTGAGGACAGGTTAACTGAATTACCTGTCCATCTACGACAGGGAATGTATTTCCAACAAGATGGAGCTCCTCCCCATAATTCAAGAATAGTAACTGATTACCTTCAACAGGCATTCCAAGAAAACGTAATTTCGACAAATGGTCCTGTGCGATGGCCTCCAACGTCACCTGATTTGACACCTCTTGATTCCTTTGTTTGGGGCCATTTAAAAAACATTGTCTATGCAACCGCCGTTACAACCCGCGAAAACCTGGAGTTGCGAGTAAGACGCGCAATTAATAGTATAAAGGCCCAGCAATTAGCGAACGTTCTTCAAGAAACAGCTATGCGAGTTCAGAACTGCATTGACGTTAGTGGACAGCATTTCGAACAATTGTTGTGATGTTTTGTGTTCATTTTTTGTATTTCAAAGCCACCTTAGTAACTTATTGGCATTAAATTAGAACAAAGTAATTGTATTATCTTATTTTCTTTTAGCTGTAATTTTGATTGTATTTATCGCACATTTTATTAGCGGGTATGAATAAATTCCTTATTAGTACTACTAATAAATGGTACCACGGTACCAATATGGTTCCATTTGAAAAAATTGAGTTTTATCCCAAAATCGATCATGATGAACTTTATTTGCTCATAAAAAACGCAATTTAGTATTTTTGACGGGATTTAGATTTTTCTAGCATTAGACGGGTGAATTGGAATAAATCGGAACCATCATGGCACACTTAAATGGAAAAATAAAATTGAATTATCAAAAATACTGACGTTTGAAATGTCACTTATGTAGTATCATTGGATTCAGAAAATTATGCAGATTTCAGAAATGTAATAATATAGAGAGTGTTCTATTCAAAAATCGAAAGTTGGTATCACTTCCGGCGAAACCGGAAGTGAAAAAAAAATCAATTGAAGGTCAAAAAGTGCCG
The DNA here is from genome assembly GCA_018342105.1 of Gonioctena quinquepunctata. Classification (NCBI taxonomy): domain Eukaryota; kingdom Metazoa; phylum Arthropoda; class Insecta; order Coleoptera; family Chrysomelidae; genus Gonioctena; species Gonioctena quinquepunctata. Next base: position 262,269 of record JAFIRS010001318.1, read on the forward strand.
CTTACTATGTTTATGAGATATTCCAAATTTCAACCAATTACCTTCAAAATAAAAGGAGATACGGGTGGTGTACCATGATCCTGTTACACACGGTATATATATATATATATATATATATATATATATATATATATATATATATATTTATATATATATATGAGAGGTAATTTTCTAGAGATAAAAGATAAGAAAACATCAAGCATGAGCTAAAAAATGAAGAACTTTTTATGGGGGGTACGGAAAAACTGCACTCAGGCAAAGCAGTCACAATCTTGATATTAAATATGCTTTTCAAAGAAAAGAAAAATTATATATATATATATATATATATATATATATATATATATATATATATATATATATATATATATATATATATATATATATATATATATATATATATATATATATATATATATATATATATATATATATATATATATATATATATATATATATATATATATATATATATATATATATATATATTATTATATATATTGTTATGTTTGGAAATGTTTATAAAATAATGAAACTGATAATTATTATTATTATTAGGTATTTAAGTTATCGTGGTTCATGCTATGTTTGTTTTACAATTTTTCTATACTTTTTACTGTTCTAGAATCTTATACATGTTCTAGTCAACGCATATGTATCAAAAAGTCAGTCCTGAAGTATCTCAATTGTCATAAGTACAAGACATCCAAATTGCACAAACAATAAAATAATATGGAAATTTAAATTCATAAAAAAACTTTATATTTCAAGTAGATCAAATGATTCGATAGTCTACCTGGTCATGATATACATATACTTATAAGTTTTTGTTTTTATTTGTATTATGAAGTAATTTATGATACTTGCTACAGCTTAGTATGGAAGCTGTTCGAAGGTTAATGTAGTTTATATTTAGTTTGTGTGTATCTGTTTTTATTTGTATTATGAAGTCATCTATGAAGGTTATTGGAGTTATATTTAGTTTGTGTGTATGTGCATATTCTCCCGGTAGGGTTGAAAAGCAGCTTTATAGCTGAACCCCGCCCTTTCATTATCATTTAATGTTAATGAGCGATGTACTATTGTAAAGTTAATGAGCAAATAATGAATAAAGACATATTATTATTATTATTATTATTATTATATACAAGTTGGGACATCCTCTATGGTACATCATATCAGGAGGAGATGTCAAAAACTATGTGAGGAAAATAATGAAATATAAAAATTATGAAAACAGGAAAATGTCAAATATGAATTTTATCCAAATTTGTACATAGAATATGAGGTTTAGAATTAGATATTGTAAATAAAATCATAAGAATAAGTTAGAATAACAAACAGTGACATAGAAAGTGGCAATAAATTTTAAAATTTGTGAAAAGAAACAAAATGTGTGGGTTGCCAAGAGGAAATGTAACAAGCTTGGGGGAGATGAAAAATTGAGGAGAAAACGAAACCACGTACGAAATTTGGAAGAAAAATTATAGTTAATAACAAGAGAAAAACAAGCAAAACTATTCAAAAACGTGATAAAACTGATTCAGACACCAATGGGAGAATAAACAAATAAGAAAAATCCACTCACCCTATTAACACTCACCCACTCACCCTATTAACAGAACAAAAAATTCAGTCCATGCCATTCCCAGGAACAAAAGGTGGTTTTTTGCAGTGAAGCTGTATTTTCCAGTGAGCACGAACACTTCCAAGAGGCAGGAGAACACCACAAAGGAAGAATTGCAAGGTATTTCAAAAGCTGAACTAAATAAAGTGTAACGTATCAGGTCCAGAGACTTATATTGGTTATCTGATCCCTTTTGAGCATTTAATAATTTTTGATGCGCACAGACTTTCTTTTCATATTATCCAAACGTTTATGTCACTAGTATTGATCACATATAAACAAGTTTTCACCATTTAATATTGCAGTTTTTAGTTAGATAAGGTAGACTTCGCAGAGTTGGTCTATTCTAAGGATTTATTTCAATAAAAACAACTATTTGACGATTTTTCTGCCTTCTTTGTTTATCTGTTGAACACCTAAACATAATCTTCCCACAAAATAGCACATTGACATCAAACAGCGAGCCAAGTTGGCACTACTGAACCTACCGTTGAGAATAGAGATGACTCACACTTCATAGGCGTACCGACTGAGCTGGGATAAGGTGAAAAGAGTGTTGAAAAAGGGTAAGACGAAGTATCATTTCTGTTATGATAGGTAATTATTTTTAAAATTATTGAATAAAAAGGATATCACCATAATATAAATATAATCTACCATAATATAAATATAATAAAGAGCCTATCACAACAATATTTATATATATATATATATATATATATATATATATATCCTTAGTGGGGGATAAACATGTTTCTTTGTGCATAAGTTGTAACAAAGTATCATAGTCTAATAACATCGTCCAAACAATTCACCTTGATTATTTGTATTTCATCAACTCTGAATTTCACGAATATATTTCCAAAATTTGTCCAAACGTTTCCATCTCTACCAATTTTTTCAGTTGCGGCTTTGAGTATGCTTTGCTGTTTGCTAATAAAATCCTCTCGAATTACCAGACCCCATCCATTTTTTCTGCTGTGAACCATATTCCTTCTCCATCTTCCATTAAACATCACTATTATTGGTCGCGTTTTTTTCATCTGTTTTTCCAATTCTGTAACTCCTCTCAATTTTGTGTTGATTGACGTCGACCTCTAACTTCTCAGATATAAGATTTCGTATTAATTCACTGCTGATCTCATTTTTTGCTTCTCGTATCCCATGGAAAATTAAGTTCCGCTTTTTAAAAGAGCGATCACAATGCTCCAGCTTGGCAACTAAACTACACAACTTATTGATAATTTGTTCCCTAAGACTTTCATTCTCGTTTTTCAAGAGGTCGATTTCTTCTATGAAGGACTCCTTTATGGTTTCAAGGATGGATGCAGATAGTTGGCTAATAAATTCATCTGAGCAGCATAACAACTGACACAATTGTTTTAACAGGTACCTGCAGTTCGTCTTTGCCCCGCCTGTTAGTTCTGCTAGTCATAATCATGATCTTTGGTGGTTGAAACTTCTGCGAATTGTGTTGAAATCGTAAAACACTTATTTCTCAATTTGCACAAACTATAGAGAGAGTGGTGAGAGTTTAAAAAAATTCCGGTTACGTTTTCCCAATATAATAATAATTAATTCGCTTCGGCAGTTTCACACTACTCCATGAGACAACCGCATACCGATGGTTCAATAAAAAAAATACTGAAAATAATGCACCTCACAACTGTAGCAATCGATCCTTCCTGAATAAACTCCTTCTAGCTGGTAGCTGTGGCTACATTGAAATCACTGGATATATTCGTCCACAAGTGACAACAAATAAGTGGTGAAAATGGAAGATTTCATATTGTTCTCAGCAAGTGTTCAGTACCAGTAGCATAAGGTTAAGTTTCAGGTATTGAAAGCATCCCAAAATATAGAAATCATATTTCAATAATTGAAGAATAGAAAAATCGTTTATATTCGCTAACCATGCATTCGTTCAACATTCATTCTCACAAAAATAAGTGAAACAGCAATCAATAATGAACTGGAAATCGAATGGTTATCAGGAGAAATAATAAAAAATAAACCTCGAGTATGTTTGGCAGGCGATATAAAACACAGTGAAATCCTTTTATCAAAATGTGAGATCTAAAACTAATCAATAAGATCAGTTTCGTTATCTGCCAAATGCACCATCGCATATAGATGACGAAAAGTCAACATTCTACATTGACAATAAATAATGATAACAACCAAAATCATGAATTTATTTATGTGTTTTACTTTCGATGTCCACAGTTTTCAGGAGGTTAATAATAATAATTTTAAATATGCTTTATCATAAGCCAAAGCTTGGGCAGTATATACTTATTATAGAATGAAACTTACCCAAAAAAAAATGGGCGATGAATTTAAAAAAATATATAATTATTATAAACGTAATAAAGAATAGTTATTATTTCGTATGTATAAAAAATATAACATAATGATTATATTTCAACCATGTAATCAACTTTTATGGTTTTTTTAAAATTTTGTGGTAATGAATCATAATGATAAACAATTGACCTAGATGTTACCTCTAACAGCCTTGTGTGACAATAAAATCACAGCTAATGAACACACAACTGGAAAACTGTCCATTAGTTGAAAAACAAAATTAACGACTGTTAAGAAGCCATTCTTAGGGTGGAGTTAGAGTTGAATTTCAAATATTTGCAGTGGAATTGGCAAGCCTGTATTTGAAGTAAAATAATGCTTCAAATTATTCAATTAGAAAAACAAGATTTTCTTTATGTGATGCATTGACAGGATCCCAAAAAAGTTATATGACCAATATAAAAAAATGAAGTATGAATCATTTACTATTATTACCTGACCGCCCTACAGTGGTCAAGTAATGCAATCGTGCTGAAAAAAACGAGATATACACGGAAATATCCGTTTTGAGGTCCCGTGAGACGACTGAGACCATTTCCAGAGTGAAGTCTGTCTGTGTGTCTGTGTGTCTGTTTTTATGTTTGTCTGTGTGTCTGTAATCTTCCACGATAACTTCCGAACCGTTTGACCAATCAAACTGAAATTTGGTATGAAGATACAGTTCCTGTCCTGAATGCGGCCATTCGTTTTTGGATGTCATCCCTCAAACGAAAGTGTCACTATTGAAAAATGACCGAAACTACTGGAAAACTACATCTAGAACAGTCAAAATTATTTCTCCAACTGACATCTGTCAAAAATAAAGAAATAGCAACATTCAAAATTTTGCCATTCAATTATTCAAAATCTATCTGATGGATTAAAACTAAACTCGACAGAGAGCAACACAATAAAAAAATCAAATTAAATCCGCAGTTGGAGTTTTTCACCGTTTTTCAGTCTGGGGCTACAAATATTCAATTTTTCACCTGGGCGTTACTATCCGAGACGACTGCTCACCCGGTCTTTGACTAGGACGACCCACGTTTGATGCGTGACCGTTCAATTGACTGGGGTCAAATATCTCACCCGGTCAATTGAGTGGTGAATTGACTGATCAAATCGACTTCGTACAGCCCTAAAAATGTTTAATCAATGTTTTATTTCAAAATAACCCCATTCGCCCGAGGCCCGTGCCCGTCAAGTTCTGGGGTATCCCACAGCTGATTTTTAAGCACATATAAAAGAATTATTGTAAATGTTAATCTTTCAACAAACTCACCGACTTTTGTACCGTAAGAAATTTGATTTTAATAAAAATTCTTATTAAAAAAGAATAGTTTAAAAAACTAAAAAACACGCTTTTATAGAAAACCAAACTAAAAAAATAGAAAATAAGAAAAAAATGTATTTTACTTTAAAAACAGCGTGGGGGTGCATGGTAATTACCTGTGATCTGAGAGATTTTTTACTTCACTGCCCTAGGTGTGTACTATATAATTATTGATACCATGCACCCACGCTTTTTTTTAAATAAAATAATTTTTTTTCTTATTTTCTATTTTAGTTTGGTTTTCTATAAAAGCGTGTTTTTTAGTTTTTTAAACTATTATTTATTCCCTACTTTTTAGTTTGGTTTATTTATGAATGCGTGTTTTTTTAGTTTTTTATGAAAGTTATATAAATTAACAAATCTTATTTTGCAAATAAAAAAATGGAATAATCTTATCAAATTAGTGTATTGTCATCGGTCCTCGATAAATCTACAAAGTTTGAATGAAATCTGACCGTTTAAAGGGGGTCAAAGTCGCGCCCAAAAGAGTCGGTTACAAACATAATCTCCGAGTGAACAAACATACAAGTGAGTCGGTTACAAACAAACATACAAGTGCAGCTAATATAAAGCGTGTGAAAAGAAACAACCTAAAATGGAAATATCCCTCCATTGTGGTACATACTCATCAGCACGAGAAAAAGGGAAAGTCAAGTTGTTAGTAAGTCGAGTTGGGGCAGTCTCGGGAAAATTGAGGCGCTAGCTGGCTGAAGATTGTTACAGACATTTATGGTAACATAGTTTGGCATTTTGTATTCTACATTGAATACATTAGCATCGCAAGAACCTATATTTTGTGCCTTGAATACTTGGCCTCATGTCATACTACCTTTAGGCGACGAGAAACTATCGTGCAGAATTGGTTGACGACGTGTATAAACATTTTCGTTTTGATAATTTTGTGGGATTACTAGTTACAAAGATTTGAACTGGGATTGAAAATTCGTGGATTAATGACAGACGAAAATGCATCCACGAGACGGAATTTACTACTGTTGAAGAGAGCAATTCATCACCCTGTATTGTTATCTCTTGTTATTATTGATATACATGTCATGTTCGAATGTTATTTTACTTGTCAGTAATATATAGTTATTGTCTGTTTTTCTTCTGGAAATATCGATATAATTCACTGCAATTCTACGAATTCTATCAGGTTATGAGCCCAGTGAACCCATCGCAATAGAGAATTTATCAGCCGACTTAAAGTTGTTAAAATGTCTGACGAGGAAGTGAAGTATAGAATCCCCCTGTTCGAAGGAACTAACTTCAATAATTGGAAGTTCCGTATGGAAACGCTGTTGGAAGAGATGGATCTCTTGAGTTTAGTGCATGAACCCTATACGAGCATGGTTATTGTGAATAGCGCAGATAAGCTAGAAGATAGAACAGAGAAAGAAAAGTAACTCGTCAATCTACAGAAGAAAGATAAAAAATGTAAGTCGCAGATCATTCGAAGGATAGCTGATAGCCATCTGGAATACATCAAAGACAAGAAAACTGCTCATGACACATGGAAAGTTCTTTTGGACACATTCGAGAGAAAAGGCATCGCAAGCCAGCTTTTATTGAGGAAATCCCTTCTAACAATGAAATATCGCACATCTGAAGGACATTTGTCACAACACTTTTCGAAATTTGACAAACTAATTCGTGAACTGAGATCAAGTGGAGCAACTCTTGAGGAGACAGATATTGTGTGCCATTTGTTACTCACCATGCCTGCGGATTACGAAGTGGTAGTTACTGCCCTGGAAACATTATCATCTGAAAATTTGAGCTTGAATTTCGTCAAAAATCGACTATTAGATGAGGAATCGAAAAGAAAGGGAACAACGAGAAAATAAAAATATGATTTTCAGTCTTCGGAAGCCTTTACCGCACCAGTCAGCCGAAATATGAATCCCAGTTCTTCGAAAGAATTCGAAAAAGGAAAGATTTTTCCATTCAGATGTTATCAATGTGGGCTCAATGGTCATAAACGAAGCGAGTGCAGAAATCGGAAATTTAACCAACATAATTTTCATCAGAAATCTACTTCAAAATCAGCACATATTGCAGCAGAGGGTTCAAATGAAGAAGGGGACAACTTCTGTTTTCCTGCAACTACCAGTGGACAAATTTTGAGTTGGTATTTGGACTCGGGTGCATCAGAACACATGGTCAATGAAGAAAAATTTTTGAACAATATAAAAGAACTAGACGCACCTATGAAAATAAAAAGTGCAAAGAACGGAGAAACCCTGATAGCCAGAGAAACCGGAAGTGTCAATGTGAAGACCTAAATTCTAGGGAAGTCGCGACTTATCGATATAAAGACTGTATTGTATGTTCCTGGACTAGAATTCAATCTTTTGTCTGTAAGAAAACTAGGAATGAATGGTTTCGAGATCAAATTCAAAGATGGAAAAGGAGTCATTTCGATAAATGGAAAATATGTTGCAGAAGCGATAAGAAAACAAAAATTATATGAACTCGATTTTGAAATAAGTCCGGAACCTGAAAATGCGAACGTATGTTCTACGAGTGGAGTCAATGAATTGTGGCATCGGCGAATGGGTCATATAAGCAATGAAGGACTGAAGAAATTGTCTGAAATGGTGAAAGGTATCGATATTGGCCCCAGTACTACAAAAATGTCAATATGTCAGTATTGTGTTGAAGGAAAACAAATCAGTCAACCACACAACTGTGAAAGAACTCGCGCAAAAAGGCCCTTGCAGTTAGTTCATAGCGATCTTTTTGGTCCAGTATCTCCAGTGTCTTATGATGGAAAGAAATATGTTCTCACGTTCATCGATGACTACACACATTTCACTGCAGCTTATACCTTAAAATGCAAATCCGAAGTATTTCAATATTTTAAAATTTATGAAAAAATGGCAACAGCTCATTTCAACCTGAAGCTGAGTCGTTTCAGATGTGACAATGGAAGAGAATACATATCCAATGAGATGAAGGAATATTTTGAAGAACGTGGAATACATTATGAATTTACAATCAGATACACACCGCAGCAGAATGGAGTCGCAGAACGTATGAACCGCACAATCATGGAAAAGAGTAGATGCATGTTGCTGAATTCTAAGTTGAATAAAACATTTTGGAACGAAGCTGTTATGACATCCGTTTATTTAATCAACCGAAGTCCAACCAATGCCTTGGTAAACAACGTACCTGCTGAAATGTGGTTTGAAGAAACACCCAACTTGAGAAAGCTGAGAGTTTTTGGATGTGTTTCATATCTTCGCATTCCAATAGAACTCAATAGTGGAAAATTCGACAGTAGATCTAAAAAATGTTTCCTGGTCGGTTACTGCCCCAATGGATATCGTTTGTGGTGCCCGGATGATGACAAAATCATTTTTGGAAAAGATATAATTTTCGATGAAGAGAAGTTTGCTTTCGAAAATTCAGATTTTTATGATAATGGAACTATTGATGAAAGTGAATCGTTCAAGGAAAATGAAAATAGCGGATCGAGTAATGAAAACGTGCAGGAAAGTGAACGAGAAGAAAGAACACCTCGACGAAGTTCTCGATTATCAACGAAACCAAAATATCTTGAAGACTACAGTGAATTAGCATTGAATGCAGACCCTTTCATAGATGATGTGCCAGAAGACTTCGATGATATTCAGAACAAAGACGACAGGAAACAGTGGTATGAAGCTGTACAAGATGAAATTGAATCCTTGAAGGAAAATCATACATGGATTCTCACACATCTGCCAGAAGGGAGGAAAGCAATCGATTGTAAATGGGTATTCAAAGTCAAGCATGATGAAAAAGGCAACGTGGAAAGATTCAAGGCAAGATTGGTAGTAAAAGGGTGTGCCCAAAAACAAGGATTCGATTATACTGATACTTATGCTCCAGTGGCTAGAACAACTCTGAGAACCCTACTGTCAGTGATAAACAAGGAAAATCTCTTTGCTTTACAAATGGACGTAAAAAATGCATTTCTTCATGGAAATATTGAAGAAGAGATTTATATGAAACAACCCCAAGGATTTATTGAAAAAGGAACTAATATTGTATGTAAACTCAACAAGTCTCTTTATGGTCTCAAACAAGCACCAAGAGCTTGGAACCATCGATTTGATAGTTATGTGAAGAGAATTGGTTTAGAGCAATCTGAATATGACAAATGCCTCTACATTAGAACTGAAAGAGGGATGAAAACTTTTCTTTTATTGTATGTAGATGACATCATCTCGTCAGAAAAAAGTGAAATGGAACTCAACAAAATAAAAACAGAGCTTATGGAGGAATTCCGTATGAAAGATCTTGGAGAGCTGAAGTATTTCTTGGGTATAAAAATTCAACGAGTTCCAAATGGAATATTTCTAATTCAATCCAACTACATCCAAAATGTACTGAAACGTTTCATGGTGGAAAACTGCAATCCCACTAAGACTCCTATGGTAACTCCAACTGAAGAACTGACGAATAGTGCAGTACAAGGAGACTCTATTGTAGGAAAAAAGCCACATCGACAACTAGTTGGTTGTTTAATGTATTTGATGTTGAATACAAGACCAGACTTGAGTTCAGCTGTGAACTACTTCAGCAGATTCCAAAGCAATGGAACTGAACAACACTGGAATGGATTGAAACGTATATTGAGGTACCTGAAAGAAACAGTTGACTATGGATTGTTCTTCCCCAAGAATGTGGATGTTGCATTGAGCGGATATGCAGATTCGGATTGGGCTGGAGATGCAGATCAAAAATGTACAAGCGGACTCCTCTTCGAAGTATATGGAGGGACAATTTGCTGGGTCACAAGAAAGCAAAAAACTGTTTTTTTTTTTTATGTTCTGGTTCCCACGAAAAGGGATATCCTGTAATGTTCAGAATATGTTGCACTTGCAAGCGCAGCAGCAGCAGTTCTTTGGCTTAAGGGCATACTTTCTGATATGGGTGTTCAGTATTCCAGGCCCATAACTATGTATGAGGACAATCAGTCCTGCATACATCTTCTAAAGAAATGGGAGCATCGTCGACTGAAACATGTGGATATAAAGTACAATTCTGTTCGAGATTTATACAATTCCAAAGAAATCGACATTAAGTATATTAAGTCCAAAGAGCAAAAAGCGGACATATTGACGAAGGCTTTAGCATTGGATCAGTTTATGAAGATGAGGTCAGGTTTAGGTGTCTTCAGTGCTGATTTCGTCATGCAGAATTGAGGGGGAGTGTTGAAGAGAGCAATTCATCACCCTGTATTGTTATCTCTTGTTATTATTGATATAAATGTCATGTTCGAATGTTATTTTACTTGTCAGTTTTTCTTCTGGAAATACCGATATAATTCACTGCAATTCTGCGAATTCTATCAACTACTTTCTAAAGTTAGATCACATGTTTCAAAATTTTGGGTGATCATTTCAAACCGGACAAATCATCCACAAAGAGTTTAATGGAACTGGTGGAAGTATTAAACCGTTTCTATGGCAGAAAGTTGTATATCTTTGCAGAACGGATAAAATGTGCAAGTAGTTTCCGTGAAGATTATGTGGGACTGTGACTAAGTATGTGAATCACTTACGTGCATTAGCAGGAAATTGTTGTTTCGGTAACGGCTTAGATAAACATTTGCGCGATCAGTTACTTTTCCGAATAAACAATCGAGAATGACAGGATAAAATATTACAAAAACATCCAGTCTGTCTAATTAACGGTTTGCATTCTTGAAGAAGCTGTTGAGCAGGGTTCTTGAGAGAAAGCAAGTTCGGAATTGTGGCAATGATTTAATATAAAGTATAAAAACAATACACCATACACAGTAGTACAATTGGGAGATGATGTTGATTGACTGTCAGTAGTGACAGCCTGTTTTTCAATCATATAGAGTGATCTTGCAGTTATCACACCTACAGGGTTCACATAAATGTACAAAGTTATTTATTCCAACACACCCTCCTAATTTTGTAATACCAAAAGCAATAATCACTCTAATTGCAACCGAATTGATTTGCTCGAAACATATAACTAACTATAAACATGATATAGAAAACACTTCAACACACCATTTCTTTTGCAAATTTCTCAAACTTGAATGTAGAAAGTGGTTTAGTCAAAATATCCGCAATTTGATCTGAAGTGGGGCGATACTTTATGGTGATCAACTTTTCTTCAACTTTTTCCTTGATAAAATGGAATCGTACATCAATATGCTTACTTCGGCGATTGAATACACCATTATTTACCAAGTTGATGGTACTCTGGTTATCAATATTCAATTCTGCAGGTACATCTCTGTTAGTAAGCTCGGAGACGAAACTCTTCAAGTATATGAGAACTTTGACAGCTTCTGTCGCAGCGATGTACTCAGCTTCAGTTGACGAAGTAGCCACTATGGGCTGTCTTCTTGATGTCCAGCTGACAGGGCCGCCGTTGAAGAATTTTGAAGTTTTTGAAGTTTGAAGTTTTGAAGTTTGAAGTTTTGTTTATTTTTGAAAAGGTTATACATTTGTTTAACATAGATCATTTGGACCATTCGGAGATAGGTGGAAGGCAAACTAAGCGCATTTGGCTTGTTTTTTGCTCCCCATCTTCCGCCTCATGGTGACACTTTTATAAATCGAACATGGTAGAACAGATATAATAATCACTAGGTATATAATATAAGATAATAAGCCGCGAACACACGATATAACAGAGAAAGTTGGTAGAGCGAGAACATGGTAGTGATACATTTATAGTATATTATGAGGACATATGAGGACATGATACAGTAAAAAAGGTTGGTGCAATGTAAAACCGTGGTTTTATATTTACAATATATTCAGTTGGGTTAAAAAAGGATTCTTATTGGGTAACGGATTCTATATTATAAAGGTGCGTTTTTCAGGAGGGTCATTATAAGTTGGTTGTTATCAATAATGAAATTTTTGATGTTTGTTTTATATATTTTGAAATTGGAAGTTTTTCTTATACCGCCTGGTAGTATATTATATAGTTTTGGACCAAAATAAAATATCGTTCTCTGCGTATGACTTTTTTTAAAGAATGGTACGGACAAGTTTTGTGCATATCTGGTATTCATAGTTTTAATCGTGTTTTGAGTTGTTTTATTGGAATAGATCCAAACGAGACATTGAAACGCGTATAGACTCCTGACGTCAAGTAAATTAGTTTCCTTATACAATAGTTGGGTATCGAAACGTTTAGGTTTTCCAAAGATTATTTTATAATTGAATTTTGGGCCACTTGAATATTATTTAGTACATTTTCGAATACTCCACCCCATACTGTTATACAATATCTAATTAATGATTCAACCAGGGAATTGTAAATTATCATCAGGTTTTGTTTAGTAAGAACAGCACGAAGGTTGTATATTTTATATGTCAGCTGCCTAAGTCTTCTGACCATATGAGAGACATGTTCATCCCATGTCATACGCTGGTCCAAAAATACACCTAGATATTTTATTTTCGCCACTTTCTCAATATTTGGGCAGTTGCAAGATATTTTAGGGCAATTTGGCTGATGTATCTGAATGTTTTGCATCTCGGGCTGTTGGTTATTTTGAAGAAAATGTTATAAATTTAGTTTTTGAAACATTGAGATTGAGGAGATTTTGGGGCATTGGCAACCATTTTATCTGTATGTGTTCTAAGCTTTGTTCTGCTTCATTGTATGCCTGTTGCCACGTTTTAGCTTTGAAAATAATTGTTGTATCATCAGCGTATGAAATGAGGTGACCTTTCATATTTCTAATGTCAAATGGGTCGTTGATATAAGTTAAAACAGTATCGGACCTAAAACTGTGCCCTGTGGTACCCCAACAGAAATTTCGCGAGAACTGCTAATGCTGTCACCGATTTTGACACGTTGGCTTCTGTGAGATAGATAGTTTTTGAAAATTGTATTTGCTGGTCCTCGGACACCATACGTGTATAGTTTGTTTAACAGTTTTTCGTGTGAAACTGTATCAAAAGCCTTGGCTAAATCCAAAAAAACTGCTAGGCACTTTTCGGAATCACCCTTTTTTTGCGAAGTTATCAATCACAGAGATTGGCCGGTAGTTTCCCATTTCTGATTTGACACTTGATTTGAAAATGGGAGTAACTCTCGATTCTTTCCATTGTGTTGGTATTGTTCCTGTTTTGAAAATTAAATTTATTATATAGGTTTTTTAGGGGATTGGGTTATTTTTTAATTTAGAAATAATTTCTATAATCTCTTTTTTATTTACAGGTGTGAGGAAGAGTGAGCTGGTAACAGATTTATCTTTTATAAAATTAGGTGGTGTAGTATGTGGTACATCGGTTTTTTGAGTCATTTTTATCCCTACATCTGTGAAGTATTCATTAAATGCCTGCGCTTTGTCTCTATCATCCGATAATATTGTATCGTTGACTTTTATGTTGCCTATTTTAATTTTTTTTGTAGTTTTGTTTGTTAGTTCGTTTATTATTTCCCAAGTTTTTTTGCAGTCTCCTCTGTTTCCATTCAATTTATCTTTGTAGTATTCATTTTTTGTCATTCTTAATAGTTTATTAAGCTCATTTCTATATCTTTTGTAGGCAGTATTCAATTCTGGATTAAATTCTTTATTTAGTTTCAGTTTCATTTTATCTCTATGTTTTATAGATTCTATTAATCCATGAGTTATCCATGGTTTGATCCTACAGTTGGAGGCTATTATTTTGTGTTGTGTAGTACAAATATTTAAATGTTTTGTTATTTTAGTAATGAAATTGTTATAAGCTTGTTGTGCTTCATCACAAGATAAAACTTCCGCCCAATTTTCATTCTGCATGAGAATGTTCAATTTTGTATCATTTGTTTTTGTATAATAACGAAGGACTTTTTCGTTTTGTTCTTTATTTACATTTGATTTTTCATTTATTGAGATGAGGAGAGATGTAGTGAAATGGTCTGTTATGTTCGTTCCAATAATCGAGGAAAATATTGATATTTTTTCAGTTGTTTTTTGTTTTCTAACAAATATATGATCAATAATGCTTTTGGATTGATCTGTAACGCGTGTTGGATTATTTATATAGGATATGAATCCTCTTTCTGTCAAAATGCTTATATATTGGTTAACATCATTTGAGGCACTATCCAGAAGGTTAATATTAATATCCCCCATAAATATTTCTGTATCTGTCTTATTTATATTTGATAGATATTCCGACAGATCCTCTATATATGTCCGAACATTCGTTGAAGGGGCCGGTATGAAGCAGTAATTCCAAAAGTTAGTTTGGAAATCGTTATTATGATTCTCAGAACTTTGGTTTCCGATAATGGTAATATATTCATAATAACTGGTAGAGAATTTTTGACATAGATCATGACGCCATCATTTTGATTAAATTTGACTCATTATAAAACACTGTATAATTTGGGATTTGAAAGTCACTTACCTCATCTAAGTTCCAGCATTCCGAGAGGACAATTATATTCATATGATCATAATCCTGTTCTATGTATACCATGAGCTCGTCGAAATTTTTTTTAATGCTCCTGATATTGAAATGAAATAAACCAACTTTCCCTGTTACCTGTGTGGCCTTCTGACTCTGTACCCATTCTTGTATTGTTGAGAAAAATGATGTTTTTATATCTTTTTGGTCATCCAATACCTCTATGAATTCTATCATTATAAGATTATTCTATATTGTTTTATAGTTTAATTGAAAAAAAAAAACAGTATTAAGAACCACAAAAAAAAATATATATAGAAGAGAAAAAAAATGAAAATAAAAAAGATATAACTAAGATAAAAGAAGATAATATAGAATACAATTCAAACGAAGGTTTTCTACAAAAGTAGAACTTAGTTCGTAATGAGAAAGTACATTACAAAATTAATATTTTTTTTTTTTTTTTTTCATTTTTAAGGAAATACTTTGCGAAAATCATTGGAATTTTCAATAATGGAGATTTTATTATTGTGATTTATGAAGATTTTTCCGGCTTCTGTCCACACGTGTTTCATGGATGTTTTCTCAATTGATTTCGTCATCAGTTCGACTCGTAACCTGGTGAGATCTTCTCGTATAACGACTCCTGTTCCCTTCAAGAATTTTTTGTTGTGGTAGATCTGTTGCTTCATCCCTTGACTTTTCAGTTTAAGATAGATACCACGCGGTTTGCCATTCTCATTAATTTTTCCTATACGGTAACAGAGTTCAAAGTCATCCTCGGTTATTTTCGTGGGTATCTTCGATTTAAACAGATCTATTACTTCTTTTCGGATGTCTTCTTTGTTTTTTTCCGGTAAGCTGAAAACTCTTAGGTTATTTTTCCGACTTTCTTGTTCCATGTAGTCAATCTTTTTCAAGAGATTTTCGTTGCCATCTTTCAGACTTTGAAGTGTGCCATCCTGTATATTAAATTTGGCTTCGTATTCAATTTTTGTTTGGGAATGTTCAATCCTTATCTGTTCCAGTTTTTGTTCCATAAGATTAGTTTTTTTTCTACTGATTTCGAGACTGCCTCCGAGACGTTGTTTGCTATAGTTTTTATGAATAGCTGATCGCTCATACACTGTTTAAATGCTGCATTTACCGCACTTTGGATTTCATCTCTAATTTCCCTTGTGATGACCATATTTAAATGAATTTTCGAAGCGGCAAACAATTAGAGGTTCGATGATGATACTGTATGTCAAATTTTATAATATTTGAAGCACTTCCACTTAGTGATATTAGCTTTTTACTAGGAGCACTTTGACACGCACTACTCACTGTCGGCCATGTATATTGTATATATATATATATAATATCACGAATCCTGTGGTACTTCTTCTTGTAATTTCATCCCCTGCATAATCGGAATCAGAGTAGGCAGTGAGGATAGCATCTTTCTCGAATGTATTGTAGGCAATACCAAAATATTTTGTAGAGTTGATATATTTGATTGTCCTCTTTGAGTTCACTACATCTGATTGAGTGGGTTTCTCAACATGTCGGCTACTTATGCTAACGGCTAGCGAAATATCAGGTCGAGTTTTCGTTGAAAGATACAATAAACTTCCAACAGCTTCTCTGAATGGAAAGTTGACTTCATTCTCACTAGTATCTGGGTTATGTATAGATCCCACAACTAAAGGTGTGGAAGTTGGTTTGGCATCTGTCATCCGATATTTATCAACAACTTGTTGTGCATATCCTTCCTGAGATAATTTTACCTTACCACAAGATTTTGAGAAGGTAATACCCAAATATGTATCAGGATTCTCATCAATTTTGATTTCGAACTCCTTCTGTAGATGATTAAGGAATTTCTTATTTTTCCATTGTCGAACCCGCAAGCAAACCGTCATCTATGTGTATCGCAAGAACCATTGATCTGTCTTTATTAACGAATACACACTGCTCGGTTTTGAGCTGCATCAGACCATGTTTTCGTAGGATATTTGTGAGTTTCTGGTTCCACAGTGCCGGTGCCTGTTTTAAGCCGTATAATGACTTTTGTAGCTTGCAGACCTTATTAGCTTCTTCATATCCTTCAGGAAGGCTCATGTAGATGTCCTCGTTGAGTTCAGCGAATAAGAATGCAGTTTTGACATCAAATTTCATCATGCTGAAGTTCTTCATAGCGGCAAATGCTATTAGCGTTCTCAAGTTATCAGTTCCAACAACAGGACTGAAAATTTCGTTGTAGTCAATACCTCCACGTTGCTGACAACCTCGAACAACAAGGCGAGCACGATACCGACCATCATCTTTTATCTTGAATATCCATCTGCTACTGATTATTTTCTTGTCTTTTGCTTCACTCCTGTCGACTAATTTCCATGTAGAATTTTTCACATGTGCCTCTTTTTCTTCTTCTATCGCTTCCTTCCATTTACTTTTCTCTTCTCCGCTGATCGCCTGTTGATATGACAACAGTCCGTAGTCTTCGGAGTCATTGGAATGTACATAATCATCAAGTTTGATTGGGAGTCTTCTATCACGATGACCACGCCCTAATTGTTCCTCAGGTTCAGGTTGGGGTTGATCATCGTCACCTCTGAGAGTTATGTTATCTTCGAAATGGACTGATTGAGGAAAAGCTTCAATGGGTTCTGCTGAAATAATTTCAGAAAGGATCGGCTGTATCGATTCATCATTCACCTCGAAAGTACTATTTTCAGAATCGATACTCTCTGTATCAGTACTGTGTTCGTGGTAAATATGATATTTAGTTTGGCTGTCTCCATCTGAAGTACTCTCATCGTCCTCATCTTCTGGCATCCACCTTCCGAAAGACAAAATGTGTGAGCTATGATCCTTTTGATGCATTTCATCAGAGAATGCTACATCTCTTGATATTATCACTTTGCATTTCGATTCATCCCATAGCCTATAACCATTGGGAGCATAGCCCAAGAAAATACATTTTTGAGAACGTTTTTCCAACTTCTTGATGTATCCAAGCTTCTTAGCATAAACAATTGATCCAAATATTTTCAAATTTGAAAGATCTGGTATTCTATTAAACCATTTTTCAGCTGGTGTGCATTTCAAAGACTTAGTAGGGCTTCTATTCAATAAATATGTTGCGCAGTACAACGCTTCTCCCCAAAATTTATTTTCTAAGCCGGAATCGAATAGTAGAGCTCTTGTTTTTTCCATTAGCGTTCTGTTGAGGCGTTCAGCAGAGCCATTCAACATTGGAGTATGAGGAATGGTATAATCAAGTACTATTCCTCTTTCAGAACACCAATTTTTAAAAATGTTACCAGTGTACTCTCCACCATTGTCACAGCGGAGCTTATAAAGTTTCGGGTTCCATTTGCTCTCCATTTCTGCGACGAAATCTTTCAGGAATTTGGCAGCTTCACTTTTTTGTTCCAACAAATAAACTTGGGTAAAATGAGTAAAATCATCCAAACAAGTAATAAAATACTTCTTCTTGTCATATGTTGGGGTTTCCACTTCAACGAGATCCGTATGAACTATTTCCAGAGGTCTGGTAGCTCGTGTACGCTCATTTTTGAAAGGTTTATGAGCATGTTTGGAATCTTGGCAAACTTCACAAATTCCAATGTTGGATTTTTGGAGTTTAACACCTCTAGCTATTTTTGTCAGCTTTTTCATATTATCATAGCTCAAATGACCTAGTTTTCTGTGAAGATCCTCATCAGAGCGGGAGTTGATGCCATGTTCGAATGTTCATTTTTGTTCACATTAATATCAACTAGGTACAAGCCAGATTTGTCGAGTTTTCCGGTTAATACTAGTTCTCCATCTTTTTTCACAGTGACTTTGTCATTTGTAAATTTGATTTTTCCACCTTTTTGGGCGATGGCACTGACACTCAGAAGGTTTCTTTCTAGTCCTGGTAAGTATAGAACATCATTCAAGTCGCACTGAACAGCTTCTACCTTTCCTACTGCTTCTGCTTCTATGAATTCGCCCTTCTTGGAAGTACCAACTATTTTCTTGGTTTTTGACTTATCAGAGAGAATATCTCTATCACATGTCATATGGGATGAACTACCAATGTCTATAACCCATGTGCTCTCTTCTGGATATGTTTTATCTACATTATCGAGATTCGGTTGAGTTAAGAAACTGACATGACCTCTACTTGAATTAGTCTTATTTCTCCGTCCATTCTCTTGAGAGATATCATTCCTTTGAGATTCTTCTGTTTTTTTATATCGACAGTCTCTTTGAGGATGATTTGTACGTCCACAGAATGCACATGGAGAAAACTTTTCGAAAGATTTCCTTGGCCGATCTTTTTGTTTTGAATGGCAGTGGGGTCCATTACAAGTATAACAGCGGATTTGTTTTGCTTGGAAAGCAACTGGCACTGAATCATTTCGTGAAGCAGGCATATTTCGTTTTTCTTCTCGAATCAACCTAGCCTGAAGATTGGTAACGGTCTTCTGGTCATCCGGGGTTGAGTCCCAGGCTGTATTGAAATGAGGTTGAAAATTACTAGGTAGAATTGACATAATCCGTGCAATATGCATACTTCCATCAATCTTATTATTCGCTGCTCGTGAATTTACAGAGAAAACAATGTTTTCGAGTTTACTTAAGTTCGTGGCCATGTCTGCACTTGAATCATACTTGAAAGTGAAGAATTGCTCGAGTGAACTACACTTAACGCGAGCATCATCGAGATCGTACAGTGTTTGAAGTTTTTGGTACATCTCTGCGGCACTAGCACAGTTCATCACATGTATTTTGTTCCGTTTTTCAAGAGTGAACACAATCATTTTTTGAGCCTTTGCGTCTTTTTGCATCCATAGACTTTTAGCCTCTTCAGTGTCGGTGTCTCTCATGACTTCAGTTTCAAGAACTATCCCGTCAAGTTTTGCAGCTTTGAGTAAAATGAACAAGTCAAATTTCCAAAGCGGAAAGTTGCTACCATCAACTAGGGTTTCACAATGGGCAAGATCGGTGTCTTTGTTATTCATTTTGCCGAGGCTTATGATTCCACACTTTGTTAAGCAGTAACAGCACAGAACTGTACAAAACCAACGCTCGTGGTGCCAAATTCAATGACTTTTTTTCCGACAACCTTCAATGTCCAGTGATGACTTTATTTAAATCTTCTTATCACAATCACAGTTTTGAACTTACTGGGCCCATAACCTGTTGAGCAGGGTTCTTGAGAGAAAGCAAGTTCGGAATTGTGGCAATGATTTAATATAAAGTATAAAAACAATACACCATACACAGTAGTATAATTGGGAGATGATGTTGATTGACTGTCAGTAGTGACAGCTTGTTTTTCAATCATATAGAGTGATCTTGCAGTTATCACACCTACAGGGTTCACATAAGTTATTTATTCCAACAGAAGCATCTATTCAAACGAAAGAAATCATTTTTCTTCAAACAAGTAGTGTTGTAATCGAAAATAGTTATGTAAATCGCGTGAGTAAACCACATACCAGACCTAGTGTTTCGCATAACAATCAGACTCCGGCCCGGTACTTTCACTTTCTTATAAATTTCCACTATCTGGTAAATAAAAATTTGTCAGATTATTTTTTGACATTTCTAGAAACCAATGAAAACATTCAAATCAAATCATTTGTGTACGTTTTGGCCAATCAAAACATTATTATAGTGAGAATAATCTACCTAGAAATTTGCCGCGTGAATAATTTGAGGTATTTTGTTTCTATTCTTTGACAACCTATATTTTTAATTTAATGTCTGTCATCAATTCGCATGAAAAGTGAGAAATGAATCAAAACCAGTTTAGTTCATTTTATCATTTTGCGAGGAAGTGTGTTTGTGATCGTGAATTCAAAAACTAATCTACAGAATACCACACGATAATTCGATAAAGTAGAGAATTATTATCCAGATTTCTTTTTCGAACTTGTTGCAACAAGTTTTCGAAAATCTGTCGAATTATTTTCATTTTATTCACTCTCTTGTGATATTACTACTGATATGTTCAATAATTCTATATATTTTCTGTAAATGTAGAAAACGTTATCCCATGAAAATTAGAATTTTGACATCGAGAGGAGATGATCAACCCCCAAGACCTCCAGGCCAACATCAACCCTTTAGAGCCCTTTCCAGGCTCTTACCTTCAAGAAGAAGACCTAGTATCCACATCGGCGAAGTCGTCGAGGAAGAAGAAAAAATAGTCTTGAATTCCGGCCCTGGCAAAACTTCAGTCTAAAAGTTGCTGCATCAAAAAGATGGGAGCTGTTATATCAAAAATCCAGGCATTCTACGCAGTAATTCTACAACGCAGATTGCAACATTGTTGCAGGAGCGAATGAGACAAGCAAAGTCAGCAGTTATCCACCTGGGCTCCAAAGAACTTTCAGAAGCCGTAAACAAGGCGCAGTTCTGAATCAGCACCACAGCATCTATAACAGTACAGTACAGAAAATTTCAATTTAATATTTCGAAGGATTATGTCAATAGTGCAAGTAGGGTCCTGTCTATTGCACCGCAATTATTTTGAATCCAGCCTTGATTTTTACCGAGGAATAGCGTCTTTAAGGTAACGGATTTTGTCTATCAACTCCCGTGGTAATTGAACGTTCAAAAAGTGACAGGGGCTCTTGGTTTATAACGTAAACAAACTTATTAGGCAATCCATACCACGTGACCCAATATGGCGGTTGTTGCCAGACAAACTGATAATAGCCATAAGAACATCATTGTCAGCGTATACTGTGGCTTGTAAAAGTGTATTTTTGGTTATTTTGGAAGCTTTTGTGTTGTTAATTAATAATATTCAGATGGAGTGTGATTACCTGAAGACACTATTGTTGAACAGCAGAGGCTTTGGTGAACGGTATGCTTGAAAATACATCCCCATCTTCTGTTTACAATTTTATCAATGTATTCGTTACAGGTATAAAATGAAGTTGAGGATTGATCAGTAATTCAGATCCTTTTTACAATGAATATTTCTTAACTGAATTGTTCAATTGTTGGTGCTCCTCCTGTTACGAATATGGATATTATTTCGTATTTTCTTTTTACTCAGCTTTCCCAAATGCAGATGAAGCCCTATACAAGTTTTAGAATCCATACATACTTTGAATCTGGCTTCGTTGTGAAGGTGAGAACAGAAATTCACAATCATTCATATATTTTAGTTAGTCTAGTATGTTTTTTCCTAGGCAGCAGATTTTTTCTAATGCGTACATGTACAGTTGCAAATCTTGAGTCATCGAAGTGAATTATTATAAATTAGGAATAATAATACAAAAGAAGCAATGTATAACGTCTGATCTGATCTATCATGTTTATTGCCACATTTGTTCATTATAAGAGACATTGATTTGAGATTTAAGAATATTACTTCTTAACTTTCATAATAGTTCTTTCTAATCAACATAACTTTTTTCAGGTCAAGTATTCACAAAGGGCAAATTAAAAACCTTCAGATGTTTGGTACATAATTGAAAAGGATGAAAACATTTGTACTGCTCACTGTACTTGTATGGCCGGAAACAGTGAAGTAGGTGGTCATATTGGTGCTATATTAGAGGCAATGTTACGCACAGATTTGGAAGCTGTGTTGCCAATGCCATCCAGTCAAAAAATTTATTGGACGACTTGCCTCTTGCTCAGTTGTTTTGAAAAATAAAATGTTTCAAATGAATATATATATATATATATATTTATACATATATATATATAAATAAATAAATAAATGTTTGTTTATTTGTTGTTTTACTGATTACTCTTAATTTGATACCAATTATAAAAAAAATTACACAATATTGATATTTGTATATAGTACAATTTCGATAAATATCACCATATAACCAATTTTTACTGTTAATAAATTACAACACCCTTTGAAGGTTGTAGACGATGTGGTAACTTGATTACTGTCATTTCGGACGTCCATCGTCTTGATGTTCTTGAAAAAGTTTTCACGATGTTTCGAATGTTTGTATCTGCAATCTTCTGAATACAGTATTCACATTCAAAACATCGTGAAAACCTTTTCAAATACATTAAGACGATGGACGTCCGAAACGAGAGTAATCAAATATAACACCCTTCACAAGACTTGATCGAGGCTTTCGATAATTGCCTGAAATATCTAAAAAGGGAAGGTTGAGATTGAAAGACATATTTCTAAATATTTTTATTTATTGAGTCATCAGAATCCTAAAGAAATTTTGTATTCCAGTAATTTAATAACAATACCTATAAGCATGTTGTTTGAGGGAGATAGGTACATATATATGAACATTCATTTGGAGTTTTTTCTACTTTTGAAGTGGAAAATATATCAATTATATATATATGAACTTTATTTGAAATGGGACCTCCTAATGTACAATAGTTCAGAGATATACAAGTAGGCAAACTCATACAAGTAATCCTAGGAACAAATCAAATCACAAAAGTCTGAAGTTATAGGTATCCATGACTGAATGAAGGATATCGCGAATGTGCACACAGGGTATGTCTGCTGCAGCCTCTCTGATACTTGATTTTCGAATCCGTAAGATCTTCTCGGTTGATTGCAGCTAACCATGGAGCTCTTCTCCTCGATAGGTCATTTTAACTGGTCAAAATCTTATGATTTGAAACTGTAGACACCGACTGAAACCCGACTCTAGCCCTGTCGTGACGGGACCCACAGTTAACTACAATGCAAATAAGAGGCATTTTTCTCCAGTTGAAGCACGAATTATAATCCAAAATTGAAAAAACTACTCAAATTCGCACAGAAAGTCACAAAATAAACACTTTCACCACTATGGTCGCTTATGACGAATTACAATGTGTGCCAACAGCCGCCATATTGCTTTCGTTTTGACAGGTCGATGGATTGCCTAATAAGGAGCGATTTCAGTCGGTTATGTTTAATGCTGAACTAAAAAGCGTTATCAGTCACGTGTATAAAACAATTTCGGGAATATTGAACTCTTTGACTTAATGAAACGTGAACTATATGTTATTATCCCCTTGATGTTGAAAAGGGAAACATTCTCAATTGAATATTGATAGAAAGATTTTTCTGTGAATTGAAAAATCCACGATTAAAATGAAGTTATTTTTTGTGGATCTAACAGAAAACAACTACTTCAGTCGCAGATGATTCCACATCTGATTTTATGAACATCCTGTTTATATTTTCAACAAGTCAACCCCTTGATGTTCTTCGATATTATTCTCCTTGATTGATTTTCAAATTGAATGATAATGTGAATAATTCATAATTGAATGAGGTATCCCAGACGAATAACCAACGACGACATGCTGTCTACGGAAATATTTGCTGAATTTTGATGTTTGTGGAACATTGATTGAATACGGTCCTGTTGGAGACTATCGCTAGATAATAACACTTGGCATCTCATACCAGGTCAGTTGACTGATATCACTAACATGAGGTGTTTCTTAGTTATCTCGATAATACTCTTCTCAGCTAAATTCAAGGAATGTGCGCGTATTCTGGGAGTTTTTCCGATGCCGGCGCCCAGCCACAGCATCATAAATAATGCTCTCATGAGCGGTCTAGCTGAGGCGGGGCACGATGTTACCTTGATAAGTCCATTTACCGAAAAAAATACCCCCAAAAACGGCAGTTGGAGAGAAATCATACTCGATGGTTTCATGGAAGAACAAGCAGGTAAGCTATGGCAAGATGGATATGTGGTATGTGGGGAAATTAAACTAGCTGTACATAATATGGTACATCTATGATTCATGTTCAAGTTCAGAATAATAGTCTAAGAGCCAGTGGGAGGCCGACCTTCACCGATCTGATAACTCGATGAGACATATTTTTTATCAAATATAATTTATAAACAAATATGCCTATGATAACTTGCCTATCGAAAAGTGTTCATAGCTATTTTTAATTGCATTAATTTTAATCAATTTTCTTTCATCACCTTCACTCTTTTGATAACCGAATGAGTTTCATCGCAACTGATAGTTTTTAACACTCAGAATATGCCTAGGTAGGCTTGCCTACTTATTTCTGTGCATGGCTACCTGGCAAGCAGATGTGAACAGGTAAGTCAATATAGGTAACTACACCGATCTGTTAACCAATCGAAATTGATATCATAGGTAAGATAATTTAATTACAAAACCAATCGTATAGGCTTGCCTGCAAAAAATCGTATATAAAATATTATTGCCAAGCTATAAAGTCTTAGAATTTTAGCTATTTGATTGGTGCGAGAGAGAAAGTAGAGCGTCCGAGGTCCGTGTGATAGAACAGGACACAACATAGCAGCTGCACGCTACCTGACCGTTGAATGTATTCGAGTGCGCATGCTCGTGTACATGTGAGTGACAGTGACAGCATTTATTTACACTCGACAGTAATTTTGAACTCTAATTTATTATAACTCTAATTTCGATCACAATTTTTGTATTATTTCAGACTATATATATTTACAGCTATGAAATAATCAAAAATGAATAATTCAATATATTAATAAAAAATAAAAGTTCAACAATTTTTTTTTCATTTTAAAGCTAAATTATAAAATTTAAAAATGATAAAAAAATCTATATTTTTTATTTAAAATCAAATAAAGAATAATTTATTTATTATTTGAAATCAAATAAATGCCGTAAAGCGGGAAAGAATAAGTGTTACTTTTAAAATTTTAGTATAATAAATTTAAAAATCATCAATATAGAAAAATATAATTTAATACATTTATGTTGTTAAAAGCGTTTATTACAAAGCATATAAAAGAGCTCAAAATTACTGTCGAGTGTAAATGAATGCTGTCACTGTCACTCACATGTACACGAGCATGCGCACTCGGATACATTCAACGGTCACGTAGCGTGCAGCTGCTATGTTGAAAATTACTGTCGAGTGTAAATAAATGCTGTCACTGTCACTCACATGTACACGAGCATGCGCACTCGGATACATTCAACGGTCAGGTAGCGTGCAGCTGCTATGTTGTGTCCTGTTCTATCACACGGACCTCGGACGCTCTACTTTCTCTCTCGCACCTATCAAATAGCTAAAATTATGAAACTTTATAGCTTGGCAATAATATTTTATGTACGATTTTTTGCAGGCAAGCCTATACGATTGGTTTTGTAATTAAATTATCTTCCCTATGATATCAATTTCGATTGGTTAACAGATCGGTGTAGTTATCTATATTGACTTACCTGTTCACATCTGCTTGCCAGGTAGCCATGCGTAGAAATAAGTAGGCAAGCCTACTTAGGCATATTCTGCGTGTTAAAAACTATTAGTTGAGGTGAAACTCATTCGGTTATCAAAAGAGTGAAGGTGATGAAAGAAAATTGATTGAAATTAATTCAATTAAAAATAGCAATGAACATTTTTAGATAGGCAAGTTATCATGGGCATATTTTTATATAAATTATATTTGATTAAAAATATGTCTCATCGAGTTATCAGATCGGTGAAGGTCGACCACCCACGGTCTCCTCTACTATAAGTTGTTTATCAATTTATCAATAGTCCTCCGGTGGCGGATAATTATCGTTCACTAAGTCAAATTTTCGTTACAATAAGATGGAGCTTGGGCAGGTCGATTCATTATGTGATCACACACATGAAATGAAAATCTACAATTCGACTGGT
This sequence comes from Gonioctena quinquepunctata, assembly GCA_018342105.1. Classification (NCBI taxonomy): domain Eukaryota; kingdom Metazoa; phylum Arthropoda; class Insecta; order Coleoptera; family Chrysomelidae; genus Gonioctena; species Gonioctena quinquepunctata. The sequence continues at coordinate 288,593 of JAFIRS010001318.1, forward strand.
TGGTCATACAAATATTATATGTTATTTGATAAAAATTGGTATTTGAGGTTTTTGTTACAAAAACAGAAATACGTGTTTCATTGTTTTTGAGAATTAAACCCCCAGAGGGAATTGGAAGTTTGCATAGATAGGGTTAGTTTTTAAGATAGAGTCATAAAAATTGGTATTCTTGGTCTTTGTAACAAATAAAGGAATACGTGATTCAGTGTCATTAGAAATTCTACCCTAAAATGATGAAATGGGGGTGAAAGTTTGTATAGGGTGAAACCGCACAACGACACACTAGCTTGTTCTTCTCTCAGGATATTTGCGGGTAAGCTACAGTGAAAATGGGGGTCCGTTAAGTGATCACTGAAATTATTGAGTTACAACTGGGCGCCAGGTAAATCTATTCCCCTCAAAATATCCAATAATAGGTCGTTTCAGACCTCAATTCACCAAAGGAATACCAATAAATGATAATACGAAGTACGACTCTGAGGAATTTATTGATGAAAAATAAGTCTACTCTGTGGTCTGTATCTGTAAGCATATCATATACAGTGCTTCTCAAAAGTCCACTCCCCCCCTCTTATTTTTGGAACGATTATACATAAACAAGTGAAATTTGGAAACTGAATATAAAAGGTTGTAAACTTCCCTACTAGTGATGATAGATGACGAAATCGTCAAAGATGACGTCACAAGGCCATTGTGACCAATAATTTTGAATGAAACCCTACGGCAAGCGACACCTCTTTTAAAAGGTATCGAAAAAACCTATTCAATGATACTCATTTTGTTTGTGTTCATGGCAGTTTTGGCAACTCGCTTTCAAAAAACACAGAGCTGTGATGAAGCTCCGCTGTGGATAGTTGTCAAATAAGCTGACGTTTTTGTTAGTCTCCCTAATTCGTCGTTTTTGTAATTGTCCAAGTTTTTGTACATTTAATGATTTGTGTATTGTTGATCGAACGTTTAACTGTTTTAGCAGCTTTTGGTACTTTTAATATTTTTGTACATTTAAATAATTTGTTAAACTGTTGTGAGCCGAACGTTTAAGTGCTTCAAGAAGCGAAATGGTACGTGCTTTGGGTGATGAAGTAGCAGCGATCCTAGTTCTTGGTGAAACTGGACAATATATTCATGCAGCAGAACGCATTTTTAATGAGAGGTTTCCCGATCGCCCCGTTTACCGAGGACTTATTTAAGGGGCTTCTTCGTAAGTTTGAAACAACGGGTAGTATTAATGATGCGAAACGATCTGGCAGACTACAAATTTCTGATGAGAAAAAATGTATATACTGGCAGAAGTAATAGTTAATCCTACTTCTTCAACAACTCACGTTGCATCTACCTGTGGAGTCAGTCGAAGAACAGTACACAGGGTGTTGAAAAAAAACAAATTTCATCCATACAAATTAAAAATGGTTCATCAACTCTCAGACGACGACCCAGACCAAAGACTAGAATTTTTTGAAAATATGGAAACTAAAATTAACCAACAGCCAGACTATGTCAAAACAATTTGTTTTAGTGACGAAAGTACTTTTTATCTAAATGGAAATGTAAATACACAGAATGTGAGGTATTGGAGTGACGCAAATCCTCACCTGTTTCGTGAAACACATACCCAATTTCCCAGGAAGGTGAATGTTTGGGCAGGTATCCTGGGAAACCACATCTTTGGGCCTCTTTTTTAAATACTAATTTAACTGGTGAGGTTTATCTGGAGCTGTTGCAAAACGAAATAGCACCGTTAATCCTTGAAATTTTGGAAGATAATCCAGATGAATTCGGCAATTTGGAAATAACATTCCAACAGGATGGTGCTCCTCCACACTATTACGGTGCAGTAAGACGGCATTTGGATGAGGAGTATCGTGATAGATGGATTGGACAACGAGGTTCAACGGAATGGCCAGCTCGATCACCGGACCTCACACCTTTGGTTTTTTTTCTGTGGAGATACCTTGAATCGAAAGTTTACGCAGCTGAACCTGATAATATTGACGTTTTAAAACAACGTATTGTTGCAGAATGTGAGGCTGTTTCCGCAGACACATTTGCAAAAGTACGAGAAGAGTTTAAAAATAAGATATTTCACTGTCAGGAAGTAAATGGAGGTCACTTCGAGCAATTTCTTCAAGTAGAAACTGATTCTTAGATCTGTAATTAATATCATACTGAATGGAATTTGTATTTTAATGAGCCATTAAAACTGCCATAAACACAAACAAAATTAGTATCATTGAATAGGTTTTTTCGATACCTTTTGAAAGAGGTGTCGCTTGCCGTAGGGTTCCATTTAAAATTATTGATCACAATGGCCTTCTGACGTCATTTTTGACGATTTCGTCATTTAGCATCACTAGTAGGAAAGTTTACAACCTTTAACATTCAGTTTCCAAATTTCACTTGTTTATGTATAATCGTTCCAAAAATTAGAGGGGGGGAGGGGACTTTTGAGAAACACTGTATAAAGAAAAAACGAACAGTTGACTCCAAATAAAATACCAAATATTTCAAGTTTTTGAGTGCAAGGAATAGCCTTCGAGCACCGAATACCAACCAAGATTAAAAGTATATCTAAATATCGAGAGTTAAACCTTAAGAAGCGAACGATAGCTCAAATTGTTTATATAAGTACATAGCCACACACCGGTGGCTTGACCAAAACAAAAATAATAATAAATCAAAAAAATTTAGGAGCGGTTGCAGAAATTGAGAGGTTCATTCAACTCATTATATACACGTTGCGCATGCGTGGTTATAAAACCCTCAGATAATTCAAATAGTTTTTAGGCCATTCCAAATTCCGCTTAAGAATTGCCGCATTAAACATAAATATTGAATATAATACCTGCTAAACTATAAAAATATAAGTGGAATAAAATTATATACATGAGACACAACGCAAATATATATATTTATATATATATATATATATTTATATATATATATATATATATATATATATATATATATATATATATATATATATATATATATATATATATATATATATATACAGGGTGTAACTGAATAAGTGTAAAACATTTAAGGAGGTGATTCCTCATCGAAAAAAAGATAGGATCTTTCATATAAAGAAACTTCATTGGAGCATCCCTTACAGATACAGATACAGCCCCTTAAAGGGGGTACATAAAATTTGTATAACAATTTTTTTCACAAGCACTGAAAAAGTTACAATATTGAAATTAACCTGACGTTTTGTACTACCAAAAAGACACTTAGCCAGTAATTTATTTGGTTTACCCCATGGTTGTAAGGGGTGAAAAACGCAACCCCTAAAATTTATTTCCAATGTAACTTTTTGTCTTATTATTTATTTACCATTTAAAAATTTATTTCCGATAGCCTGTTTCATTCTAAACAAAAAATGTCTCTTGGGTTTTTTGCCCAAAATAAACCAGTAAGCAGCAAAACATTATTTTACGAACAACTACAGAGATACATCGTCATAAATGCGAACTGGATTTATTGTTATTTTGTAGTTAGTACCTGCATTAAACGATTAAAGGGTAATAAACAAAACTAAGTTATTAATAACAAAACACACAACATGTAGAAATCATAGTGAATGTTCAATATGTCTACCTTCAAACATTACGCATGCGTCTAGACGTCGGCGCATTGAGCCACGTATTCGCTCAAATATTCCTGGAGTCTCTCTGATTACCCTGCACGCATCGATGATGCGGTTTCTTAAGTCCTCTACATCGCGAACAGGAGTACGATATACCAAATGCTGTGAATGGCCCAAATAGAGAAATCGAGAGGATTGAGATCCGGGGATCGAGCGGGCCATTTATGTGGTCCTCCTCGACCTATCCACTGATTTGCATATGTTTCAGTTAAATGCTGACGTGCTACTTGACTAAAATGGGCGGGAGCCCCATCATGCATAAAAAACATATCCCTTCTGACGCCCAAAGGAACTTCCTCCAGCAGTACTGGATGCACTTCTCTTAAAAATTGAACGTATGCCTCACCATTTAATCGAGGAGGTAGAAAATGAGGCCCAATTGAATCATCCCCAATAACTCCGAGCCACACGTTAAGAGAAAACTGTTCTTGATGGCTAGTTTCGACAATAGTGTGAGGGTTTTCATCAGCCCATATGTGGTAATTATGAAAATTAATAATCTTGTCCCGAGAAAAACTACATTCGTCTGTGAATTCTATCGTCTTCAGAAAGTCACAATTTCTTCTAATCATTTCCAGCATCCAATTGCAAAATTCAAGACGGTTCGGAAAGTCTCGCGGTAACAGTGCCTGTACTCGTTGCAGATGGTAAGGGTATAAGAGTTGTTCCTTTAAAATTCGAAATACCGTCATATGATCAACATTTAGCTGGAAAGCAATCTTTCTAGTACTGGTAGTAGGTTGTTCTTCAATCAAATTAAGTACTGCTTCCTCAAGCTGTGGTGTTCGTATTTCTCGATGGCGACCACAATCCTGCGTTCTTTTGTCGAATGAACCATATTCTCGTAATCGTTGATGAAGTCGAGCAAATATTCTATGTGAAGGATGCTGCCGTTGAGGATACATTTCAGCATATCTTCTAGAAGCTTCTAACCCATTCCCCTGCGACAGACCGTAAACGTAATGCATATCAGCCATTTCCTCATTTGTGTATGCCATTTTATTAACAAGTGAATTATTAAAGTAACAAATTAAGAACAGAACAACAACACACAATTAGTATTAATTCAATTTCGAAAATTCCCAAACTGACAGCGTCATACCAATTTAATTGTCACTATCGCTAATAGCGACCTACTAGATAGATTAGTTTCGTATTTTCGCATTTATGACGATGTATCTCTGTAGTTGTTCGTAAAATAATGTTTTGCTGCTTACTGGTTTATTTTGGGCAAAAAACCCAAGAGACATTTTTTGTTTAGAATAAAACAGGCTATCGGAAATAAATTTTTAAATGGTAAACAAATAATAAGACAAAAAGTTACATTGGAAATAAATTTTAGGGGTTGCGTTTTTAACCCCTTACAACCCATGGGGGAAACCAAATAAATTACTGGCTAAGTGTCTTTTGGTAGTACAAAACGTCAGGTTAATTTCAATATTGTAACTTTTTCAGTGCTTGTGAAAAAAATTGTTATACAAATTTTATGTACCCCCTTTAAGGGGCTGTATCTTAACAAGGGATGCTCCAATGAAGTTTCTTTATATGAAAGATCCTATCTTTTTTCGATGAGGAATCACCTCCTTGAATGTTTTACACTTATTCAGTTACACCCTGTATATATACAGGGTGGCCCACCACATTCGCCTCGGTATTTGTACGAGAAATGAAGAGAGTTAGGGAAAAACTTTTAGCACAGTTATATGTGGGTCCATGAGGAGCATATTCCAAAATTATTTTGAAATATATAGGGTGATCCCCAAAAAAATTACATACCAAAGTTATATTTTTTCTTATGGAACACCCTATATTTTTTTATATTTTTAGATACTATAGACAAAATAAAGGTGAGTAACTATTATATTTCCCATACTTGAAACTCACCGTTTCTGAGAAATTTTGAGAAATTTAAAAATACAGAACATAATTTGAAAATTGTTTTCACCCTGTAACGTGTAACGAGCTGCTCGTAATCAAATGTACTGCTTAGCTCAAAGGTTAAAGTTAACTACTACATGAAATTTTTAATGCAATATTATACAGAGTGGCGAAAAAAATTGCCTCAAAATTTGGACACACATTTAATTAAATAACTTCTTAAAGTTGAATGGAACAACCCGTATTCAGTGGCGTAATTTGACGCAGAATTAGATTCCCTTCAAAACTATATTAGGGTTCCCTATACCTATCTCTTCTGCTTTCTACACAAAAGGCGTTTTTATATTTTACTTATAAGTAATTTTTTTATCTTAAAAATGAAACACACTGTATTGTGATGAAAAGCTTAAAAAGCATTTATGAAGTCATTTTATCAAAAAATTAAGAATCTTAAATAGTTTATTATTTCAATAAATGCTCAAAATGGTATCCATTATTCTCGATGCATAGGCGAACTCTTTCTTGAAATGAGTGCTGAACTCTGGATAACATATTTTGCGGTATGGAGCGAAACGCATTTCTTATTCGTACTTTCATATCCAGAGGTGTCGTTGGCGGTGTATCGTGAACAATACTTTTGATATATCCCCATAAAAAATAGTCGGGACTTGTAAGGTCCGGAGACCTGGCTGGCCAGTTCTGTGGACCTCCTGGTCCTATCCATCTATTTGGAAATTGTCGATCTAACTCGTTCCTAACACGTCTATCAAAGTGTGCAGGAGCACCATCTAGCTGCATCCACATCCGTTGACGAATATTGATAGGTATACTTTCCAACAGCACAGGCAAATTATCCCTAATAAATCCGAGAAACATGACGCCGTTTAAGTGACCATAAAAAAAGTAAGGACCTACTACCTGCGTTCCAATTATTCCACCCCACACATTAACAGACCATCTGTGCTGGTGATCAAGGGTTCTAAAAATATTAGGGTTTTCGTCACTGTAATAGTGAAAGTTATGTCTGTTAACTAATCCGTTGTTATAAAAAGTTGACTCATCGGAAAAAAGCACATAATCAAAAAAAATTTCTTCATCACCAAACTTTTCTAAAGCCCATAAACAAAAATTCAGTCGTCGATCATAATCTTCTTCAAAAAGCTGTTGATGTAGTTGAATGCGATACGGGTGGAATTTGTACTTTTAATTATTCTTTTGATACTCTGTCTGCTTATTCCAGTTGTTTCACATATTTTTCGCTGACTTGTGTGAGGGTGTTCAACTAGAGATAACATCACTAAATATTCATTTTCCTCATTTCCAGTAACCGGTTTTTGCCGTTCTTGCTTATTATAAGATACACTGCCTGTTCTTCGGAAAAGCTGCAACAACTTTTCCAATGAACGCTTGTTAGGATGATTCCTGTTAGGATACCTTTGGGAATATACTCTTGACGCTGATAAACAGTTTTCTTGACACTCACCGATTATCAAAATCATATCAATTCGTTCTTCCTGGGGATAAGTTCTCATTTTACAATATTTCAAAAAGACAATAATTTTGAACTAGTTAAAACAATGATAATGGTTTGATTAACAGGTTGTGTCACTGTCAAATACTTTTTGTTTCATAATAATAATTAACGTCATCTAGGCCAGAGCCTACTTTTATTAAAAAATAGTATAATAGGTTTTATAGGAAATCGGAAATGTATGTTTTTATTGACCCATATTGTAATTTTGGTATTTATTTCAATATGAAGTCTAATTTGCTAAGAAACAAGCGAATTTAACATATTTCGCCTCAATAATTAAGACACGTGCATCTTCTTATTTTGAAGAATGCTTTAATATTTCAGAAATGGCAATAAATTTGAGTTTTTACATTTGCCTGCATTTTACTTTAGATACACCGTATTTTCAAAAATTTTAACTTCTGCTTCTAGCCAATCTACGTATTCCTCAATAAAAAGGTTTTTAAAACGCCTTCTGAGCTTTTCATTACAATACAGTGTGTTTCATTTTTAAGATAAAAAAATTACTCATAAGTAAAATATAAAAACGCCTTTTGTGTAAAAAGCAGAAGAGATAGGTATAGGGAACCCTAATATAGTCTTGAAGGGAATCTAATTCTGCGTCAAATTACGCCACTATATACGGGGTGTTCCATTCAACTTTAAGAAGTTATTTAATTAAATGTGTGTCCAAATTTTGAGGCAATTTTTTTCGCCACTCTGTATAATATTGCATTAAAAATTTCATGTTGTAGTCAACTTTAACCTTTGAGCTAGGCAGTACATTTATTCATGAGCAGCTCGTTACACGTTACAGGGTGAAAACAATTTTCAAATTATGGTCTGTATTTTTAAATTTCTCAAAATTCCTCAGAAACGGTCAGTTTTAAGTATGGGAGATATAATAATAACCCACCTTTATTTTGTCTATAGTATCTAAAAATATAAAAAAATATAGGGTGTTGCATAAGAAAAAATATAACTTTGGTATGTAATTTTTTGGGGGATCACCCTATATATTTCAAAATAATTTTGGAATATGCTCCTCATGGACCCACATATGACTGTGCTGAATGTTTTTCCCTAACTCTCTTCGTTTCTCGTAGAAATACCGAGGCGAATGTGGTGGGCCACCCTGTATATATATATATATATATATATATATATATATATATATATGTATATATATATATTTTTTTCTTTAGTTTCTTCTTAGTATTTTCTTCAATTTCTCGGAACAAAGGTCTGATTCAGTCAATTCATATAATTTTTATTTTTTATTAACTACGTTTCGACATGGTATTTGTTATCATCAGGTTAAAACACTAAAATAAAAAATATGGAGTTCAAGACATATTTAACTTAACACAATATTGAAATGTATGTACTAAAATAATTCTTTATAAACATATGGTTCGTAATATAACACGTTATTCAACTCAATATAAAAATATCTGTAACATTTATGAGTATTCACTTACAAATTATTTTATTTGAATTCTGCGTTCGCATCATACGAACCTTATTGTAGGAGTGTGACTGCAACGAAGTTATCGAGAATGGTTCGTTTATCTTTCATGCATTTCTACCCTCTTCATAAGTACATGGGATTGTTTATATTGAGTTCTTGTATATGGGCTGGACTCTATTTTTTTGGCAGCATGTAAAGATCAGTTTTCATTATTATTACTATAAACAAAGTTAAAAAAGGTTGTTATAAATCTGGCTTAAGTTTTTGATATCATTTCTATTGTTAATGCTATTGGGGTCTTTTTTAATATGTATCATTTCAAGGAATGTTCTTACTCTTGGATTCCTTTCTTTGGTCAAAATTTCAACGTTGTTAGTGTCAAACTTATGTTGATTTTCTTTTTCGTGTTTCGTGAAGGCTGTAATGTCGGTTTTTGAGTATTTGTGGGCTTGTACTCGTTTCTGCAAATATTGTTTCGTTTGACCTATATAGGTACATTGACAGTCCTTACACGGTATTCTATATACTGTATGAGTTTGTTTGTTTTTTGGTATTCCTGGTTTTAATTTTGAATAAATGGTTTTGTTCGCATTTTTCAGTCGATGTGCAATAGTTATGTTGTGTTTTTCCATTATTTTATTAATTTTATTCGATAGTTTGTCTATGTATGGTAAAGGTATGTATGCTGTTGTTTTCTTTACTTCATTATCATTTTCATTGTAGATCGCATGTATTCGTTTTTTTATTGTTTTTTCTGCAAAGTGGCTGGGGTAATTATTTTCTTTCAATATATTCTTGATTATTTCTATATTATTTTTCCTGAATTTTGGGTGAGCAAGCTTTATAGCTCTGTCAGTTAAATTTTGAATAACTAAGGGGTGCGTTTGACAAATAGTTAGTGTAACGATTTGATGCATTTGGTTTAATAAACCAGTTTGTGAAAATGTTTTCAGTATTGTCGTGTATTATTGTTGTGTCGAGAAAGTTTATTTGTTTTTCAATTTCTTTTTCTATTGTAAATTTCAATCTAGGATGATATTTATTAAATTTTTCTAGAATTTCATCAACTTCGTCATTAGGAATACAGGTTAAACAATCGTCTACATATCGTTTGAAGAATATTGGTTTGGAAGTTAGTGATTTGATGATCTTTTCTTCAACATACTCCATAACCAGATCTGCTACTGTTGCAGCAATTGGAGATCCCATTGCAATTCCGAATATTTGTGAGTAGTATTTATTTTTCTTCGAACCATATGTTTTTAAAGGATTATTTTAGTGCATACATTTAAATATTGTGTTGAGTTAAATATGTCTCAAACTCCATATTTTCAATGTTAGTGTTTTAACCTGATGATGACAAATACCATGTCGAAACGTAGTTAATAAAAAAGAAGAATTATATGAATTGACTGAATCAGACCTTTATTCCGAGAAATTTAAGAAATATATATATATATATATATATATATATATATATATATATATATATATATATATATATATATATAAAATTTTCTTGGTTTTGTTTTTAGGGTTCACACAAAATATTTTTGGTACAAAATTCTCTTGGTTTTGTTTTTATTTCCGACGTTTCGATGGGGGATCCCTCATCTTATTCATGCACAAAATTTTTATACAAAAAACATGGATTATAACATATTTTATTTAGTGGAGCTGTAAAAAAAATTATTGATGAAAAATATGTTCATTACTTAAAAATGGTGGTTACAAATTACCTGGAAACATGAGTTCGGCAGAGCTCTTGTTTTAGTTTTCGTGGGCCATAGTATAGCAGAACTTTTGTTGTGGTCATTTGCCTTGAATTTTGATTTAAGGAGTGACAAGTTGTGCAGGGCTATGCCGTTGCTTGTATTACGGTTTAGTTTTTGCATTCGAACTTTTGTTCTTTCAAACATGCGATGCGAATGGTGGCGTTTTCTTTCTATAAAATGGTGGCTATCCGCTTCTATCTGATTTAGACTGTCAAAACTTTGTCGGTAATGTTGGGAACAAATGTATTCTCTTGTGGTTGTTCAATACTGGTGGTGATAGCCACCATTTCATAGGAAGAAAACGTAACCATTCGCATCGCATGTTTAAAAATAGTTCGAATGCACATTCTAAACCGTAATACAAGCCAGGGCATAGCCCTGCACAACTTGTCACTTCCATAAATCCAAATTTAAGGCAAATGACCACAACAAAAATTCTGCCATACTATGGCCCACGAAAACTAAAACAAGAGCACTGCCGAACTCATGTTTCCAGGTAATTTCTAACCACCATTTTATGTGATGAATATATTTTTCATCGATCCACTTTTTATAGCTCCACTAAGTAAAATATGTTATTATCCATGTTTTTTTGTATAAAAATGTTGTCCATGAATAAGATGAGGGATCCCCCATCGAAACGTCGGAAATAAAAACAAAACCAAGAAAATTTTGTACTAAAAATATTGTGACTGAACCACAATCCCAAGAAGAAAACACAAACATAAGAAAAACAGGTTCAAAAATCAGGCCAATGTATGGGACCACGTCTACCTATCCACCGATCATGGAATGTTTGATCAATAAATTGAGGAACGATTCGTTGGAAATGGGCTGGTGCTCCGTCATATTGATACCACATATTCTTTGACGAACCAATAGAGGAACGTCTTCAAGTAGCCCGGCAAGGTACGTCTTCAAGACACTCGGCAGATCTGCCCATTCGAACGGGGAGGAGGGAGATATGGTCCAACGATACGATTTCCGATAATTCCTATGCAAATATTCACTGACAACTTTTGTTGGTAGCCTTTTCGAAAGATTCCATGCGGATTTCGTTCATCACATAAATGGCTGTTCCTACTATTGAAATATCCATCTCTTGTGAAACATGCTTCATCCGTGAACAGAACATATCTGGGAAAGTCGTTTGCTCCTTCATACAAATTCAAAAACCATTCACACAAAAATCTACGAGGGCCATAATCACTAGCATCTAGGGCCATCACCTTCTGTAGGCGATATGGATACAATAGTTGTTCACGTGCTACCCGACTTACTGTTGACTGTGACATTTGTAACTTATACGAAATAGCACGAGTGCTGGTAGAAGGATCTGCTGCTAATCTTCCGTAACATTATCTCTTCTTGTTCCATTCGCACCACAATGGTGTTTACGGAATTTGAAGTACCCCGTTTCCTTCAATCGTCGATGCACAGCTATAAAAATAGTGAAATGTGGATGATGTCTGTTTGGATATCTTTAATGATATAATTCAGCAGCGCCTTTGGCATTTCCCCCTGTTTCACCATAAACGAAATGCATATCTATATATTCTCAAAATGAATAATCCATTTAGAAACGATGTTCACTGACTGAAATGATGACAGATGACAATAATACAGACTGTTTTGAGATACTGTCAATTATGTCTAATGTAAGTATCGATATATCAGTGTGTTTCTACCGCGAACAATGAAAAAAGGCCACGTTTCTTTTAAGTTCCAAATTTCGTGTACGTTTTATGCATTGATCAGTGGTGTACTGAACAACCTACCACAAACTAGCATGGAAAGCTCGACTTTGCAACCAGTTATCACGAAGTGAAAGAAATCATCTAAGTAGATAGTAATACCCAATAATTGTGTTTCTTCATCAAAAACATGTTGATTGGATAATATTTTCCTAGACAATTCAATCAGAAATGGCTTTGATAATGATTCTCATAAACTTCAACAAATCAAGAGTACTTATCTTCAGTTTTTCGCAAAAATTATTTCAGACCTTAACTCTTATCAAAGTGGAGGATCATGAATTTGAGGTTGGGTTTGTTTGTCAGTTGATCTGTCGAAACAATCATATGCAAGAAAGTATAGAAACATATCAGTGAATCTGCGACAACGATTCGATCAAATAATATGATGAATGAAAAAATGGAGTTATCGGTCTCATTCTGACTCAACAATACTATGTTTCCGATTCTCCAAACATTGAAAAATGTTCAGGAGGTTGACAAATATTCCGATATGTTGTAAGAAATCAGCATTATGCGATTATTTTAGATTAGCCGAACTGATGTCAAACGCTCATTTGTCCTTTCACTTGTCCCAAGAAAATATGAAGGAACATATGACCACATACCATCGTAACTACGCCACCGGTTTACGAAAATAAAAAATTATAACTTTGAATTAGCACGTTGATAAAATTGATTAGTGTACCATATTTCAAATTTATTCCTTTAGGAATTTGGGAGGAAACAAATTAAATCTTAATTTTTTTCCTACTTTCGACACCCTGTATCTCAGAGGAGATGCATTTTAAGATAGCAAATTTTCATCTCCAAATGAGGTGAGGAATCTGTAGTCGGAGTTTATCGGTCTTATTCTCACTCACCCTATATATATATATATATATATATATATATATATATATTGATATGGTTTGTTGTTTTGGAAATATTTATATTTTATTATTGTTATAATTAATATATTTTTGCACCGCGTTGGGCGACAATTGATATGGTTTGATATTTTGAAAAATCTATAAATTGTTAACTTAAAATGAAGATAGCTAATTATTTTTGGTATTCTTTGAGAGCCAAATTTATATGATATAAATAGATATTTCTGACCCTGTAATAATAATTGTCAGCGAACGTCACTGTTCTCTCGTCACGCTACCAACAATTATTATTTTCTTCGCCACAGCTAACAACAGTCGGTACGCCCTTGTCTCATATAGTCGGTTCAAAAGGAATTTGGCCACTGGTGGCTAACTTCAGTTTACTGAATGATCTTAGTTATGTTAGTTGATCATTGTGAGAAAATAAACAAACCAAATATCAAAAACAATTATCTCCTTTATTCAGGAAGACTTAAAAATACCTGGCCTACGAGAAATAACTTATGCTAGAGTGAATCAAACAATTATTCACGGATACTCATAAAATGCATATCATGGATAGATAAACAGAACCTCACTTTCTCTGTGAGAGTAATTTTCTGTTATTGTTCATAAGAAGGTGACATAGAGTTCATCGATTGTGAAAAATGTTATTTGTGAAATAGTTCAGGACCGGGAAAGCACTATTAAAGGTTTTATACCTGGTTGGAACTGTTGGTGTTCACAACTATACCATAAAAACAGGAAGTCTCCTTTCTCCAGCCTTCGTTAGGACTGCAAAAACCATGTGTCAGGAACGTATCGATGCGGGACTCAGCTTTTGGAATCGTGGATATATGATATCATTAAGGTAATCTTGTTTTGTTAAGCAAATGATGGAATTATTCCATTTTTCTTTTAGTGAAATTTTGTGCGTGCTTCCGCTTTGGAAAATATTTTCGATCTCCTCGAAGCTTTGTTTTTCCGTCGCTTCTAAGATGTCTAAAAACCCTGGTGAATGAACTGATTCGATATTGTTTAGATTTTTGAGGGGACACCACCTGTTACTTCAACAGAGCTTCTCTCTCTGTGGTAGATGGCGCCGTCTATATTCTCGCTTAATGTCAGAACTTAATTTCTGGCATCTGCAGCAACTTATATGAAATTATTTTCAGTGTTTTGTCGGTATTTATGCGTTTTCCATCTCTTTGATATGAAATCTTGTTCAGCTTATTCCTGAGTTTGATCTTCAAACAATCCCTCGTTCATCAGTTCATTAATGCGTGAGGAATTGTTTATATTACTGTGTAGTGTGTGAGGATACTTTTTGTAGAATGGACCACATTTGTATTTTGTGTGGATAGTATAAAGCCGCAGATTTTTCACGAATTTTCGCCTGTATTCAATACCAAAAGCAAGTACAAATCTTGACGAATTGACTAATAATGATATTTCCATAGTTCATTATATTATTGTATTCATTGAATTTTTTATTTTCTGCAATTCAATGACAATTCCATTTCCAATTCTCCGTCTGTCAAAATGAAGTTAACCTCGAATTTAAATCGTACAAAATACGAAAAACAACACGACAGTGCTTTCTTTGTACAATGTTCGGGGGCTTCGAATTCTAGCTTTGCTATTGGTGAAGGTTGACAGATGTCTCTTTTCAACCAATAGCAAAGCTAGAATTGAAACCCGCGCACAGTTCGCCTCAAAAAGAAATCTGAGGAAATAAATATAGCCTGTTACTGAATTTAAACTAAATCGAAATTGGCGCCATCTGACACGCTAGTAATCTCTATTATCAAGTAGGCCAAGTGTCGCCAAGTCGATCCCAAACTTCTACAGGTATAAGTGCAAGCACCAGGGTTTTTATACATCTTAGTCGCTTCGCAACATCTTGCCCTTGTTGTTGTTCCATTTGAAATTTCGAATTCGCGCACCAAATTGTCACTTTGCACTGTTTATATTGATGTTGCACAATTTATACACACAATTAAATTCCCATTCTTATCATTAATTACAAGTTTGAATAATAATTGGTTATGATACCTTCTCTTTGCCATTCTCTCACAATTTCCAACTTTTCATCTGATCATCTCTTCTCTGATTGGCTATCTTTCATAAAGACGCTTGCTGTTCTCTCATTGGCTAACTTTTAGTTTGCTATAATTTCATGTACAGAGTGTTTCAAGTTTATAAATGTGTTGATTACTTTTTATTCATGATAATTTTGTAAATCTTGACTTTTAATTGTCTTTTGAGCAATTATGAGTTATGATAATTTTGATAGTGTATATAATTGACTGTTTTATAGTACTTTGACATTTTTATCTATCCATATCATACCTAGGCTCATAAAATACATTGAATTTTGAAAGCTATTTACAACAAACTCTTGAAATTGATAATTATTTATTATTTATTCTTTTTGTTCTTTTTTGTTTTTAAAATTTAAACTGGCATAAATAAATAAAATATATTTATATATATATATATATATATATATATATATATATATATATATATATATATATAGGGTGAGTGAGAATAAGACCGATAAACTCCGACTACAGATTCCTCACCTCATTTGGAGATGAAAATTTGCTATCTTAAAATGCATCTCCTCTGAGATACAGGGTGTTGAAAGTAGGAAAAAATTAAGATTTAATTTGTTTCCTCCCAAATTCCCAAAGGAAAAAATTTGAGTTTCCGAAGTTCCTGTGAAAGAACTAATATATATATATTTTTTTTTCAGAGCTACTTAAAAAATTCGGTCCATACAAAAAAAGTTGGTATACGCTTTTATCATCGCTTTTATCCACATCTTACGTGAATGTTATTGGAAATCGATTGGTTGAGAAAACATTCCAGAATCCGGAAGTGCAGACATTATTGAAGTCAAATGAGAAATTTGATGCTGTAATAATAGGTCAGTTCATGAGCGAGGGACTGGGTGCTTTCGCTTCTCATTTCGATGCGCATCTCATAATGTTGAATGTACAGGAAGCCAGTTCGTGGAATAATCAACTGGTGGGGAACCCGTCATTGCCGTCTTTCTCTTCGGAACCAGTACTCAACTATCCAACGAATATGTCCCTCTCTCAGCGCGTAAAAAATACCTTCAATAGAATTTGGATGTATCTCAACCAGAGGTTAATCACTTATCCCGCGCAAAACCGACTGATCCAGAAATTCTTTCCCAATCCTATTGATCTAGAAGATGCTGTCTCTAATATGTCTCTGATATTACTGAACTCTCATGTGAGTTTTTCTAAAGCCCAAGCCTATGTTCCCAATATGATAGAAATTGGTGGTTTACACGTCAAGCCACCGAAAAAGTTACCGGATGATCTTCAGAAATTCTTAGACGATGCAAAGGAGGGCCTAATTTATTTCAGTATGGGTTCAAATTTGAAAAGCAATAATTTACCTATAGAAGTAAGAGATGCAATTCTGGAAGCATTCGGCAAACGCAAAGAGAAAATACTATGGAAATGGGAGGATGATTCTTTACCAGGACAACCTTCCAATGTTTTTTTAAAGAAATGGGTTCCACAGCAAGATATTTTAGGTAAGTTCCTTTATATCTGAGAATATCAAACTAGTTATATTTCTCTTTATATTATCAGGGTCCGACCAAAAATGGATTTTCAGCCAAAAACGGAAACGAAAAAGAAGCTTCAGCTTTAGTCTTATGTTCGGTCGAAAACGAAGCCGAAAATGTTTTAGACATTAATAAAAAATATCAATATTCCCGCTGTACACTGAAATCTGTGCATTTGGAATTTTCCTCGGAAATAATACTCACTTACACAATATACAAAACAAAACACAAAACTAATCACCTACAAACAAGTGTAGGAAAAGAACTAACTTTTCTTTTTACATGAATTGATCGACCTAGAGATTTCACAAACCTTTGAGTGAAAAAAGTTCAATACCTACATATCTATACCTTTCTGATCTTTATATGCATGTCGGAAATAAAAACGAAAGTCAAGAACAAATAATAGAATATTTCATTAGGAGTCGAGAAAATAGGCTTTCTCCATGCGTGCGCGACAAGTTCCCGTGGGAGGCGCAGCCGAACACGGGAAGTCGTGCAAGCATAGAGAAAGCATTTATGGACGTTTAATGAACGATATTTTTCATTATATCTACCTGAAAACCACAGATTGTTGAGAAACATTTATTTTCAAAGATTAACGAACAAAAACATGTATTTTTAATTTTTATTCATTGAAATATTTATGGTACAATTTGTGTTGTTGTAAATAGCTAATCCTTTAGCAGCTACCCCATTTTCGATAACTGTAGTTGATGAAGCCGAAGGTGCTACTATATTAGTAGAAATATTCAGTTTTTGATTTTCCCCCACTGCATTGTATTCCGATGTTGGCGTTGTTTTTACTGTACTTGAATGGCTGAACAATTTACGAGAACCTTCAATCTTTCTGCTTACCGATTCTTCGATGTAGCCTTTAGCCACAGTCGAGGAACGCCAACCTCCATGCCTTTTTAAAGTAAGCAAATCTCCTACTCCCTCGACTAACATAAATGCTGAAGATCGTCTCAAGACCTGTCCAGTATAATCTTCCGGATTTTCTAGGCTCAGATATTCAGCAATCTGCTTGTTGTACCACTGATTGTATGACACCCTGCATGTTGAGCAAAACATCTACCATTACGATATGCAATAAATAATCTTTTACTATTCTATGTGTGTAGGTCTTAGATTAATATATTTACGAAAAAAAGTGCATGGATCAAAGGGACATCCTTCCTTTGTAATTGTGAAACTTCTTGATTTGTGATTTTTGCTATCTTGTAGGAATACTATCAAAAACCGGCCACTATCTTCCACGTCTTCCACGTTTTCCAAAGTCAGACGAATCAAGTCATCCCTTCGGCAGGCACCAAATATGCCAAATATTAAAATTATTTTGGTTAATAACCACTTCTCGTCTGGTTCTTCAAGTATGAATTTGGCGATTTGGTCAGCAGTTGATACTTTGGACTTTTTCGGTGTGTAACCAAGACTTTCTCATTTGAGAAATGCAGCAGTTTTTGTTAAATTATCAACATTAACATTTTCTTTTACTGCCAGACAACTTCTAAACATTGAAAATTGACTCCATAAAGTTGAAGCTTTTATGGATTTGCTTGTTTCTCACAAATAAAAGTGAGTTTATACAGCACGTAAAATAAAATGAGAAATAAAATAAAGTAAAATAAGAAATAATGATTTTCAGAGTGTTTATAGAGCTGAGTAAATTAATGTAAAAAGTAAGAAGCTGTCAATCGAAATTTGGGATTTTATGTTGAGGTTACCTCAATTTCAATGATGTATATGTAAAATTGGTCCCTGTTATTGTTTATTAAATAAAAAATAAGCTACTGTTGACAAGATTAACAATATTATAAAATGTTCGTCATCTAACATTATTGTCCAAAAACGAAATTTAAAAAAATGCCACTGAACATACCATTTTCCAGTTATGAAAAAAAAACATATAGGTACTAGGACTGAATAGCTATTATATCATATCCATCTATCATCAACTTTCGTCAATTTGTCTAAATTATTCAGTATGTACATGTGCCTAACAACTAGTCAAAGTAAAATAAAAGATAAAAGTTAACCATCTTTTATTTTACTTCTCATTTTATATTACTTCTTGTTTTATTTTATTTTATTTCTGTATAAACTTGTTATGGATGTTGTGTAATTTTAACTTTTTAAATTACTTTATTTTATTTCTTATTTTATTTTACTTGCTGTATAAACTGACTATTACTTTGACTAGTTTTTAGGCACATGTACATACCGTATAGTTTAGACAAATTGACGAAAGTTGATGATAGATGGACATGATATAATAGCTATTCAGTCCAAGTATGTGTTTTTGTTTTCATAACTGGAAAATGGTGTGTTCAGTGCCATTTTTTAAAATTTCGTTTTTGGCCAATAATGTCTTTAGATGACGAAAATTTCATAATATTGTTAGTGTTGTAGCTTATTTTTTATTCAATAAACAATAATAGGGACCAATTTTACAAGTATACATCATTGAAATTGAGGTAACCTCAACATAAAATCCCAAATTTCGATTACAGCTCCTTACTTTTTACATTAATTTACTCAGCTCTATAAACACTCTGAAAATTATTATTTCTTATTTTACTTTATTTTATTTCTCATTTTATTTTACGTGCTGTATAAACTCACTTTGAACGAGGAAAATATCATCACTTATATTTATAACTTTCTTTTGTTGACGCCAGTTGCAAAATAGACGATTCTGTTGAAAAGGGAAACATTCTCAATTGAATATTGATAGAAAGATTTTTCTGTGAATTAAAAAATCCACGATTAAAACGAAGTTTTTTTTTTGTGAATGTCTAACCGAAAACAACTACTTCCCCGGCTAAAGCCACGCTGGACATTGAACTACATCTGATAGATATTCTGAAAAGGCCCTAACTCAAAAAAAAATCTGAAATTGAAAATTTGCATTTTCATTCAGATAGTTATTTGATTTTCCATTCCAGTCTTGATTGAGAACTCATAAAGATGAATGAGGCAAAGAAGAATGTTTTCCAAAAGAGAGTACTCACCAGAAATCATTCGTAACATTGACGCAGGAGAGACATCGCATTCACTAGGTCTTCAATATATTTTTGTCGACGAAAATCTATTTCACGCTTCCACGATCATCAGGAAGACCGTGGATTTTTCAATTCACAAAAAAAAAATCCAACAATATTCAATTGAGAATGTTTCCCTTTTCAACATGAATACCCCACAAGAGGTTATCTTAACGATGGAAGATAGTGACTAAAGTTTATCTTTCAGTCGCAGATGATTCCACATCTGATTTTATGAACATACTGTTTATATTTTCAACAAATCAGACGATTCTGGTTTTCATATCTCTCACGTGACTTTTTGGGCAGTAATTCTGCACTTACTTTTGCCGCTTCACGTGATATTTCTTCCTCTGGTGAAATCATTTTTAAATATTTCCACTAATAGTGAGTTTATACAGCAAGTAAAATAAAATAAGAAATAAAATAAAGTAATTTAAAAAATTAAAACTACACAACATCCATAACAAGTTTATACAGAAATAAAATAAGAAGTAATATAAAATAAGAAGTAAATTAAAAGATGGTTAACTTTTATCTTTTACTTTATTTTACTTTGACTAGTTGTTAGGCACATGTACATACTGAATAATTTAGACAAATTGACGAAAGTTGATGATAGATGGACATTATATAATAGCTATTCAGTCCTAGTATACCTATGTTTTTGTTTTCATAACTGGAAAATGGTATGTTCAGTGCAATTTTTCTAAATTTCGTTTTTGGACAATAATATCGTTAGATGACGAAAATTTTATAATATTGTTAGTGTTGCCAACAGTAGCTTATTTTTTATTTAATAAACAATAACAGGGACCAATTTTACAAGTATACATCATTGAAATTTAGGTAACCTCAACATAAAATCCCAAATTTCGATTGACAGCTTCTTACTTTTTACATTAATTTACTCAGCTCTATGAACAAAATTATTATTTCTTATTTTACTTTATTTTATTTCTTATTTTATTTTACGTGCTGTATAAACTCACTTTAAAAATATCCAAATATTGTCACAAAACGAGCGTTATTTACCCGTGGCTAAGGAAATATACAAACAATTTGCGATTTCTAGAGAACTTTCAATAACATATTATTTTATTTTGACATGTAAGTATGCAGCTAATGACACTAGCTCACCGTAAAATTTTCCGTGCGGGCGAACGGAAAAAGCCCACTTTCGGTGCGCTAAATGAGCATGTAAATATAGTGTTTTCAGATAGGTATAATGAGTGAGTAATTACTAACCCATCAATTTATGCGCGTGAAGGAAAAATACAACATAACCTCGCTTCACAACTTCAAAACAAAATCGCGTTCGTTTAAGTCAGCTGAGTGAAACCACGAGCGGACTCGATTCACCCCGAAGTTAGCCGAACTTTACGAAGTAGGCCGAATAACACGCGACAATTCACGAACTTCTGATTTTCGGCTTGGCCCAAGCTTCAGCTCGCTTATGGCCGAAAACGAAAATATGGCCAAATCATGATTTTTTGGCCTAAAACGAAGTTTCGGTCGGTCTCTATTTATAATTGCTGAGTGGCACACAAAATTATTAATACTTGTCAATCAAATATTATCAATTGATGATTATCTCCAGTTGATTAATTTACCACCATTGGGCTACTGAATGGGAAAAGGTGAAATCAACTTCTTCCGTGTAAGCTGAAATTAAAATGGAAATCATCATATACTTTCATTAGGATCAGTGAATGGATGTCTTCATTCATGTGGAGAGAAACATTTTAGAATTGAAAGAATAATGTTTCTTAACGATGCCACAACTGAATGGCATATCGTCATCGCTACGGAAACTGATTGCTTGGAAATTGTTGATTGCTTGTCACACTCCCGATTATCAAACTTAAATTCAGGAAATTTGACATCAATGAAGAATTTTGATATCGTTTCTGGCACAAAAATATCGGGTGTCCAGACAAATAAATTTAAATTCAAACTGAAGTTAAATGAAAAGAAGAATCAACACACTTTTATAGATTCCCTGATTAATTCTTTTATTTTTTCATGAGGTGAAAAAGTTATCAATCTCAAACAAGAAATGTCAATAATGAGCTGATGCTGTGAAAATTCCCAATCATGTATTCATTAAACTCGATAGAAAAACACATGCTGAGGAAATTGGCATATACAGGGTGTTGTGAATGAGTGCGACAAACTTCAGGGGGTGCTTCTGCATGAAAAAATAATGGCAGTTTGCTATATAACTTTTGTCCGCAAACGCTTCGTTTTCCGAGATACGGGGTGTTAAAGTTTTTCTTGAAAACTTACTAATTATTTATTGCTCCGAAACCTGTCTCACAGCCGGCTATAATTCGATTCCTCAGGTCTTCAACATTTTCGACGGGAGTGGAATAAACTGATGACTTGAGGAAACCCCAAATGTAAACATCTAGAGGATTCAAATCCAGAGATCGAGGAGGCCAATGTTCCGTACCTCCCCTAACTATCCAACGATTTGGATATACTATATCTAAGTGATTACGTACAATAATGCTGAAATATACTGATGCACCATCATGCATGAACCAGTAGTGTTGTCTCAGTTGTAGAGGAATTTCTTCAAGAAGAACAGCTAACTCTTGTAGGAAATTGAGGTAAGAGTCGCCTGTTAGTCGTTGTGGGAGGAAATATGGACCGATTAAATGATCATCAAGTACCCCAAGCCATACATTTACTAAAATCTGATGCTGAAAATGAACTTCAAAGATTCCATGTGGATTTTCCTCAGCCCAGAGGTGATTTTTATGGAAATTTCATCGTCCAAAATTAGCCTCGTCAGTAAACAAAACGCCATCTGAAAAATTAGGAATTTGAGCGATTTGATGAAGAATCCAATGGCAAAAAAATAGGCGCGGAAAAAAGTCTCTAGGTAGTAGAGCTTGCACATGTTGGATATGAAATGGATACAATTGCTATTCTTCAAGAATTTTAAATACAGTGAAGTTGCTTACATTCAGTATGTTGGCAATTTTTCGACTATTTGTTTCAGGTGACTGCAGTGGACTTTATAGCAAAACACTTATGGACCATATAACGATAAACAGTGGTGAAATACCAAAACAGTTCAAAATTGCTACCATCAAACCATTGCACAAATCGGGTTGAAAATATTATATGGATAACTATCGTCCTATATCCTTAACATCGGGCCCATCGAAAGTATTAGAAAAAATAATAAACAAAAGGTTGACAAATTACTTAGAAAAATACAAATTTATCTCATCTCATCAATTTGGATTCCAACAAAATTTATCTACCCAGCATGCTTTCAGTGTCTTAACATCGAAAATCTACAATACAATAGACGACACCAAGCCATGTCTGGGTATATTACTCGATCTAACAAAGGCCTTCGATACTTTAAAGCATATGCATTTTCTAGATAAGTCAGAAAAAATTGGTGTGAGGGAGAATGTTTTAAAACTTTTCAAAAGCAGCAAGTTCTGATAAACGGCAAAACTAGTGGTGGAAGGACAGTTATTTGTGGTGTGCCACAAGGAACAGTCGTGGGACCTATACTTTTCATCAATTATTTAACGACCTGCTCACAATGAATCCCGATGACATTTAGTTTACGTAGGGAAAACTCGAAATAATCGGAATATTTTTTTTTTATCAGAAATTATGGTAGTAACTTGCCAATTTCCGATATGGCGTGGAACATCAACCGGATTGGTAATATCTGAATGTTTTCAATATACAGGGTGTTTCCTAACTACGGTACGAAACTTCAGGGGGTGTTTCGTTAGGTTATTTGACGAAAAAAAGTTCCTATGAACATATGTCCGGAGTTGCTTCGTTTCTGAGATCAGGGCGTTGAAGTATAAAAAAAAAGGTATTTATAAAATATCCTGAATATCCTGAAACCGATGTGGTTGAAATGTGGTACAGCTATTTGAAGTAATAAGGCAATTATTTGACCCTAAGTTGGTCCAGTGGCGTCTCAGTGGGCACCACAGCCAAGAATACTGACAAAAAAATTATTTTCTCCTTCTCAGTGCATTTGAATATAAGCGTGGGTTCTAAAAAGTTTTTTATAAGCGTGGTAAAAATACAACTTTTTGGCCTCCTGTGTTTTTTTTCATATTTAGCTTAGTTTTAGAGAACAAAAAAAATTAAGGCACTCTACAATCATGATTACCTGCTATGGAGACCAGCTGACAGTGATAGTATTGTCATATCAGTAAAAGTCAGAGTTGTCAATTAGCAGTGATTCCATCATGAATACTTTTACTAACGCTGGAATGGCTGACATGCACTTCATTTATGGATTAGCAAATGGAAATGCGGAAGAAGCACGGATAATCTACCAGGATAGATATCTCAACAGAGTAAGTACATGTGCTAAAACATTTAGAACGCTACATGCAAGATTATGTGAAACTGGAAGTTTTAATAAAAATGTAAGTGGTGGAAGACCAGAAACTGTAACAACGCCTGAACTAGAAGAAGCTATACTTGTTGCGATAGAAGAAGGTCCTTCAAATAGTACCAGAAAGATTGCACTGCAGCTTGAAGTTAGCCCAAAAACTGTTTGGAAAGTTCTAAAAAGAAACCTCCTATACCCATATCACATACAGCGGGTCCAAGCTCTACTGCCTAGGGATTTTCACCCAAGATTAATGTTTTGCAGGTGGTTGATTCATACGATGGCACACAATAATACTTTTTTACCAAACATTTTATTTACGGACGAGGCAAATTTTTCACGAGATTCTATTATGAACTTTCACAATAACTATTTCTGGGCCGACGAAAATCCCCACATTATTAGAGAAAGTCATTTTCAACAACGATTTTCGCTGAACGTTTGGGTAGGAATTATTGGTGACTACCTAATTGGACCCTTTTTTTTACCAGCAACATTATCAGGTCCATCCTACACGGCTCTTTTGCGAAATCATTCACCATTTTGTTGGAAGAAGTACCCGTACTTGTAAGAGGCAACATATGGTTTATGCACGACGGAGCTCCAGCTCATTTTAATGTTCTTGTTCGTCAGCATCTCGACATCACCCACCCTAATCGCTGGATTAGACGTGCAGGACCTCAACATTGGCCCGCTCGCAGTCCTGATATGAATCCTCTAGATTTCTATTTATGGGGTCATCTGAAGGCTTTCGTTTATAAAACCCCTATACCAGATGTGAATGACTTGAGGAATCGAATAGGTGACAATTGCAATGTCATAAGGAATACTCCAGGTATTTTTGAACGTGTCAGACAATCAATGACACATCGATTGCAGTCGTGTATTTTATCAGACGGTGAACATTTTGCTCATTTACTTTAAGGTCGAAATTGTTTATTTTTTACTTTAGGTTTGTATTTTATGTTGTCCATGGATAATTTGTAGAATAAGTTAAAGTATTTTTTCTCGAAAACGAAGCTTGATATGAATAAAACACAAGGGACCAAAGAGTTGTATTTTCAGTTGTTCAATCTGAAAAAATAAAATACTACAAAAAAAAGTACTTTTTTTTCTCAGTATTGTTGGCTGTGGTGCCCACTGAGACGCCCCTGGACCTACTTGGGGCCAAATAATTGCCTTATTACTTCAAATAGCTGTACCACATTTCAACCACATCGGTTTCAGGATATTCAGGATATTTTATAAATACCTTTTTTTTTTATACTTCAACGCCCTGTATCTCAGAAACGAAGCAACTCCGGACATATGTTCATAGGAACTTTTTTTTGTCAAATGATCTAACGAATCTCCCCCTGAAGTTTCGTACCGTAGTTAGGAAACACCCTGTATAAAAAACGGTTTTCTGTCTCGTTTTATAGTACAATTTTGAAATTGAGGAATTGCATTCCTCTAGTGAGATAAATCAATCGTTTCTGGTTTGAATATGAGCTGAATTGTTGATATATCCATGATTTCTGTTAACAATATGGTTTTAAAACACAAATCATTTCAGCACATCCTAATCTGAAGGTTTTTATAACACACGGAGGGCTTCTCAGTAATATCGAAACAGTTTATCATGGAGTGCCGCTAATAGCAATACCAATATTTGGAGATCAGTTCGCAAATGCCGATTCTGCCAAGCAACTTGGATATGGACTGGTGTTACCGCTAACAGATATCTCTGAAGAAAAAATTTCGTCACTTTTGGATGAAATCATAAGTAACCCCACGTAAGTAGATATTTTTTTAATATCAGGATTCCAGTAACTATGTGATGCTGAACCGACTCTAATCGAATGAAAACATGCAATTGGAACTCATTACTGAAACAGAAAAAGATACATCAGGCCAATTAATTTATGAATACAAAACATATTCGTGTAGAGCGGACGGTCCACTGAAAACCCTAATATACAATAGAAAGAAAAGGCGCGATATTATGGATTCATTCGATCACATTTAGTCAGAATAACGGATATGAATAATTTAATGCTCCAGGCCCAGAAGTTTTTTTTTCATTGCCCTATATGCGGTGAATTATATTAGAAATGAGTGCAAATGTAAAATAAAACCTATTTATTCTTAACATTCAACTATTTTGTCAATCAATATAAAAGAATACAATAATCAAAACATTAACGAAGTATAACACTCTTTCTCTCTCTAAACTGTTTGGAAATGAAAACGTGAGTAAAGTAAGGCCAAAGTTTTTTTATATAATTGTTAAAGATCATACAATTCCACTCACTAACGATTCATTAATGTGAAAGAAGGGTACATTCATTTATGCAGAAAGAAACAGATTTTTAAGGATTGTAACATAACATCTTCATCCACTCATGTCTTCAAATATGAACAGAGAAATCCTATTCTTGACGGATTTCTCTTTCGATAGGGCCTTTGTTAGAATATCAGCAGGTTGATCTTTTGATGCAACATACAGTGCTTTTCTTTAATGTCCCCCCCCCTTTTAGTTCTTGAACGGGTCAACTCAAGAAATTGAAACTTGGGATAATGAAATTGATGCATGAAAACTATATTTTGGAGTAAAATTGACAGATTAAACTTTCAAGATGATTGTGACACATCCTTTTGAAGCTCCTGACGAATACTTCATAACCCTAGAATATAAAGTCAATATCTTTACCTACTACAAAATGGCGGAACATTTAATAATTACCTGAATATGAACACATTAATATCGATACATCTAGAAATATTTGTCAACATGGCAATCCCAACAACCCGATAAGGTTTGATAGGTTATTTTTTGTTTGAACAAAAAATGAAAAGAAATGTCAGTACGACAACGGACATCATTGTTCAGTTGAAATATTCTCATTTAGTTTTCGGTTTTACTAGTAAATAGGTACCACGTGAACTATCTCTAAAATGGTCAATTCTCGTCCATTGGAAGAAAAAATCGATTTTTATTTACGGTGCGACGCGTAACTTTCACGAAACCGAAATAATTTTTAATGAATCGTCATATCTGTAGAAAATATTTGAGGGAACTTGTAACCGAATTTACAACTACCGGTAGTGTACAAATCAAAAAGTCCCCAGGTCATCCGTCCATTCCGGAAGAACAGCAAGTTCAAATAATTGGTGAGATGATAGTAAATCCTCAACACTCTACTTTCTCCGTCGCGAATGTTTGTGAGGTGTGTCCTTCTACTGTGTGGAGACTTTTGAAGAGGAATGAGTATTATCCATACAAAATCAAAATGGTACACCAGTTAACTGAAGATGACCCTGATAGAAGAACAGAATTCTGCGAAATTATGACGGAAACCATTGCAAGGCATTGTACCTATGTCCACAATATTTGTTTCAGTGACGAATCTACATTTTATCTCAACGGCAAGGTTCACAGACAAAATTGCCGTTATTGGAGTGACACCGATCCTCACATTTTCCGGGAAACTCATACTCAATATCCAGAAAAAATTAACGTCTGGGCAGGAATATTGGGAAACCATATTGTAGGACCTCTATTCATTGAACAAGATTCAACATGGGAACTGTATTTGAATATGCTGGATTTTTTTTTTTTTTTTATGTTCTGGTTCCCAAGAAAAGGGATATCCTGTAATGTTCAGAGAACATCGTGGGAACCAAGGGAAAGAAGGTAGGAGTTGGTGTTCTCCTTAAATTTCTGGAGGTTGTATGCCTCGGGGAACACCTCCCTAGGCAATGAGTTCCAAAGCCTCGCTGTTCGTTGGATGAACGAGTCTTTGGAAAGTGATGTTCTGCAGGTCTCCAAAGTGACCACGAAGGGGTGTGATGACTGAACTTGACGGGTTAGTCTCGAAGAGACTGCCAAAGCAGGAACGATTGTTGATATTTCAGAAGAGCATCGCCCATGAAAATATCTATAAAATAGAGACAAATCGCCAACTTTTCTACGGTGTTCCAGACAAGTGAGCGAGTTTGTAAGCGAGGCATCACCGACGTGACGAATTGCCCTTTTTTGAACAGAATCCAATAGCCTCAGGATATGTTAAGGTGCCGCGCTCCAAATATGGGAACAGTATTCCAGGACAATTCGGATCTGTGCCTTATAGATCATAAGCAGCTGGGTGGGGGTGAAATAGCTCTTGGCACGAAACAAAAAACCAAGTTTTTGGGATGCACTTTTGGCAATGGACCTCACGTGATTTTTCCAGGAAAGGTTATTGCTGATAGTAATACCAAGCATCGATATGGATGACTTCAGTGGTATGGTTACTCCTGACAAAGTTATGTTAGGCACAGTGAGATCGACTTTTCTAGAGAAAAGACATGCTTGTGTTTTGTTTGCATTGAATTCTACCAAGTTATTGGATCCCCACTCGGGAATTGTTGCTAAGTCCATATTTATATTATTAACATTTCTTCCTCGTTCATTTCTGGTTTCACGGGCTGATATAGGGGCCCTGGAAGAGAAAGCGGTATGGAGGGTACTATCATCGGCAAAGCTGTGTACTGGACATGAAGTTGCTTTCAACAGGTCGTTGATGTGAAGTAGAAATAGTGTTGGTGCGAGAATAGATCCTTGCGGAACACCAGCATTAATGAGTAGAGTGTCAGATGAAACTCCATCGACCACTACATGGAGAGACCTGTTTGAGAGAAAACTAGCAAGCAGAGAACACAGCTGAGGGATCAAGCCATAAGACGGAAGCTTGGCGAGGAATCCCTGGTGCCAAACTCGATCGAACGCCTTGGAGATATCTAATGCCACAGCTAAAGTTTCTCCATACTTTTCAATAGATAGCTGCCATATATGTTAGACGTAAGCGAGCAGGTCACCAGTTGATCTCTGATGGCGGAAGCCATATCGCCTATCGTTGACAATTCCTGAGTCTTCCAGTTATTTCATGAGCTCGATGTTGATGGCTTTTTCCATGACCTTCGAAATCATAGATAGCAGTGCGATAGGTCTGTAGTTGCTAGGTAGGGCTTTTTTGCCTTTTTTAGGGACTGGCTGTACTCTTGCAATTTTCGAATTGGACGGAAATACCCCCAAATTGTAAGAGTGGTTGAACAACTTGCAAAGAACAGGTGTTAGTTCGGGGGCACATTTCTTGAGAATAATCGGCGGGATTCTGTCAGATCCACAGGCTTTGTTGGTGTTGAGACCCAGCAAAATCTTTCTGATAGTACGTTGGCGAAAGGTGATCTCGGGCATGTGACTGTCAATAGGTGTAATGTTCGGGGGTTGTTTTCCCGATGAATCCAGAGTGGAATTTCCAGCAAATAGGTGCGCAAAGATATTGGCTTTTTCCTGGGCAGTCGTTGCTAGTGTTCCATCTTCTTTGGTTAGAGGAAGAAATGAGCTGGAAGTGAAGTTTCTTCCCACAGCTTTGGCGGAAGACCAAAATGAACGGGATCCGTTAGGACATTCAGCAAGTTTTGATCTTATTTTGACATTGTGGGCATCTTTTGAGCATTCTATTGTCTCTTTGCATATGCCTCTAGCCTCGGATTTTTTAGCCATCGATGGTATGCTGCCTGTTTGGAAGCCACAGCTCTAGAGCAGTTTCTGTTAAACCAGGTCTTATCGGATGATGTTCTTCTTTCGGTATTCGGTATGTAGGTTTGCATCCCCAACATGATGATTTAAGAAATTGTCTCAGCACATCGTGTTGGATCTACTGAAGAGAAACAAACTCTCTTCCATGGAAACGCTGAGAAAAACATACGAAGACCTTCCCAGTCGGCCGAATTGTAATGCCACATGAGACGGGGTGGTATTGTGCAGCTCGATGGTAAATGGAAAGAGCATGTTGTGGAGATGAGGGTGTGATCAGAGTTTCCAAGTGGGGCACAAACTTCTATTCTATACGGGTCAGGATTGGTGGTGAGGAAAAGATCTAGTGTATTGGCAGACTGGTTGTTGACATCAGGGATGCGGGTTGGTAGCTCGACCAGTTGTTCTAGACCATGAGTGATGGCGAAGGCCTCGGCTTGACGACCCGCATCATCTGTTTTGTTAGAGAATTTGAGCCAGGCAGCGTTATGTACATTAAAGTCTCCCATGATTATGGTTTCAGCTGTTGGATGGTTCTCCTGAATGTAGTCCAGTTTGAGTGATAAAAACTCAAAGAGGTCGTTATCTGAAGGTTCATTAGGTGATAGGTAAAGGCAGCAGGGGAACTTAGTCAGTTTGGTATCCGATAGCTTGAACCACATCACATCAAAGTCTTTCGGTTCCAAACTCTCTCCACGCTGGCATGAAAGGTTAGCCTTAGCGTAAAGGCAGACTCCACCTTCGAACCTGAATCGAGAATGGAGTTCGTAACCAGGACAAAGCATATGGACCTTGTTGGTGGACGAGTTTACTTGTGTTTCTGTTAGAGCCAGAATATCCGGTTTTTTCGTCTGTAGGTGATGGTGGACGTCATTGATGTTCTTGTTGAGTCCGCGGATGTTGCAAAAATTAATCTTTAATGTTGAGTCCCCTCGAGTACCTCTCGCCCGGAAATCCGAATGGAGAGGTATTTTGCTTCCGGAGTGTTTTACTCTAGGAGACTTCATCATTATTACTATTAGGATGCACCTGAAAATAAAGGAGGAATTGGGGAAAAGGAAAGAGGGAGACCGGAAAGTATCGACCGAACACTGAAACATGGAATGATCCATTTCACAGCACACAAAGTCGATATGGTGGTATTTCACCGGGCGATGAGACCATCTTCCACCTACGGTTATCCTTTTAGTCGCCTCTTACGACAGGCAGGATTTACCATGGGGCTATTCTAAAGCCGACCCCATACAGCTCAATACTGTTGACCCTCTAATCACCGACATCGTCGAAGCGAATCCTAATGAATTTGATATGGATATTGTATTCCAACAAGATGGAGCACCACCACATTACTACAGATAAGTAAGAAACTATTTGGATAATACTTTCCATGGTCGTTGGATTGGCCGTCGAGGTCCTACGGAATGGCCAGCCCGCTCGCCAGATTTGACACCTGTAGCCTTTTTTATGGGGCTATTTGAAGCACAAGGTGAACGAAACCGAACCTGCTTCAATATTGGATACACGGCAGAGAATAATAAATATTTGTAGAAATATCGACGTTGCTGTGTTTGAAAATGTTCGGCGTGAAATATCGGATAGGCTGATCTTATGTCAAGCAGTTCAAGGCAATCATTTCGAGCATCTTCTGAATTGAACTCGGCCTCTTTCCTCAAATTATGAAGTTAAACGTCGATGTATTCAGGCAATTATTAAATGTTCCGCCATTTTGTAGTTGATGAAGATATTGACTTCATATTCTAGGGTTGTGAAGTATTCGTCAGGAGCTTCGAAAGGATGTGTCACAAGACCCCCCTCTCAATTCAGTTTTTTTTCCAGGTGGCGCCCAGTCGCCATCTTGAAAGTTTCATCTGTCAATTTTACTCCAAAATATAAGTATAAGTTTCAATTTTTTTAGTTGACCCGTTCAAAAAATAAAAGGGGGCGGGGGACATTAAAGAAAAGCACTGTATAGTGATTCTCTGTATTCTTTACTAAACGAATGGCACTCTGCTTATATTCATGAATAGTTTCGTGGGCTCCAAAATCTCAATACCAACTGATCTCTTGTGCTGCGTCTGATGCGGCTATATATTCAGGTTGAGTGGTTGATCGTGAAATACATTTCTGATGATGATGATCAGCGATGATACTCAATTATCCAGTTGTCGATCTTCTGGTAGTCAAAGTCAGCATCTCAGTAAGCAATTAAATCGATTTCTGTCGCACAATATATTATTCCAAAAGTTTGAGTACATTTCAGGTATTTGAGTATTCTTTCAACAGCACTTCAATGCTCCCTTTTTGGACTAGAAAGAAATCGACTAGCCTGAAGTAAGATGACTAAAAACCCTTGTGAATGAACTGATTCGATATTGTTTAGATTTCCGAGGGGACACCACCTGTTACTTCAACAGAGCTTCTCTCTGTGGCAGTCTGTGGTAGATGGCGCCGTCCAAAAATTTCTGTTCATATTCTCGCCTAATGTCAGGACTTGATTTCTGACATCTGCAGCATCTTATATGAAATAATGTTCAGTGTTTTGTCGGTATCTATGCGTTTTCCATTTGAGATTTGAAATCTTGCTTAGCTTATTCCTGAGTTTGTTCTTAAAAAAATCACTCGTTCATCAGTTTATTAGTGCGTGAGGAATTGTTTATTTTCAGGTAATGTTGTGTGTAAGGATACTTTTTGTAGAACGAGCCACATTTGTATTTTGTATGGACAGTATTAAACCGCATATTGGAATATTCACCTGTATTCAGTACCAAAAGCAAGTACAAATCTTGACGAATTGATTCATCATATTGCATGCATTGAATTTTATATTTTCTGCAATTTAATGACAATTTCATATCCAATTTCCGCTGAAAATGCGTTGCCTAAATTCAAAGGAAAAAAAAACAACACGACAGTGCTTTCTTTGTGCAATATTCGGGGGCTTCTAATTCTAGCTTCGCTATTGGTGAAGTTCGACAAATGTCTATTTCTTAACCAATAGCAAATGTGCAATGTTCGGGGGCTTCTAATTCTAGCTTCGCTATTGGTGAAGTTCGACAAATGTCTTTCACAATAGAGGAAAGCGTCTCAAAAAGAAAGCTGAGGAAATAAATATTCCCTGTTACTGAATTGAAACTAAAATGAAATTGGCGCCATCTGACACGCTAGTAATCTCTATTATCAAGTAGGCCAAGTGTCGCCAAGTCTATCCCAAACTTCTACAGCTATAAGTGCAAGCACCAGGGTTTTTAGACATCCTAAAGCCTAAAGCAAACATGATGTCCGGACGTGACACGATAGCTAGAAACATATTAGTTTAACTCTGACTCAAACTAGCAGAAAGTTGTTGATTGGAAATCACACAGATTGAATAAGAACTCTTGATGGAAAAGTATTTAATGACAAGTTATATAATCAACATGACATAATCATTTTGTTTTCTTAAAACATATACAGAGTGAGTTAGTACTTAAAGGATCATATAATTCAACACTCTCCCTTGATCCATCAAGTAGCAAATATTCTGTATGAGAAAATAGAGCAAAAATTGGTTCTCTTCAATTAAGACCCATCCCCTTTGAACAGAAGTTATGTTTCTGCTTTGGAACAGCTTTTGTTAAAGAATCAGCTATCATTTGATCACTAGATTTATAATGAATATTAATTTCTCCATCCTTAATCAATTCCCTGATATAATGATACCGTACTTGAATATGCTTAGTACGTTTGTGCATAACAGGATTATAAGCTATTTTATGAGCACTTTGGTTATCATTAAATAAATTAATGGAATCATTAACGTTGAGAAAAGTGATAAATGACTTGATACTATTCAAAATTTCTGATGAAAACTTTTTTAAATAAACTGCTTCTTTCGCAGCTTCATTCATACCGACATATTCAGCCTCGGTGGAAGATAATGCAATGCACTTCTGCTTGTTGCATTCCCAAGAGATAGCTGCACCACAAAAAATAAAAACAAATCCATAAAACGATTTCCTATCATTTGGGTCATTTGCCCAATCCGAATCTACATGACCAAAATACCAACACCATTTCTTTTATAAGTCAAGCCTAGAGACTGAGTCCCTTTCAAATATCTCAGAACTCTCTTTGCAGCCTGCCAATGGTGTCTCGTATGGTAAACATCAAATTGACTCAAGTATGTAACTGCAAAACATATATCTGGTCTTGTACAGACACACAAATATATCAAGCAACCAATCAATTGCTGGTATGGAACATCATCAATAAAATCACTGTTTTCAAATGTTTGATTCGTTTCCATTGGAATGCTCACCGGATTGCAATCCACCATTCCAAACTTAGCAAGAATCTGATTAATATCAATTTGTTGACCTAATTTCAGAGTATTATTTTTTCGGTCCCGAATTATTTGCATTCCCAAGATTTGACTTGCAGGACCTAAATCTTTGGTTTTGAATTGAGAATTTAAATATTCTTTCAACATTTTCGCCTCATCAAAATCATTGTAGAATGAAATATAATCATCTACATAGAGTGCAATTATTATTATGTATTTATTTCTAATTTTAAAATAAACACACGGTTCATTAGAAGATTGAATGAATTTTAAGTCCATCATCAAACCATGAGCTTTTTTATTCCACACCCGCGAAGCTTGTTTGAGACCGTGTATGGCTTTTTTCAATAAAGATACCTTATCTTTCTCATTTTCATTCGCAAAACTTCTGGCTGTGCCATAAAAACCTCTTCGTCAAGATCGCCATTTAAAAAAGCTGTTTCTATATCTGAATGATCAATTTCCAAATTCATTTCAGTTGCTAGAGCAAGAAGAAACGAATTGTACTATATCGTACTACAGGAGAAAAAATATCCAAATAATAAACCCCAAATTGTTGACTATAGCCTTTAGCTACTAATCTGGCCTTAAACCTACATATTTTTCCCTCGATATCCCTTTTAACTTTAAAAACCCATTTATTTTTAACAATTGCTCTACCTTTGGGTTTGTCTATTAAAACCCACGTTTTATTGTTGTGGAGAGATTCCATCTCAGATTTCATAGCATTTACCCATTCATCAGAATATTCACTACTCAAGGCATCATCTACAGTAAAAGGCTCTTCAATATCATTAGAAAAAACACTGTATGCTACAAAATCAGGAAATTCTCTCGTCTCACGATCACGTAGATTATATCTTCTTTCTTCGATAGGTTCTGTCTCCTTATCCAGTGTATCTTCATTTCCTTGGGAAGTTTCGTCTCCGTCTTTTTCTTCATGATGACCCGAATCCACGCTCATTGTTTCTTCAGAAAATCCTTGGTTTTCTGAGTTTGTGGGTTCGATGATCAATTCATGTTTGGGTTGACTTCCTGAATCTTTTCCATTATATGAACTATGGAATGTTTCTTCCAAGAAAATAACATCCCTCGAAATGACGATTTTTCGGGTGGAGGGATCCATCAATCTGTATCCCTTGGAACTCTCACTATATCCAACGAAAAACATTTCTTTGCTTTTCGAGTCCAGTTTCTTCCTTTTTTGAACTGGTACATGGGCAAAAGCAGTACAACCAAAAATTTTTAATTTTTCCAAATTGACTTTCTCGCCAGTCCATTTCTGTTCAGGAACCCTACCAGGAATTTTCTTTGCAGGAGAACGGTTGATCAGATATATGGCTGTATTTGCAGCTTCAGCCCACATTCTAGGATCACATTTTGAATCCAACATCATCGATCTCGCTTTTTCCATAATAGTTCGGTTGTATCGTTCTGCTAATCCTGATTGCTCAGGGGTATAGGGACAACTGAGCTGATGTTTAATTCCACATTCTCTCAGATATTGTGTGAAATTTCGGTTGCAGTATTCACTTCCATTATCAGAACGTATAATTTTAATTTTTCGATCACATTCATTTTCTACTTGAGCTTTGAATTCTTTGAATTTTTCAAAAACTTCATCATTCGACTTCAGGAAGTATCCAAATACCTTTCGTGAATGATCGTCAATAAAAGTGAGAATATAGCGGGCAGAATTCCAAGAAAGGGTAGGCATATGACCACAAATGTCTGTGTGTATGAGGTCAAGTTTGTTTTTAGCCAATTTTTTATTTTCATTGGCTCTAAAAGGTTCCCTTGACTGTTTTCCTTCAAAACATGCAATACACGGTGAATCAAGATCATCATTTGAAAATTTGATTCCTGAAGCTAGGCCATCCCTGAGTAACTTCATGCTCACTCGATTTAGATGCCCAAGCCGCTTATGCCATAGGTTTGAAGTAGATGTGGCCAAATTTACAAAATCCTCTTGTATATCGAGTCGATAAATGCCATTCACATTTGTCGCAGTGACAGCAGCCTCTCCCTCAATGTGACAATCCTCGGAATCATACATTTTACAACCAGCATCATCGAATGCTACTATATATCCTTTCTTGCAGATAGTACTGACTGATAATAAGTTTGCAGAAAGATTCGGCACAAATATAACATCTGATATTGTCTTTTTGTGTCCATTTGGTTTCAGTTTAACTATCACATCACCGGCGCCACTGCAGGAAAGTTTTTCATTATTCGCCATCGTTACTTGTTGCCCTATGCATGCAGATTCAGTGGAATTCGACAGAAAATCCTTCCTTCCTGTCATATGCGATGTGGTTCCTGAATCAACATACCATTCGTATTTTGGGCTTCTGTAACTCCTAAAGCAACTAACAGTGCTTTATCTTTCTTTGGAGTCGATTTTTCTGCTTTATTGGTTCCTGACTGTGATTTCATAGAACCTGTTTCGGACAATCATTTTTGTAGTGCCCTACTTGTTTGCCAAACCCACACCATGGTTTCTTTCCTAAATTATGTTTTTTGGAGCCTCCTTTCGACAAAAGTGCTGATTGATCATTGTTGGTTCTTCTTTTGGACCATTTTTCGTCTTGTAAAAGTTTAGTTTTTACATAGTCGCTTGAAATGTTGACATTTGAATTCCCCATGGCCATAACCATTGGTTCGTAATCCGGAGGCAGTCCCTGAAGCATGAGCACGCCCAGAAATTCATCGTCTAAAGGTTTTCCTAATGATCTCAGTTGTTGAGCAAGACTCATTGCATCATTAACATAAGCTTCCATATTCGAAAAGTTTGTCAATCTAATTGAACACACACCTCGTAATAGACTTTGAGCCCTTTGTCCTCGTATGCATTTTCCAGAGCAGTCCAAGCTTCTTTCGCTGTCTTTGCATGAGTAACATAGGGGTATGCACTCTTATAAGGCTTTTTCATCACGTCTGATTCGCTGATCTTCAGAAGTTTTATCTTCTGCTGGAAAACCATTAATTTCTGACCATAAATTGTCGTGTTTCAATAAATTAGTCATCTGGAACTTCCAATCGGAGTAATTGGATCTACCTCTTAGCTTTTTCGCCGTGAAGGAGATAGACGTACCACTGGATGTGTTTTCCGACATTACTTATTTCAACTCCTGGGCCCGTAACCTATTAGTTTAACTCTGACTCAAACTAGCAGAAAGTTGTTGATTGGAAATCACACAGATTGAATAAGAACTCTTAATGAAAAAGTATTTAATGACAAGTTATATAATCAACATGACAATCATTTTGTTTTCTTAAAACATAAACAGAGTGAGTTAGTACTTGAAGGATCATATAATTCAACAAAACATCAAACGAATAACGGCTTCTCGATAGATAAGGTGATTACATTCTACGGATATTTCTTCTGAATATAAAGGGGAAATATAATTGTGATATATAATATATATATATATATATATATATATATATATATATATATATTTATATATATATGCATATATGCCGCTCGTTCCAGGTTCACAGCAGCATTGCGTCGACGCAATCGCTCATGTTCATTGTGTCGTGCTCGCTGTTGTTGTGTTTGATGTGCACGAACTCGCATTCTAAATATCCACTTCTCGTCATTTTCAGTCACTCTTGAACGCAATTCGGACATACCAATACAACTATAATCTGTCGCTCACTGGGTTTTGCACGTGAGGTAGCTCGTCGCACATTTGATTGACTTGGTACTAAACTTTGTTTCCACTTTAACCTCAAATAACTAAAAAAAAAAATGTGCATGTCTAAACCTTCAAAGTCAAGAATGGCAGATCAAAATAAATGACAAACCTTCGCAAAGTGTACCTTAATTCACTTTAACCAAGACTTTTCCCAAAATCCACAACGTTTAAAAACGATTTGAACTGTAATACATTTCACACAACCGCACGGAGGAAATGAGAGTTTGGTATAGCACGTCAGTTAGTCGTTAGCACGTCAGTCAGACGATAGGTCTGTTTTTCAATTCTTCAGCTGATCTTTTGGGTTTCCCCAATTTTTTGTTTGTTTTTAAACCTTTCCTGTATTAGACAAAACAAAAGTTATTCAAATCGGTCAAGCCGTTTTTGAGATTTAGCGGGACTAACGAACATCAATTGATTTTTATATATGTAGAGATTAAGAAAAACGTGAATTTCTGAAGCGCTATTTGAGTAAATATCGTGTTCAGGATCGCATGCATAACCATCTATGTTCATTGAAGCTTCTTAACATAATTTATACTGTATACCATAAGACGTTATTAATAGTCAGTGACGTCAGTCACTGCATAGTCGTGCTTGCGGGATTATTGGGTTAATGATGCATGGCATTACTTGTTTGCGTCACTGGAATTTCCTTCCCTCTTCCCTTGCCTCTTTCGGGCACCGTAAAGCTGAGAATGAGTCACTGACTATTATTTCCGTCCTATGGTTTTTTTATAGTTGGTCTGACACACTTGCCGTAGATGCTATAAATCAACTTATACATTCGCTGATACCAGTTGCGCCATTTCTTCTAGAATGCAATAATTTTATTCTTAAAAGACCAGTTTCATCCAAGTCCTACTTTCTTCCATATTCACAGAATGCAAATTCTAATTTCGATTATTGACGAGTTCAGCTGATAACTGGAACATAATATTTTCCAACTATGATATGTGACAAGTGAAAATATGAATAATTTCAGTTCTGCGAGTGGAACAATCGATTTGAACGTTCCGTCAAACGAAATATAATAATAAATGGAATTTGTTTTCACGTCCAGAAATTGTATTTATTTTTCGTTTTGTTCAGGAGCAGGTGGACTATTGAAACACAACACTCTGTGTTTACACTTTTAATGCCAACGTTTCGGCGAAAAATTCTCGCCGTCTTCAGGGCTACAATATGAAAAAGAAATCACAATAATAATAAAATAAATAATAAAACTTTAATTTATTGAATCCTTTCAGTTCACATAATAATAAAGGTTACGACAGCAAAAACAAAAATTAGAATCACTCAATAACGAAAATAAGTTATTCAATAATGAGAAATAAATATGTATACACATTTTATCCACACTAACAGAGAACGATCACATTTCATGAAACATTGTTACAAACATAATAAAATAGATTAAAAATAAAACCTATTTAACATCTAACAGTTAATGACAATCAGTTGAGAAATTAGAATTTGAGTGACCTCACCTACCAAGATATTCACCAACACTGTAAAAGCAGTTAGGAAATAGAAATTCCTTCAGTTTGGTTTTGAAATGTTTTTCTATTGTCTCATCTCTTACATCTCCAGGAAGATTATTGAAGAATGTCACCCCTGCATGTGATGGACACTTCTCAAACGATTTGGTTTTATGTTTTTGGGCTCTTACAATTTTCTCATGTCTGGTGGGTTGAGTATGCATATCTGAGTTTCGATCATACTTGTTTATATTTTTTATCAGCAACAATACACATTTGTGAATGTAAATACAGGGCAGGAACATGATTCCGTATTCTATAAAATATTGTTTACAAGAGTCCCTATAGCCAGGTTGAATATCAGGCGAATGACATTTTTTTGTGAAATAAATATTGTATTTATATTAGTACAGCAACCCCACAGAGCTATGTTGTATGTTATATGAGAGTGGACAGTTGCATAGTAAACGTTGAGGAGTTGATCTGCACTCAGAGTTTATTTCAATTGTCTTATCGCGTAATATCCACTATTGAGCTCTTTAGTTATTTGCCTTATGCTAGATTCGAAAGTCATTTTACTATTAATATAGGTACCTAGGAATCTGGTGCTATTTGTCGATTCGACATATTCATTGCCAACCTTCTCTCGATTTTTTTTTTCATTTCTGAACAAAAACTGCATGAGTACGGTTTTACTAGAGTTCACGATCAGAGAGTTTTTGCAACACCACGTCGTAAATTCATGTGACAGCAGATTTAGCTCTTCTTGCAGTTCCACAGAACTGTCAGAATCAGCTGCTAGTGTAGTATCGTCTGCATATGAAACAATATGATCTGTAGTCACATGTTTTGGCATATCGTTGACGAAGAGCAGGAAAATAAGTGGACCCAAAATGGATCCCTATGGGAGACCCAGATCCATCTTAAATGGAGAAGATTTACAATCTTCCAATTTCACGCGTATTTTTCTGTGAGACAAATATGACACTATCCACGAAAGGAAGTTGCCTCTGAAACCGATTGAGTAGAGTTTACTCTGAATTATTTCGGGATCGATGATATCAAATGCTTTCGATAGGTCGAACAAAGGCGCACCAACGTATCTCCCTTTATCAAGTGAATCATATACATGATCGAAAAAGACAGACGATGTACTCTCCGTCGACCTACCTGGACAGAATCCGTGTTGGGCTTGAGAGATGATGTTGAATTGAACCAAAAATGAGAGCATTTTCAAATAAACACATCTTTCAAAGATTTTACATATTGGCCTATAGTTTTTGATTGAAGTTGGATCATCCTTCTTATGGAGTGGTGTTACCAAACCAATCTTCAGTTTGTCTGGGAATTGTCCCATTTCTACAGATTTATTCAATATGAATGACAGTGGTTGACTTATGAGAGTTCTAATCTTTTTCACAAGTTTTGTTGGTACGCAATCTATTCCCACAGAATATGTATTTTTTAGTGATAAAATTATTTCAGAAGTATCACTTGGAAAATAATGTTTAAGGCACATACATAGTTGTGGAATTGTTGAAAGTTGTAGAGCCGAAATGTGTATTTATAGCATCAGTAGCTAACCATTTTGTTTTTATCTCTATTACATTCCTCATTAAGTAAGATCTCAATATCCATATTTCGTTTAGATTTACCTGACATGCCATGACAGGCATCACACATTGAATATGATACAGGTACAATAAACAGCATAAAAACATATACCAGAAAACACTCAAATGTACAGATTCTGCAATAAGTCTACTCACCTCAAATGTAATTTGAGTTTTGGTGTCTATGTATTAGGGTGGGCCGATTGGTATAGGGGATTTGAAAATTTGTAAATGCTTGTATCTGCAACTATAAGAAAGTTGTGAAATAGGAAAATAAAAATATTTAATATTTTTTTTTTATATTTCTATTTTTTGAACTACCACAATGACACTAAAGTTTCCATTTTAATGATTTCATATTTTCAAAATCTGCAAATTCTTAGAAGTTGCACTATTGAAAAAGAAACATATTTTCTTGAATACTTTTTTCCTTATTTCCGTAATTTAAACTGCCACAACAGCATTGTTTGAATTTTGAATTAGTTATTTAATTTCAAGTTCAAGATAGACATAATATTTATTATGAAACGAATTCACAAGTATTACAGAATGCAAAATGAAAATATTTCAGTGAGTTTTATATAGGTTTATATATATATATATATAACTTAAAAATAGGTATATTATCAAACATTCTTTGAACCAATAAAACTCAATTTGATTTATAATCTTGCTTTGATCCAAAAGGAGGCATCATGTCACGTGATTCCAATTTTGCCCCTATTACACCATCTCTGTTTTCATTACCACAAACTGTAGCTGAAGCTTCCGTCACAATTTTAACATCTCGTTCAACCGCTTGCGTGTGACATGAATACGATTTTATTTCCGAGAACAGCATTTGATGTATCCGGATTTCTCACGATATCGATCAGGTAACCCCATTGTTGAAGGCGGTTCAGTAATGACAAGAGTACTGCAATCAATCAAGTCCATATAGCTTGAGGCGTTTATAGTCAGCAAATTTGGAACTTCAAATTGTCGTAGTGATTGCTGTATGTTAAAGTTTCGAGCTTTGGCAAGCTCCCGAATATGCTGTCTGGTGTCCCCTAGCATTCCAATCGGGATATTTTCAGGATGTGCGAAATATCGCAATATCACTGGATCAATCACATCCTTCAAATTTTTCGGTAAATACCTAGATAACTGAATTGTTTTCCAGACATTAAAAGCTCCCTGCAGGCATGATGGTTTTGTTTTAATAATGAACCACACTGGACCATATACTTTTAAAATAAAAGTTATCAAGACAACCAAGTTTTCTGATGGCTCAGCGGTTGAAACGTATAGCCGCAGTATACGATTAGCTGTTCTTAGCCATCGGGAATGCACAATTTTACCAGGGCTTCGTTTTGATAATTCTTCATCTACAGTTCCCTTTGAAATTGCATCACATATTTCAATAATGTATTTTTGATTTGTGCTTAGAACAGTCTT
The DNA here is from genome assembly GCA_018342105.1 of Gonioctena quinquepunctata. NCBI lineage: Eukaryota > Metazoa > Arthropoda > Insecta > Coleoptera > Chrysomelidae > Gonioctena > Gonioctena quinquepunctata. The sequence goes on from JAFIRS010001318.1 coordinate 330,650, forward strand.
AACAGAATCATTCAATGCCGGAACATTTGACTCAAATTTGTTGAAGTTAACTCTAATGAAAAAATAAATAAATACAATAGTAAATAAAATAGAAATGAATTGATTACCATCGAAAGACTCTAACATCCCTTCAATGCCTGTCCAATAGGTCCACAGAAGCCCTTACGCCCAGTTGTGCTGCCGTCAAGGAAATTTGTGAGATGTCCCAAAGGCATCAGCATACAACTGGCAAACAAACCATTGCAACGGTCTCCAATTGTACAATTATTCCCGAATGTTTTCCAACATTGACGTTCGTTCCGTCGCATCCTATTACTTTCAGCTCATCTGTTGTAATATGAGATTCGTCTAAGTACTTCGAACTACATTTCATGATGTTTGGCGAAGTTCCTGATTCAGGACAAATATGAGCCAAGTATACCGACTCTGGCATTCTTATGAGAGAAATGTGCTATTCACGAATTTTTCGCCGATGATTGTTTTCTATCTGTACGTCCATTAAAAAAACAAGCCACGTAATAATGAATTTTGTGTGTTATCTATTATATTTTCACTTTTTTTCTAGCGCGTTTTTTCTATGATACTTTTATTGTCCTCTTCATGTATAATACCAACGTCCTGTAGAACGGCTGAAGCAACTGCAGCCCCAGCTCCATCAGAAATACCATAACGATCAAGTTTTTTTGCTGGCACAGGTAGTTGTAATGAATTGTAGCGGATTTGTGAACTTCCTTGATGTGGCAGTTTAAAACATGGAGATATAGAAAAAACTATTTCACCAAAATGTTTTGTCATTTTTTCTTACATATTTTTTTCATATGCAAATATTTTTGAATTGTGACCTTGAAATTTCGGTGCCCTTGTGGCAGTTGAAACAATGAAAATATGGAATACTTTATTTAACAAAAAATGTCTTAAACACGTTTTGCATTTGCAGAATTTTCCATTTACAACATTCAGAATTTAAAAATTAGCTGTCATTGTGGCAGTTGAAAACATGAAAAAAAAATTGTGAAATGAAAAAAAAATCGTTCCTTGGTTTTGCAACTTTCCATTTTTGAAAAACCGGAATCGGCCCACCCTACTATGTATATGATCGAGATATTTACATGAAATTTCACAAAAACTGTCATTGTTTGGGAATATGTACGAACATTTCAATCACTTTGGGACGATAAAATACGATACAGCAGGACAACCTCCACAGATACATTAAAATAAACTAAATTCGATGAATTTTATGTCTTCTTGTTGCCAACTTTCATGATCATATACATGGACACCAATACTCAAATTATATTTGAGGTTAATAGACGTATTGGAGAATATGTACATTTGGAGTGTTTTCTGGAATATGTTTTTATGCTGTTTGTTGTACGTGTATCATATTCAATGTGTGGTGCCTGTCATGGCATATAGTATTGTAATTTCTTTTCATATTGTAGCCTTGGAGAAGGCGATAATTTTTCGACGAAACGTTGGCATTAGAAGTGTCAACACAGAGTGTTGTGTTTCAATAATTCACCTGCTCATAACAAAACAAAAAATAATAATAGTATATTATGCAACTATCATGTAATGATGGTTATTAATACACGAGCATTAACCGGGATATGCGAGTGTATTAATAACCATTACATGAGAGTTGCATACGCTATTTTTCTTACACCCGACAAATAATGAAGAACTATAAATATTATATTTATATTTGTATTGACACAATAACAGTAATTACTCGTATTTCTATAAAAAATTGTAATTAATGGTATTACCTCGGGTATTACCATGGATATAGGAAAACTATAAACATTCTATTTATATTTATATTGAACATGATAATTGTAATTGATCTGATTTCTTAAAAATATTAAGATTACTTATTGTGCAGTTTGAAAAGTTCATTCCAGGTCCCACTGATCTGGAAGTGGAAGGAATTTTTAAATTTATTTCATTATTGCTAGTCTCAATAGAGTTCAATATTGCATTGGAAATGCTGATTTTATTCTGAACCGAATTTTCAATGTAGCCTTCCGCCACTGAATTGGATTTCCAGCCACCATGACGTTTTAATGCAGTAATATCACCACCGGCATCAACTAATACGGTTGCAGATGTCCTTCGAAAACAATGCCCTGTATATAAATTCGGATCAGGCAGATTTGAATATGTTGCTATTTGCTTCCCCAAGTCACCAAATCTATCAATACCAATGTTTTGAATTGTGCATTTTCCATTAAAATAATTAACCAAAAAAGAAGGGCTTCATATAGTTTTTACTGATTTCGTAGTATTTGCCGGTAATTGTAAATGTTCGTTGTACTTTCGTTTTAGTTTCTACCACATTAACAATTAAGATTCCATTCATATCTTCGACATTTTCACATTTAAGGTCATGTAGTTCATGCCTTCGACATGCTCCCATTATTCCAAAAATCATTGCTACCTAAAACAAATAGATAAATTTAAAAAAATACAAAAATAAGAAATAAAGAAAAGAAAAAGAAAAAAATGAAATGAAAAGCAGGATGACCTAGGCTAGCTTCGAACCGCGTCTCATACTGTAGTCTATAGTTCAAATCTAGCGCATTAGCCCGCTTCGCCAGGAGTTAACTTATCAAGTTTTCTCGACATTAATGAAATATATCATGCATGAGTCGAATGGAAAATGTAATCATGACAAAATATTTAAAAATGCAATGCTAGGTAGATACTTACTTTTATAATGTAACGAACCTAGGCCGGACCTGTCGCCTCACGTGTTGCCATCGACAGCGATGAGATCATCCCCGGAGATATTCGAGAACCATCCAGTGCGCTCTTCCGCGGAAAACAACGGTCAATATTGGAAACAATTGGAACATGCCGTCGCCAACCGTCCGAATTCGAAACATCGAGAATGCTGTATCGGAGATAAATAGGAAAACCTCAAGTGGAGTAGGACAGTCTGAACGAGCCCATACGATCGAGCTATTCAGTAGCGTAGTAATATAAATTAAGTTGTAGATTAAGTGTGAAATAAATTAGTAGAACCAAGTTAAGTTTATTTACGTTACAATTGGTGTCGGAAGTGAGATTTTGAAAATAAACAAGTGATCGTGGAGTGGATAGTCAGAAAAATAAATTGATAGACCTTTTTGTACGCCCAAAATAGACAGTGGCCCGGTTTTCGCGAAGTGGACAATTGTGCGTGGGAATATAAACTGATACACTGTTCGCGTGAAACAGAAAATAGACAGTGGCCCGGTTTTCGCGAAGTGGACAATTGTGCGTGGGAATATAAACTGATACACTCTTCGCGTGAAACAGACAATAGACTGGTGGCCCGTGGAAAAGAATTCGCGAAGTGAATTTTTACAAACTGATAAACTTTTCGTGTAAAACTGACTGATACCTCGTCAAAGACAAAATGTGTTCAAGAAAAGTGCGCCTTGCGGATTTGAAGGTAGCGGAATTGAAACAGGAATTGGAGGAAAGGGAACTGGAAACAACAGGTAAAAAGCAAGTACTCCAGGAAAGACTTGCAGAAGGACTTATACAAGAAGGTGAGGACCCCGAAACATTTTTATTCGAAGTTCCCGGAGGTGATTTAAGTTTGGTAATGAATAAACTCGAAGAAACTACTAATTCCGTGAAAGAAGAACTGCAACAAAGTTCTAGAAATCTGGAAGAGAAGCTTCAAGAAAATTCTAGAATTCTGGAAGAGAAGCTTGAAGAAAATTCTAGAAATCTGGAAGAGAAGCTTCAAGAAAATTCTTTAAATCTGGAAGAGAAGCTTTCTAGAAATCTGGAAGAGAAGCTTCAAGAAAATTCAAGAAGCCTGGAAGAAAACTCTAGAAATCTGGAAGAGAAGCTTCTAGAAAATTCAAGAAGCCTGGAAGAGAAGTTCCTGGAAAACACAGAAGGCCTAAAAAAAGAATTGTGTGGTGTGGCTAATTTTCTAGAAGAAAGAATGGGAACCGTTGAGACAGAGATAGATAAAATTAGGGAGCAAATGAACACGGAGGTAGATAAAATCAAAGATGGGGTCGAGGCAGAAATGGACAAAATGAAGGAAACGATCAGTAAGCTGGAAAAACGAATTAATAGTGCGCCCTCCACAGAGATGGTTAATGAAAATGCAATGCTGGACTTGAGTTTGAACTTGGATAAAGTTCAAGAGGGAATAAAAGATGTCAAGGTCATTTCAGAAATAGGGAAGCTTTCCATGAAGCCGCCTCAGTTCGACGGAAAAACTCCATGGGCAAATTACCGCCGGCAGTTTGAAGCAGCGGCCAAAGCAAACGGATGGAATGCAGGGGAAAGAGCTGTAGCACTGACACTTGCATTACGTGGAGAAGCGACAAATATTCTACAAACTCTCACCGCCCAAGAACAGGAGGACTATGATCAGCTGATTAAACATCTAGAATTACGATATGGCCACGCCCATTTGGAACACGTATACCACTCCCAGCTGAAAAATCGCTGCCAAAAATCGGGCGAATCCTTACAAGAATTCGAAACTGACATTGCACGCTTGGTTCGTCTCGCATATCCAGCCACACCAGAAAATGTAATGGAGCGACTAGCGGTTCAAGCATTCTTGGATGGACTCCGTGACCAGAAACCAGACAAGCGTTGATATTAGCTCGTCAACACATCTCGTAGACCACTGGCACGAGCTTTGGAATTTGAGGCAGCAAAACAATGCTGCAAGAGCCAAAGTAAAGTTCAAACGATTGAGGAAGACTCACAGGAGCCTGCTAACTTGGAAGCTGCCATAAGAAAAGTGATGAAGGAAGTGTTGCCTGAGAAAAGACATATAAGATGCCGGAATTGTCGCAAAATTGGACATGTGCGTAGCAAATGTCCAACATTCATCGACTCCGATGCAGGAAAACTAAGAAAGGTCGATGAGAAGGCAATCGTCGGCATGTGTCCGGCAAGCCCCGGTTAACAACGCATATGTCGCTATGCTTCAACGACAGAACAAGGGTGTCTTCGTAGACGGTCTCATCAATAACGAGCCTTGCACCATGCTGCTAGATACAGGTGCGACTAGGACAATTCTCGGGCTTTCCTTTGCCAGAACACCGGAACGGATTGAACCGACAACTTGGAAGCTACGCACAGCAACAGGGAGCCAGCTACTGTATATGGCGAGCTACCGATTGAAATAATTTTGGGCAACACTAAAGTGAAACATCAGGCACTTGTAGCGGACATCGAAGACGATGCAATCATCGGAATGGACATCATGAATTCCAGAGGGTTTGAATTGATTTCAAAGACGGCGTCCTACGTGTCAACGGAGAAGAGCTGGTACTTCATGGGAGAAGTGAAGAGTTGATCCGTGTGCTGTTGGCTGAAGATGTAAGCGTACCTGAGGGGCTGAAACCATTCTGGAGGCTCGCCTGGACGGGAGTGCGAGCAGTGGGGGCGTGGTGATGTTCGAGCCCAAACTTCATGATGAGAAAATTGGACGATGGATTGCACTAGGGAAGACCTTGTTGCGTGCTGACAAATTTGTGCCGGTAGGGTCATGAATGTCAATTATTTCCCAGTGACCTTGAAGAAAGGAACAATTTTGGGGCACTGCTCGTCAGTTTCATCCGTGATCCGGGGCGTACGAGGTACGATTAGCCAACCCAACAACTTGCCCACAGAACTAGAGAATGTTGCCATCTCTTCCAAAGACATAAAACCAGCTCAACAGCCCAAACTAAGAGATTTAGTCAAAAGTACCAAGACAACTTCGATACCGGACAAGGAAAAAGGGGTCGAACGAACGTGGTCCAGAACAAGATTGATACTCGGGGAGACCGATCGATCCGGCAATCAGCAAGAAGACTTCCTCTTGCCAAGAAGGCGAAGGCTGACAAAATAGTCAGCGATATGGGAAAAGAAGGAGTTATCGAACCGTCTGACAGTCCCTGGTCCTCCAGTCGTACTGGTGAAGAAAAAGGATGGATCGACACGCTTTTGTGTAGACTATCGCCAACTTAATAATGTCACGAAGAAGGACAGTTACCCTCTCCGAGAATAGATGACACCCTAGACACGTTGGCTGGTTCCACGATTTTCTCGACCCTTGATCTGAAGAGTGGATACTGGCAAGTAGAACTCGCTCAGGAAGATCGAGAAAAGACTGCTTTTACCATCGGCTCAGGATTGTGGCAGTTCACCGTTATGCCATTCGGGCTCTGTAATGCTCCCGCCACATTCGAAAGATTGATGGAAACAGTACTGAAGGGACTCTCATGGAACACGTGTCTAGTGTATCTCGACGACATAATTGTGGTCGGCAGATCGTTCGAGGACCACGTGAAAACTTGGAGGAAGTATTCCTGCGATTGAGGAACTCCGGATTGAAGCTGAGCCCTAAGAAATGCCACCTGTTCCAAAAAAGTACGATACCTTGGCCACGTTGTCTCTGGGAAGGAGTAGCAGTGGATGACCAGAAGATCAAAGATGTTAAGGATTGGCCAATCCCAAAAGACATTCACCAACTTCGAAGTTTCCTTGGTTTGTGCACATACTATCGCCGATAGGTGCTGGGGTTTGCAAACATCGCTAAACCACGGACCAGGCTCACGGAAGGTCAAACAAAGTTCCAGTGGACCGAAGAATGCCAAGACTCGTTCAGGAAGCTGAAGGAGCTTTGATTAACGCACCTGTTCTGAGCTATCCCTTACCCAACGGAAGTTCATTTTGGATACGGACGCCAGCAACGTGGGACTTGGAGCTGTCCTATCTCAGATCCAGGAGGGCAGGAGAAGGTCATTGGTTATTTCAGCAAGACGCTCAGCAAACCAGAGCGCAATTACTGTGTCACCAGGCGAGAGCTGTTAGCTGTTGTAAAGGAGTGGAGCACTTCTACAAGTACGTGTATGGAAGAAGATTCCTGTTGAGAACTGACCATGCAGCTCTCAAATGGCTCTTACAGTTCAAAAATCCTGAGGGTCAAGTAGCACGTTGGATCGAGAGACTCCAGAATTCGATTTCGAGATCGAACATCGAGCCGGAACTAGCCATAAGAATGCAGATGCCTTGTCGCGAAGACCATGTCCAGATGATTGCTCACATTGCCGACGAGCAGAAGAGAAAGAAGCAACACTTTGTAGAACCGCGGCAATGGATGACAACTGGAATGACAGCAAGATCAGAAAGACCAAGAGAGAGACCCCGACCTTGGCTTAGTCGTCAGCTGGAAGAAGGGCAATCGAAGACCATCATGGCAGGAAGTCGCAGGTTACTCGCCGGCTGTTAAGTCCTATTGGGCACAATGGAACTCTCTTATTCTGGACAATGGGATCCTGAAACGTGTTTGGAGGCCGATATTGGTGGGAAGACAGGCGCCAAATAATTGTTCCCAGGAACAGAAAGAGGAAGTGCTGCGGGAAATCCATGATGGAGTCGCCGGAGGACATCTGGGAGTGACGAAGACCCTGCAGAAAGTGAGGCAACGGTTTTACTGGGCCAATTGTCAAGCTGACGTCAGGACTGGTGCAGGAAGTGCGCTGTATGCGCTGCTAGCAATGGACCTCGAATACGCCCCAAGGCCCCGATGCGTCAGTACAACGTAGGCAGCCCGTTCGAGAGAATCGCCATTGACATCGCCGGCCCGTTTCCCGTATCCGACCACGGGAATAAATACATCCTTGTGGCAATGGACTACTTCAGTAAGTGGGCGGAAGCCTATGCCCTGCCAACCAGGAAGCCATCACCGTCGCCGACGTCTTGGTGAAAGAATGGATATGTCGATTCGGTATTCCAATGGAGCTGCACTCGGATCAAGGCAGAAATTTCGAATCAACCTTTTCCAAGAAATATGTCTACTGCTGAACATCCGCAAGACAAGAACCACGGCCCTACATCCGCAGTCCGATGGAATGGTGGAACGGATGAACAGGACGATCAACCGCCACTTGTCCAAGGTTGTCTCTGACCATCAAAGAGACTGGGACCAGTATCTTCATTTGTTCCTGATGGCCTATCGATCCGCAGTACACGAGTCAACCGGTCAAACTCCTGCTAGTATTATAATGGGCCGAGAACTGCGACTGCCTTGGACAAGACACTGCGGGAGAGGACTACGTCAGCAAACTTCGGCAGAAAATGGACGACATCCACGAACGAGTCCGGTTGAACATCAGAGTGCCAGCGATAAAATGAAGAAGACCTATGACATCAAGGCCGACGCTGGAGGATTTAAGGTTGATGACCTGGTTTGGCTGTACAACCCCAAACGTCGTCGTGGACTATCACCAAAGTTGCGGAACTCGTGGGAAGGCCCGTATAAAATTGTGAAAAGGATAAACGACCTTGTGTACCGAATCCATAAGCCACCCGAGGGAAACCAAGGGTCGTCCATTTCAACAGGTTGGCCCCATACGCTGGAAACCATGACCAAGTTCGCACCCTCAAGCCACCGGAGGATGATATGACGTTCGAAGTTTATGTCCTTGTATTCAAACGGGCAGAAAGTTCTACATGGGGTTACTAGAGAGGAGTCACGAGACCTTTCGAGGTGCCTGCTGACTACGCACTAGCGCACTGTGTGGCAGAAGATCTTCAAATGTCCAGGGGCATCGCCGTAGTGTTCTCCAAGAAATTTGGTCAACTCCAAAACACTGCGGAGCAGAATCCAGAAGTTGGTGGGTGCTACAGTTGAAGAAAGGCCAGAGAAACATCTACTACCTAGTTACCAAGAGGCATTCCCAAGATAAACCGTCCTATGAAGATGTCTGGAAGAGTCTCACCAAACTAAGAGATACTATGGTGGACCAGAATCTGGTGGATCTAGCAATTCCAAAATTGTCCTGTGGTATTGATGGGTTGGACTGGAGAGTCATAAGAAGTATGCTGGAGGCGATATTCAGATCAGCGGCGTCAAGATTTTGGTTTGCTGTAACCCTCTTCCACGACCGATCATGAAGACCGTGGAGTGTTACTTCCATCGAACTTCACGGTGCAGATATGGGGAGTCATGCAGATATCGTCACACTCCAAGGATGAAATTTCGGGACGAAATGTCTTTAAGAAGGGGGCAATGTAACGAACCTAGGCCGGACCTGTCGCCTCACGTGTTGCCATCGACAGCGATGAGATCATCCCCGGAGATATTCGAGAACCATCCAGTGCGCTCTTCCGCGGAAAACAACGGTCAATATTGGAAACAATTGGAACATACCAGCAAAACCTCAAGTGGAGTAGGACAGTCTGAACGAGCCCCCGTCCGAATTCGAAACATCGAGAATGCTGTATCGGAGATAAATAGGAAAACCTCAAGTGGAGTAGGACAGTCTGAACGAGCCCATACGATCGAGCTATTCAGTAGCGTAGTAATATAAATTAAGTTGTAGATTAAGTGTGAAATAAATTAGTAGAACCAAGTTAAGTTTATTTACGTTACAATAAATAAGAACTATGCTACTATGCTACGTCGATAAACGTTTTTATTTGTTCAGGTGAAAATATTTTTGTTTTTTTTTCCAACATATCCTTCGGACTTTCGCTTTAATAAAGCTTGTAGCTTCTTATATTTAGAAATGTCTATATTATGGTTGATATTTACCAACGAATGTCGAAATATTATTTGTATTTCTCCAGTCCATGAACCGTTGATATGGTTGGTTGGTTGAAAGCTGACGAGCCAGAGACAGGGTTGGCACTTAGCCTCCCTTGACACTGCGACCAGCTGGGGTCTATTGTATCACTCTGTCGTCAGTGGTTCCTCATTCAAACAGGTTTGTGCCTTTAATTAGGTTAAGAAGCCTGTTGATAAGGTTCTTCGGATTCATGCCTGTTTCCGGGCTGATCTCTCCGAAGGTTCTGTGTCGCTTACTACTTAGGGCGTCACAGTCGAAGATAATATGAGAGGCTGTTTCCTCCTCTTCATCACATAGCCTACACTCCACGGTTTCCCTGCGTACTCCCATGGTGTTTAGGTGTTTTCTTAGGCCGCAGTGTCCAGTCAACAGAACTATTATTATACGGGCCTTCGTTCTGTTCAGGTTCAGAAGGTCAGCCGTCAGGGTCCGGTTTGGATGCCCTACCATGACTTTGCTGTGTATTTGCCCGACATCTCTCGTCGTCGATCAGGGTCCTGCATCGGTTTTTGCTAATTCCATGTGCAGGTTCTGGCCTTGTGAATAGCGTTTCAGATGCTTGTCTAGCTAGCTGGTCCGCTTTGACGTTGCCTTCAATGCCTCTATGACCTGGCACCCACATCAAGGTAACCTTGTTGTGTTTTGCCAGCTCGATGAGGTTCTGGAGGCAGTCCCAGACCAGTTTGGACTTTATCTGAATAGAGTTGAGTGCTTTGATAGCACTTTGACAGTCATATAGAATGTAGATGTGTTTTTCCTATAACCACTTTCTAGATTCTTCTGAATGCATACCATGATAGCATGTGTTTCAGCTTGGAATATCGTGGAGCATTTGCCAAGTGGTATTATGTAATCCCTTCTTGGCCTCACCCCATGTATTCCTGCTCCCGTTCCTTCAACTGTCTTTGAACCGTCTGTATACCAGACTATGTCCGCAGTTGATTGTGATTCTATACTCGGGGCACATCCAGATCCATCAATTCGTGTTTCTAATGATTTTTCGAATGAGTTTAGGGGTTGCATGTAGTCTGGAATCATTTTGAGTTCTTCGATGTTGATTACATGAGTGTTCTAGTATGTCCAGTTGTTCGGATTCTCAGTTTTTTGTTTGTTTCAGTCTGTATGCACTCATCCTGGCTTCTCCAATGACATGTAAGTCAAGGGGTTCGAGGTTTAGGATGATTTCCATTGCAGCTGTTGGAGTGCTATTCATTGCACCCGTGATACAGAGACAGGCAAGCCTCTGGATTTTCCCAAGGTTGGTTTTTGCCTGTCTTTGATTTGTTTTTCGCCACCATAAGAGTGAGCCATAAGTTATTCTTGGTCTTATTACCGCTGTGTAAAGCCAATGCATGGCTTTCGGTTTAAGCCCCCAGGTTTTTCCAAAAGCTCTCCTGCACATCATGAAGGTTATCTTGCTTTTATTGGTTACATGTTGAAGATGCGGGTTCCAGGTTAGTTTCTTGTCAAGAATCGGCCCTAGATATTTCACCTGCTCTACTACTTGTAATGTTTCTCCGAATAGTCTGGGAGGTATGAGACCGTTGATATAGGTTTTCGTACACTTTCTTAGATTTTTGGGGTAAAATATTTTGTACTGCATTTTCTACTTTCTATGATATGTGTGGAGAAGTCGATGGTAATTCTTCTTTATCGCTGATATCAGACATTTTGATAATATAATTATCGAAGTTTAGCTATATTCTACGAAAATGTAATACCTACTGATTTTGACAAATAAAACAATTAGATAGGAATCTAGGACAAACTTCAAATGCACAGCATGCTTGATTGAAAAATTATGGGTTTCTATTGATTAAAAATCTGTATCGTTATGAAAAATCTGTATCATAATGGATCTCATGATGAAACGGATAATGGGCGAATAAGTGTATTATTATAGTACAGGCGTAAAAAAAATGGATATAATATAGAATCTAATTTAATCCACAGGTATCGGGAGAACGTGAGGGCAAGATCCAAGGTAATGCATGACAGACCGATGAAACCACTGGACAGCGCTGTGTATTGGGTGGAGTATGTGATAAGGCATAAAGGAGCTGAACATTTGAGAGTGGGCTATAGGCACTTAACTTGGTACCAGTTTTACCTCTTGGATGTATTTGCCGTTGTTTTAGGAGTTATTTTTTTGTCCTTGATGGTTTTCAAGAAGATTTTGTCCGTGTGCAGAAGAAAATCGAGAATATCAAAACAGAAGGAGAGTTAGAAAAAATATTTGCAGTTTGTTCGAAAGTAGATTGGAGAACTTTGGTCCGGAAGGAATATCAATAAATGATGTATAGACTGTTTTCGTTTTTGTTTTTCAATTTCAACAAGCCAGAATATATCTCACCATGGAAATTGATTACTCACCTGGTTCTAGTAGTTCCAGAGGTGACAACTAGGGTGCCTCTCTCAGATATATTAAATTATAGTTTGAAAAAACTAAAAAACACGATTTTGCAGCGATATGAATAAAGTCATTGACCAAATAATTTACTCGTAAAAAGAAGCGTGGGATGCTTGATATGAGTTGTCTAACATTTTTTATTGGTATAGTCATTATGAAAACGAAGTCACTTTTAACTTTTTAGTCCATATTCTTCCAACTATGGGAGAAAACTCATTTATTAATTCATCCACATGAAAAGTTTTACTTACTTTTGGTGAAAGAACTAAGACCGTACCAGTGAATTCACCAAATGTTCCAATTGTAAATTAGCCATTTCTAACAGTGAATTCACCAAATCTTGTGATTTTTTTCTGAGAATACCAGAACAATGCTATAAAATTATTGTATTGTCATCAGTTCTCAATACGTGTACACAATTTCAAATACATCTGGAAGTGGGTGAAAATTAATTTCAAAGATTCATACTCACATACATACATACTTAGTTAAATACTTACATACATACATACATCTCTATCCCTCATAAAATCATATTTGTCGAATAGATATCAAGCAGTCAGTAGCAATCAATGCATTTCGAATTTTCAACTTGTTGAACATGGTGTTCCCAAAGGATCAGTATTGGGACCACTTCTGTTCTTAATTTACGTGAATGACATCAGTAACTTCATGCATCCATATAAATCTGTTTTGTTTGCCGATGACACTACATTTATTCACTCTGACAAAAATGCGATTGAACTATCTAGAATATCAAATGAAGTCGATGAGAAGGCAGAAAGTTGGTTCGTGACAAATCGACTCAAATTAAATACAGATAAAACGCAACAGTTACAGTTTTCAACAAGCTCTGCCGCTACATCAAGTGCAGACAGCGTTAAATTACTTGGGATTGTTGTCGATAGTACTCTCACTTGGACCTGTCATATTAACCAATTGAGCAAAAAACTACCAAGAACACTTTTTTTATTGCGTCAGTTGAAAAATGTAACTAGTTTCTATACATTGAAAATAACATAATTCTCCCTCTTCCATTTTTACATTAGCTATGGTGTTATACTCTGGGGCAACTCAACTGGGGCTTTGAAAATGTTTAAATTGCAGAAAAAAGCTATCAGAATAATAACAAATTCTGGTTATAGAGGTCATTGTCAACCTCTGTTTTTGAAATTGAGAATAATGCCGTTACCCACATTATTTTTGTACAACGTTCTCATAGAAATTCATAAACAATCAACTTCATTAATTAGGCAATCAGACCTTCATGACTATGATACCAGACATTGCAACAAAATTCGAACAAACCGCTATCGTTTGAGTAAATCACAAAAGAATACTCTGGATTTCAACCTCTACAACTATCTTCCCGATAATTTTAAAATTCTTAGTATGTCCAAATTCAAAAAACCAATAAAAAATTATCTTTTGAGTTTTTGCTTCTATTCTGTCAAAAAATACGTGAATCATTTTGAATGTTTATAATGTCATCTTTGTTTTTATATTTTTGTATTTGTGTTTCTTGTTTATTTTTATACTATTTCAATTATTAATCTGATCATTTTATACTATTTTAATTGTTTAATCTGATCATTACTTATGCTATTTTTTGACTTGCTACAAACATTTTATTATGTAACGTGGTGAAATAAACTATCTAAACTCTAAACTATCATATAAGTGAAGCAAATAAAGCGTGTGTAAAAAAGCCGACATCTTGGAGACAGTTCACATTATTGAAAAAAATAACGTTATCATTTTGATGAATAAGTATACAGGATTTATCAACGATGCATGGGTGGACGATAGCTGCTATTTGAGATAGATAAAAATATCTCAAACAAAAATTATAGAGAACAATGGAGGCTATGTTCCAAAAATAACTACCAACATGCAGTAAAATATAATTTTTTATTCTTACCAGTAGCATTCGTGCGGGATTTGCACTGAATCATTTAAGAGAGAAAAGGTATACGCCACTGCTTTTTCTTGAACCCCTGTAGGTGTTATTGTTTTGTTTTTTATTGGTCCCAGGGTGAGTTATTTCAATTTTTGATTATTAATTCATTATTCCAGTTTCTTGGATAAAATTAATATGAAACAGGGAGCTCATACTGCGAAATACATAAATGGGTCGTCGAGGTAAAAAAAATTAATTTCTGCCGAGCAGACGAGCTCATCCATTTCGGAAGTTATTGCCATTTACAGATATGTAACATTGTAACTGTTATTCAGTCTGGAAATGTTAAACAGAGCCTCATTGATTCAACACAGCCGAACAAACTGTCGAATTGGTAATATACACGGGACGCGGAGAAAAGCCGCTGCAACGAGAAATTGGACTTTGAACCATAATTTCGGCACGAATGAAATTGAGTAGCCAATCAGACTACGACTTGGCGCTTCGCTTCTTTTTAGAATGGAAAAAGATCAACAGGTCTTGGAGGAGTCTTTTCGCGAACCTCGAAAGGGATCGGTATGAGTCCACCGAGATCGGCCCGAGTTTTTGGTTTTACCAGAAACTATATCGAAGAAAATCGCGCTTCGATAAATAATGGTTCCACGGCAGGAACTATCGCGGGTAGATATCGGAAACTTTTAATCGTCAGTTCAGAAGACGAGTGTGTTCAAATCAGAAATCTGATTCGAGTGTCCACAGACGGCTGCGGGGGAAAAAGGAATTATATTCGACTGGAAGAAACATGGGAACTACAAGGGTAAGTCGCTGGCTTGAGTAGAAAATCTAACTTGATGCATAGCTTTTAACTATTGATTCACGGGGTGAACCTCATGAAAAATTAATACCAGATCAGGGGTATACATAACAGAGCATATTGGGAGTTCATCTTTCAAATTTGAGACTAACCGAAGACGATCACAATTTTTTGGTAATTTGGGAAAAACGTTAGTCAGTTACGCGGGTAACAATAAACTATGAGAGCCACGGGAAGAAATTGGTTCTATATTTTGATAATAGGAAATCACTATATATATATATATATATAAATATATATATATATATATATATATTTATATATATATATATATATTTATATATATTTATATATATATATATATATATATATATATATATATATATATATATATATATAATAATACGTAATATTTTCAAACTATTTTTTGTTCTTTTATTCTCAAAAGGAGATTGATTTTTTTTAGTTTACATTTTATATTATGATTGACCATTTTTTTTATTCGACAAGCGTCGAGCTGTACTATAGTTTTTACCTTTTTTCGTAATTAGATATATTGAAGTTAATTTGTGTGTATTATTTTCTCAACCCAAGTTGAGTGAAGGAAAATTGAATTCAATTGAGAGGCAAAAGTCAACTATTAAGTTATATTATCACTTGAATAGAAGTCCCTTGAGACAAAAGACAAAAAGTACTAATTTTTATATAAAGAAGTCATTCAAAAGCAAGACCTTCGCATACTAAGCCGATGGCATGAATCCAAGTCCACCGGACTAGTGGTAAACCAAAATATCAGTGCCTTACATTATAGTAAAGAAACACTCTATCAAAATTGGTGTTGTGTGTAGAAAAATCAATTTTTCTGCATACTCCCTGGTGACAACAGCTTCCCTTATAATATGTAAATATTATATGTAGACACATTTTTGGACAAAGAGAGTGTGACTATTCTTTACACGAGGAGTTGAGATGATACAAGTAAGTATGGGAAACCATTATGTTATCAAATCGGGCGCACGAATTTATTTAAAGTTCGTCCATTCTTTCGATATATTCTTCGGTAGGAAAAATATTGAGAGTTATTGGCAGAATAGTTTTTCTTTAAAATTTAGCTTTTATCTGAAAAAATTAAAATAAAGACAAGTCAATAGTTGATTGGCATGTTCTACAGAAGTAAAAAAAAATTGAAATTTCCATGCCTTTCTGAGCAAATCTGTTTTTTTTTCGTTTGACATGCGGTTTTCGAATAAAAAGATTAAATGTATTCATTTGTATCTCGCTAGTTCACTTACGAGAAAAAAACAATTTATGTAACTTCAAACAAAAATGTATTTAATAGAATAATTTTTGAACGGTAAAATTATAAAATTGGAGTAATCCAAATACATTTTGGAATTCTAACACAAAATTACCCTGAACGCACAAAGAAATAAATTGAATCAGATTTTCTAAATGTGAACCTCCTGCAAATATGCATGTCTCTTTTCTTTTCCTCGTGGACTCACGTACTCTTTGGAAAATGCAAATCTAGTCTCTTGTTTTTTTTTTCCGTTTTACACACGGTTTTTGCATGAAAAAATAAAATTCATCCATTTGCATAATGTCATGAAATTGGGTATTAGCAAGGATTTAAAACATATCTAGTAGGTAAGAAGCAGATTTGGTTTTGTAAACTTAAACAGTTTTGACAGTTGTCTACCTAGACTAGTTGTCACGTATTCAAGTCATCAAAATCAACAATAACAAAAAAAACATGGTCCATTTTACGAATTCTGAGTTTGCAGATATGCATTACATGTATGGGCTGGCTGATGGTAACGCAATGGAAGCCAGGCGGTTGTATGAATACCGCTTTCTAAAGAAAAATATTCCGGATGCACGAACATTTTCAAACATCCATAGAAGGTTGTGCGAAAAGGGAAGTTTTGAAACCGACAATCATCTAGACGGAGTACAACGTACTGAAAGAACACCAGAAATTGAGGTAGTGTTTTTGAATTCAATTGACGAAGATCCCGGATTAAGTACACGAAAAATTGGGAACAATTTGAATATCTCACATATTCATGTTTGGGAAATTCTCCATGACTTTTTATTATATCCCTACCATATCTTACCAACGGGTTCGGGCGCTACTCCCTCGCAACTTTTCATTACGGATCAACTTTTGCCAATGGTTTCTTCAAAAAGTGTATGAAAATCCATCATTTCGTACTGAAATTCAATTCACCGATGAAGCCAATTTTTACAGAAACGCCCTCCGAAACTTCCACCATAATCATTTTTGGGCTAAAGAAAACCCAAATGCAATCAAGAAATCCCGTCACTAGGAGCAGTTTTCTGTTAACGTGAGGGCTGGAATTATTTAATTGGACCCTATTTTTTTTCATGTTAGGTCGAATGGGCATAATTGCCGGCAGTTTCTCCAAGGCGAATTGCGAGCTTTGATGGGAGATGTTCTCATTTTAGTGAGAAATCGACTGTGGTTACAATTACAATAATCGCTGGATAAGTTGCGGAGAACCACAGGAATGGTCACGTTAGTCCCTGGACCTCAATAGTTTAGATAATTTCCTGTAGGGTCATCTTAAAACATCGGTT
The DNA here is from genome assembly GCA_018342105.1 of Gonioctena quinquepunctata. Lineage (NCBI taxonomy): Eukaryota > Metazoa > Arthropoda > Insecta > Coleoptera > Chrysomelidae > Gonioctena > Gonioctena quinquepunctata. The sequence goes on from JAFIRS010001318.1 coordinate 347,965, forward strand.
GACAGCACACCAATTCATAATGAAGAGCAGTTGAGAAATCGCATCATAGTTTCTTGCGAAACTATTAGAAACAGTTCCGGAATTTTCCAAAGAGTACGTGAGTCCATGAGAAAAAGAGCAGAGGCATGCATATTTGCAGGAGATTCACATTTTGAACATCTGATTCAATTTATTTCTCTGTACGTTTGTGTTAACATTCCAAAATGTATTTAGATTACTTTAATTTTATAATTTTACCGTTTAGATTACTTTAATTTTATAATTTCACTGTTTACAAATTATTCTCTTGAATACATTTTTGTTCGAAGTTACCTAGATTGTTTTTTCTCGTAAGTGGTCTAGCGAGATGCAAATGAAGGAATTTAATTTTTTTATGCCAAAACCGTAAGTCAAACGAAAATAAATTATCAGAACACCAGATTTGCTCAGAAAGGAATAAGGATTTCAAAAATAATTTTTACTTTACAGTTATAGCATTATCCATATCTTATTGTATTTTAATCCGTATGTTATTGTATTAGTATTATTATTAGAATTTTTATTACTGTGAATTTGATTACTACGATTTATACGTTATTCAGCGCTTTTTGGCATCTTTATCACTATAGTATTATTAGGATTGTATTATTATCATTATAGTTTTCTATATCCTATCACTTTATTATACTTTGTCAATTTTAACATATAAATTAATCATATATTTCAAATACAAGCTAAATGCAAAATAACCCTAGCCATCCACGCGCAGGTTAGCCTTTGTGGATCATCTTCGTGTTATTTACTTTATAATATCCAACCAATATTACTGATAGAAAAATCGAAGTGCAGTCTTCTTCACAACAAAAGTTCAATATAAATTGAACCAGAAAATGGTAGATCACAGGGGAAATACAACTACTTTCCTGGCAAATACCACGCAGAACGTTGAATGATATTCACCTGAAAATCCATGCATACCTCCATATAAATGTACATTGAATGCAAATGTTTCTTTCTGATAAGCTCGATTATGTTTAATTTATGTCGTGTTCGCCTAACAAACCGCATACCGGTTTCAGGCTTTTTGGCCCTCATCAGTACGGAGTAGTCACCAGCTAGAGGTCCGAAGAGCTCTGACCGAAGCGAGACACAACATAAACAGAACCATCATCGAGTCTATAACACCTATAGGTACGCCGGAAAAGAAAACTTTTGACTGGCGGTACCCTGTGATCTACCATTTTCTGGTTCAATTTATATTGAACTTTTGTTGTGAAGAAGACTGCACTTCGATTTTACTATTTTTATTCCACTTCACATGGCGTTTATCTTCCAATATTACTGATATTTATAAAATCGAATGGTAAATAAATATTTTTATTATTATTAAGAAAAAGAAGTAGCCGTATCACTTTTCACTTCAAATTCAGTGCAAATGGCTGACGAACGCCACCGGCAAGAATTAAAAATTATGTTGTATACAGCAGAAAATGCCTTTTGATGCATGGAAGCTGCATACTACGTTCCACAAAAATATCTAAGGTCATCCAAAGTTATCATAAAAAAAATCTTAAGATTTTAGCACCTGTAGTTCAAAAGCTAAGACCTTTAGGACATGTGTTCATATAAAGTTTTTTTCTCAAAATGGACCCAAGAATAAACTCTTGAAAAATTAGCATGGAATTAAAAAACTTCCTGCATTTTCACTCGATCGAATGTGTTTGGAAGATAGTTTCTCAAAGAAGTTGAATAGGTTTATACCAGGTGGGATTTATGTCACAAAATGGGTTCATTTAACACCACATATCTCAAAATCAATGATTTGTAACAATACATTTTTTTCCACCAAATATCCTTGAAAATGGTGTATTTTCATTTCCTATCATCAAAACTGGGGATCACTTTTTTCTCAGTTTTTTCGAATACACCCTGTGGATGAGGCCATACCAGAATAGTCCACACTATGAGCTTGCAGAAAATGTATGGTTTGCCTACTTGATTTCCATCAGAAATGTATGTGAGGAAAGTACGAAAAAATCATAACAGCAATAACGAGTTTTCAATCCAATGCTCGACAAAAAAAGTGACAAAATGAACTCAAACAATTTGAAAAAGCGTAAATTCACAGGAGATGTTCAAACAAACATTTTCAGCTATGCAGAAATCAAGTCGATCTACAATTGCTCTTCGAATTTCAATCAAAATTGATCTGCTAATAGAGCGAGAAACTTATCTGATTGTATTTTTCTAGTGTCGTTGGTTTCTCGCGGTAGACCTCTCCTTCAACATATCCCCAGAGATAGAAATATAGGTTTGTGAAGAGTGATACCTTGCTGCCCCTCCAGAAGTGTATCTTCGCAATGTCCCTTGTACTCACATGAAGATTCTCAACAGTACAAAGTTATGCCTGGTAATGGGCCAAAATTCAGAGGGTGGACGATCAATATCCTCCACTTTGCTACCCTTAGGAAGAGCCTTTTTTTGCTAATCCCAACCGGACCAATTTCAAGGTAAATCCTATTTAATGAAGAAATTATATAATTTGAAGAAGTATTCAAAACGCCGCTATGCATCTCGCTGCCATCATTTTACGCTTTATCTAATTCAATTGCTAGTTTGTTTGGCGCCGACTCGAAATTGGTTACTCACATTAGTTTAGGAGCTCAATTATCATTAAGACCAAGAAATTTTATTTTATTTTTTGCTTTTCAGTTGATTTTTTCGTCGGTTTGATTTTTTGCAAAAAAATTTTTATTTTCCATATTTTGTGGCTGAAATCTGCTAATTCCTACCTACTCAATTTTTTATTACTTCCAAATTACTTACTTACCTAGTTTACTTCAACTATTAACTCTTGAATAATATGATTATCTACTTTAACTATTTAATGTTATATAACATAAATTATTTCTGTATGTTCTGGTTAGTTGATTCCATCACTTTGTATATAATTCCAGCCTTTCATTGAATGTTATTATTGTGACGGATGTAGGAGGATCTGTCAATGTCAACTACATATGTGTGCCAATGTTCACAAGTGGAAAATCAATCATCCCCTATTTGGCTACCCATAGGGGAGGATTATTCCATTCAAAATTAGAATATGATCAACTTTGAGGTATACCCTATCTAATAAAGGAAGAATTATCCAAATCGGAAAACCCACTACAAAGTTATGCCTGATAGAATCGGTTAACGGACCAAAATTCAAAGGGTGAACGATCAATATCCTCCATTTTGCTACCTTTAGGGATGGTTTTTTCTGTTCAATTCCAAATGGGGCCAACTTTGAAGTACACTTTATCCAATGAATAAAGAATCATCGGAATCGGACTCTTCTGTGAAAAGTTATGCGTCGAATAGAGAACCTCCTCCTTTTTGGTTTCGTCGGTTAAAAAAGGCCTCGATACACTGATTCAAATATGTTTCCAATTGAATCAAAGGAACTGAGTGGGGCCTACAGTTCACAGAACTGATATGTGTTCTTTTCTTTCTCTTTTTAGGTTCTTCCACCACTCGTCTTGATCTTGTAAACATCATGAGGAGAAGGATTTTGAATCTAGTTCTGAAAGATCAAAGGGACTCAAAACTCAAGTATTGCGAGAGTCTTCTGTACTGAGCTTTGCCGCTCGAATGAATTTAAGATCTGAAGGTAGATCTGAAGCTTCTCAAGTGATAAAAAAAGAGATCACAATAACTACCCCAACAAGAGCAACCATACCAAAAGTCAATGAGTTCCAAGTCTGAATGTGCTATGTCAAAAGAAAATGCTCTTGTCGTATTAATTTGGAAAATTGTCGTGGTACCAATATGGATAGATTCCCGTCGTACAACGTAGTACAAGGTGCAAAAAATGTCACCCTGAAAATTTCCAAGCGTCAGAAACATCAGTAGAGTATCATTATAGGATCTACTGAACCATACGAGCAAATTGTGGCTACTCATGTTGCAGACTCAGAGTTGGAACAACTTGGTTTGTTCACAAAATTGGGTTTTGATGGTTCATCAGGACATAGTTCCTACAAGCAGCCTTCCATGGTACTGAAGCCAGCAATTCTGCTGTATTCAATATATGTATGATTCCAGTCCGGTTGGCATGTAAAAGAAAGTTGATATGACAAAATCCAAGTCCTGCTGCGACTGTATACTGTCGACCGATGAGAATGGATTTTATTAAAGAATCCACACAACTTTCAGTTGCAGAGAAAAATGGAGTACACAGAACGAAAAAGGTACGTTATATTAATGAAAAAGTACATCAAATCAGTGAACGTCAACATTAAGTTGGGGCCCATGACGGATGTAATTAATACAATGAACGGTCGTACGTAAATTTTCTTGTTGATTAGGTTATGACTGCTATACGTTGAATCAATGAATAATGATCATGGATCTATGTTTGCCGGTTATTAATATTATGAATGGATTTACATTAGTTCATGGTTGGTGTACGTTGAATCAATAAACAGTGAGCATGGATCTATGATCACCGGTTATTAATATAATGAACGGTAAACATTAGTTTACGATTGATGTACATTAAAACAATTAACAGTTAGCATGAATATGTGAGTGCCAGTTATCAATATTACGAACGACAGACTTAGTTTATGACAGCTGTACATTAAATTAATAACCAGTAAGCATGGATCTATGGTCGGCGATGATTGATATTGCGAACGATAGACATTAGTTAATGATTGTCTACGTTGAATCAATGAAAAATGAGCATGAATCTATGTTCGCCAGTTATCGATGTTACGAACAAAATTTATTGGTATTCAGCAGTAATAGTCTTCGTCAAAGATAATGTTATTTAGCAGTGGTACAATCCCTGTCAGAAATAATGTAATAATTTTTTACGAGTAGAATAATCAATTTTTCTATTAAAAAAACCCATCATCGACTCAAAATTATCTGGTTCATCCACTGATTTGATGTGCCCCTCTGAATAATTATTCATACATTTACAGGGCAGTCGCAAAAAACTGGACAATATTTTAAATACAAATATTTACTCACCATAAACATTTTCTGTAAAAATGTATGGATATTGCCCTTTCCATTCCAAATAATACTAAAGCAGGTACCTCTCAATTATTTTTAAAATAGATTATTTTGTCATTTCAAAATCAATAGAGGTATAGACAAAAATGCAACAGTTGAAGTTGACCACTTCTGTAATAAAGTGGGAGCAACTTGTTCTTTTACTGACAAAGAAAGGATCACATTATTTTGTGGAAGGTTGAAAACCCAGGGAAAAATAGCGAACAATCTCAAAAGGGGTTTTTTGAAAATAAAGACGTGCTCATTGCGTAATTTGGTTTTATTTCAAAAAAGATTCACAGATTATATGAACCTTGGGGCTCTCAAGGGGGACCTTATCTTCATAAAAGCCTTTTTCTAGGAAGTTCCAGAACATTTTGCTTTCCTGTGGAAAGTCATTAAATAAATAAATGATTCCAAAACATGTATCGACAGCCTTGATGATATGAAAAAATTTATAGAGAATATTGTCAAAGTAGACACATATGCTTGAAATATCGGAGATTTCATCACCAAGGCATAATATGAAGGGCTGAATTACCGTTTTTTTTGCTTTCGAATTTATTATGTGCTCTTCAACTTGCTGGGTTTTAGCACAGAATGAAAATGATTTCTGTGAATCTTTGATTGTATACTTTGTGTGCCAGTAATATTTTTTGAGCGAAACTTGGTCGATGGCACAAAATATCCATGGATAGCCCATAAAACTGACGCGTATTTCCCATCTTAAAAATAAGTAATTATAAAAGATATAAGTAGGTACCTTAACATATAACCGAAAAATTAATGATGAAAAATCAATTAAGGCCTAAGCAATTAATTTATTTATCAATTTTTGGTTCTCAGATTTAAGCTTTAAAAACTTACTCTCATCACAATTATCTTTCACAGATTTTTCCAACAGGGCTTTTGCAGCTCTATCCTTAATGTGCCCGACTTTCTGCAGGAATGCCACTATGTTGGCAAAACTTTTCTCCCAATTATTCAAAAGTAACTCCCCATTCCCAAAAGCAATCTCGTAATCTATATCAACCTGAAAAAATTTCAATAAATTAAGTAACAAACAGATCCGAATACCATGAGTGAAGTTTTCCTCATCGTAAGAATTGTAAAAAGAAGTATCGCAAAATTACAGGACTTGAAGACTCACCTTTCTTGAGTTGTGTATTCCTTTAATCTGGCACAATTTCACAACGCCACAGAAACGCGATCCACCCCTTTCAACTTTTCAACGACGACTGAACAAATAAAACCTGAGTTATCGGCAAATGAAGAATTGGCGTCAAAATTAAGTGCGCCTTTTCGTTATTAATGTTTGGGGTGATTGTTGTAAGGCAGCATTAATTTGGCGCGTATTCTAGAAGATAATGTTTGGTTTCGTAAAATCAACGTTTAGTGTTCATTGAATCAATGAAGACCTTTTATTATTTTCTCATGTTTGCTGTTGATGGATCTATGACGAAAAATGTATTGTTTCAATGATGAAAAACACATATTAATAAACATCAAACGTTGATTCAATGGATTTTTTCATCATATGAATTTAAAAAATTATAAATTTTTTATGTTTTGCGTTCATTGTTTGATGTTGGCTCGTTCACTGTTTCAGTGTCTTGAGATATTAGTCTATGATCAGAAATCATTGTATAAATCATCGATTCGTAATATTAATGTTGAAAAAATTGACGATCACCGTTCATTAATTTTACGTACGAAATTTCTTTCTGTGTAGATAATGAAATAAATGTTTCACAGAATTCTACCGTGATAAAAATGTTACAGTGTCCCACAAATTGATCTTTGCCATGATTGATGGAAAAGTTTGTAATGCGCTTACGGATACATCTTCAACACATAAATGTTTCTTATGTGGCGCAACATACAAAATATTTAATAACATGGAAAACATGATTAGCACAAGCGTAAACACTGAGAACTTGGAATTCGGTTTGGCAGTATTGCATGGTTGGATTCGCATATTTAAGTGCCTGCTTCACATTGAGTATAAATTGCCGATAAAAAAATGGCAGGCTCCAGGAAAAGACAAAGATATAGTGGCCGAAGATAAAGCCAGAATTCTGAAGGAGTTTGGATCGGTGTGGTCTAATTGTCGACACTCCCAAGCCTGGTTTTGGGAACACCAATGATGGCAATACGGCCAAAAGATTCCTCGAAATGCGGAATTATCAGCAGAAATAACAAAAAATTGACCTGGTGTTGATGAAAAAAATGATAGCTGCCGCAAGTGGTTTTGAAATTCATGTTCATAGATTTCGATCTTATGTTCATGAAACGGCTAGGTATTTTACCTCTCTGTATCCTTGGTACTATATGTCACCAACCCTGCATGAATATTCAATACATGGACCTGAGATCATATCCTGTGGTCTGTAACCTATTGGACAGTTGAGTGAGGAAGCTCAGGAAGCCTGGAATAAAGATTTCAAGAGATATAGAGAACATAATTCCAGAAAGTGTAATAGATGAATAGTGTAATGAAGATATTTTCAAATTATTTTTTATCAGTAACGATCCAGTCATTACAAGCAAAAGGAGAATAAAAATAGGAAATATGAAAAAATGAAGAATATGATGAACTGATGATGATACCGATTCTGATTTCGGAATTGAAGTATGTATCGGAGATTTTTTCATTGGAGAAAGTTATTCATTGATATTCTTATGTCATAGTTACCCCAATTCTCATTCATTTTTCAATGGGCTTTATAATTGAATAGAAAAATCATTACTAAGATTAAATGCCTTTTTCTGAATTGTTCGAACTTTTTGGGTATCTTACCCTACTGTGTAACTGATGCAGCTCGAATTCATGCTCCGAAATTTCCTAATGGTCGTCATCCCACTCGGCATTATTTTCCAAAACTGGAAAGGAAAATGCGAAATGAATCAGAAGAAAATGCCAATAACTTCATCGTCATCGTCAGTGGAAAAAAAAAAGAAGTAGACGTGTTGGCCTATGTTGAAGTGCATTGTACGGCGTCAATTCGCCAAATTTTTTCTGAGTGTGATATAAGTTATTCGTCCGTTTGGAGAATTCTCCACAAATATAATTATCAATCATTCAAGTACCATCTACAACAACATCTTTACGATAACGACCACAACCGAAGATTAACTTATTCCAACTGGTTTTTGACTAAATACAGAGAAAATGTACGTTTTCCATTTGAAATTATTTATCCAGATGAAACTCGATTCACCAACTTGGGTCTGTTCAATCGGAATAATAAAAAGTACTGGTCTGAAATAAATTTACATCTGATGCAAGAAGGAAATTCTTAAGAGCGATTTAGTTTCAATTGCTGGATGGGTATTATCGGAGGAAAACTTTTGGGGCCAATAATTTTCGACGGACAACTTACTGCGGAAAGATAGATATATATATATATATATATATATATATATATATATATATATATATATATATATATATATATAGTTCCTCAGGAATCAAATTAATGATTGTGGAATAGCTAAACAATGTGTGGCGCGCAACAATTGAAAAAGTTGAACTTTGCCGTGAGGAGGAGGTCATTTTGAAAATTTAGAACCTCAATGGACTAATTTGCGACTTTTAAATAACTTTTAAAACGACTCTGATGTCATAAGCCTCTAAGTCGTATTTTTCCCATATTACTTGATCAAGAATGAAGCGATTTACACAATCCATGGCATTCTAGAACGAAAAATAAAATAGAAAAAAAAAAGAATTTATTTGTGAGGTGTTGTTGGATTCTCGATCGAATTAAGTAAAGATATATAGGATGTCCCATCTAAAAATCGAAAGTTGGGGTCATTTCCGGTCAAACCGGAAGCACGGCAAAGCAAGTGAATATGCCAGAGAATGTTAATTGAACTATGATACACAACCCCAAAATTTCGTTTTTCTATCTTCAATATTAAAAAAAATATAGGGGTGAGCCCGGTATATATATATATATATATATATTTATATATATATATATATATATATATATATATATATATATATATATATATATATACTAGCGGACTCGACAGGCGTTGTCCTGCCCAAATTTCTATGTTCCCTAAAATGTTTTTCCCGAAAATTTTCCCGTTATCCCATTTTCCTGTTACCCCTTTTTGTCTTTACCCCGTTATCCCGTTTTCCCGTTATCCTGTCATCCCGTTATCCCGTTTATTCGTTATCCCGTTATTCCCGTTATCCCGTTATCCCGTTTTCCTGTTTTCCCTTTTTTCTTTTCCTTTTTCCCTTTTTCCCTTTCTTCCTTTTTTTTCTTCCCTTATTCCCGTTATCCCGTTTTCCCGTTTTTTTTGGTATCCTGTTTTTCCCGCTAATCCGTTATCCCGTTTTCCTAAAAAAAAAAAAAAATAGGGGTTGGTCGTAAAAGGGTGAATTAAGAGTAATATGAATTTTTTCACTCTAAGTCATGACAAAATAAAAATAAAAACCCTGCCAAAAACATAGGGGTTGATCGTAGAAGGGTGAAAATTCAGGGTTGTATGTATTTTTAAATGCTGTATCATAAAAAAATAAAAACAAAAAATGTTGTCCAAAAAATAAAAATAAAAAAATTAAGGGGTGGACCACCCTTAACAATTAGGGGGATGATTTGGGAATCTAAACCATCCAGGGCGCCACCCAAACGCATACACAAAAATTCATTCAAATCGGTCCAGCCGTTTAGGAGGAGTGCAGTGACAACACACGTACAGTAGAATTATATATATAAAGATATATATATATATATATATATATATATATATATATATATATATATATATATAAAGATATATGTATATACAGTGCCTTCATTTCAAAACTTCCCACCCCTATTATTTCTTTTAGCAGGGAAAATTTCCTGTAGGGAAAAAACACGTAAATTGAGATATGGAGGGGGAAGTTTAAAACCAGTGCCAGTTGTATTTTAGGTTGAATCCCCCTACCCCTAGCTACCCCCACTTAATAATTTTAAATGGCACCCCCACACTTGTAACACATCATTTTAAAGATCTTAAAAATCCCCACTCAACCCCGTTTATAAAACTGAAATTGGTTGATCCGTTCTCGTAAAATAGGGCAAAAAGAAAATAAATGATAACAAAATGCAAAATAATTTAATGAATTTATGGAACCACTGACTCAATAACGGTATGTGTATGTTTTTTTTTTACACAGAGTTTTTTGCGTAAGCTGAAAGTGAGATAAGGGCACACAGTTTCTGCTTGGCTTCAGTTAAAATTAAATGGTGAAAACACGTATCAGACTTAGTTATTCCTGATTTTAAACTGTTTGTCAAGTGGTGTCAGTTGCTCTGACAGTAATACAAATCGTAATGGTGTACACTTTACAAGAAAGAACTGAAATTATTTTTATTTATGGTGCTGAAAATAGGTGTGCTCGTATGACAACCCGGGTTTTTAATGAAATTCATGCAGGCCAAAATGTGAGTCATCGATATGTTCCAGACCTTGTTCAAAAATTTGAAGAGACCGGTTCTGTGTGCAACAAAGCAGTAAAGCAGCCGAGAGTTCTGACTGAAGCCGCACAGATTGAAATTTTAGGCCAATTCGCCATTGAGCCGACTACCCCAATTTCGAACGTCGCTAAGTTAGTAAATATTTCAGTTGGTTCTATACACAGAGTTTTAAAACTAAACAAGTTCTTCCCTTACAAAATGAGTACTCATCAGCAACTCAGTGAGGATGACTATGATAGGAGAATTGAATTTTGTGAACTAATGACTGCGAGAATTCAAAATGACCCGAATTCAATAAAAAATATTTGCCTCAGTGATGAATCAACTTTTTTTCTTAATGGCTTTGTAAATAAGCATTACTGTAGATACTGGGATAATGAAAATCCACACTTGTTCCGAGAGGATCATACGCAATATCCACAAAAAATAAATGTCTGGGCTGGAATTCTGGGAAACGGAATAATTGGCCCTTTTTTTATTTAAGAAAATTTAACGGGTCAATTGTATTTAAACTTATTGGAAAATGCAATCGATCCACTCATAACACAGTTCTTGGAAAACCAAGTTGATGAAGGAGACAACCCGCTCTTGGATGAACAAAATTTACATTTTCAACAGGACCACCGCCACACTACGCATTTCATGTCCGACAGTGGCTCGATCAACGGTATCCTGACAAATGGATTGGCAGAAGAGGCGCTGCTCTGGAATGGCCGGCGAGATCTCCGGATTTGACGCCATTGGATTTCTTTTTCTGGGGTTATTTGAAGACAATGGTATACAAAACTCCCCGCAGGACATTCAGGATCTAAGACACAGGATTACTGCCACATGCAGACAAATTACTAACGAAACATTTACAAACGTCCGACAGGAATTCGAGAATAGATTGTACTTTTGCTAAGCTACCAATGGTGCACATTTTGAACACCTAATGAAGTAAGGTACATTTATTTCATTGCAATAGCTATTATTTTATTTTTTATTATAATTCATTTTCTTTTTGCCCTTTTTACGAGAACGGATCAACCAATTTCAGTTTACTGAACGGGGTTGAGTGTGGATTTTTAAGATCTTCAAAATGATGTGTTACAAGATAGGGGGTGCCATTTGAAATTATTAAGTGGGGGTAGCTAGGGGTAAGGGGGTTAAACCTAAAATACCACTGGCACCGGTTTTAAACTTCCCCCTCGATATCTAAATTGACGTGTTTTTTGCCTACGGCAAATTCTCCCTTATAAAAGAAGTAATAGGGGTGGGAAGTTTTGAAATGAAGGCACTGATATATATATATATATATATATATATATATATATATATATATACCCAACCCGGGACCTTTGGGTCCTTTTCCCCCTCCATGAGAGTAGGGCGGGGCTATATATTTGTTCCAGTCTAAATTCTACACATTGAGGCCCTGCACTGTTGTCATATTTCCAGAGGCCTCGATGTGTACAATCACTATAAAGATATTATTGGCAGTGTGTAGCTTCGATATGTTCCATCAATATGAATATATTTTGCGTAATAAGTGGTCTTGATGTGTTCCGTCGATATATAAAGGTTTCTAGTTTTGCGGGGCTCCAATATGTTCATTAAAAATTATAAAAAAAAATGATTCTGGTCCCAATGTGTTCCACCCAATTTTCGTGATGTAGAACTTTACAACGTTATATCAGAATATATATTTGAATATTGTTCTCCACTTATTTTTACAAGCAGCTGTGTTGAGACAATATCATACCTCTTTTCATATAATGAGAGACATCGTTGAAATTCGGTACTTTGCATATATGTACTTTATAAAGGTCATTTTTTAACCCACTAACTCTTTTCGTTCTACTGCAGGTTTCACTGGGAATGGTGTATATTTTCGATCTTCAGATGTATATTATCCAATTATTGAATTCTACATGATTTTTTAAATTCAATTCAAAAAATTTGGCATTTTGAATCAATTTTTCTTTGTATTCAAATCGAAATTTTACGACTTCGTGACATATCAAATGAAAGTTAAGGAAATGGACGGAAAAAAAGTGACCGCTAGTATTCGACAGAAACGCGAAAAACGAAACATTATTTTTTTACAATCAATTTAAATATATTGTTAAGAGTGTGTGGCCCCGATGTGTTCCATTTATATCAATATATGTTCGGATGTGCATAGCTCCAATGTATTCTTTAGGAATAATTGATAAATAAAAATACATAATATTCAATGACAAGCTTTCATCGCTATACACTTGAATAGAAAAAATAATTTCTCGATATGTGGTAGCGCAAGGATGCAAGATGAAATCATTGCGCGGCTAGCTTTCGAATCTGTTACTCAGAGAATGATCTACTTCACACATCTGAAGTAATAATTTTTTCTTTTTCATTGTATTCGAATGAGAGCCTTGTCATTAAAGAAAAATATTTATATTTATTTATTTATTTCACGGCATTTCTGCAAAAATTGTAATTCACGGCGCCAAAACCCCCAGTCATCAATTTTTAATATATTCGGACTATAAATAACAAAGTTCGTTCACCCTTATGAATTCCTGAATTTTGACCAGGAATTCGTTACATTCAACCCCAAAAATCCCTTGATAACAATTTTGAATAGAAACCAAATAATTTTCTGCTATCTTCAATTTTTCAATTTTGAGAATAAAATTATAGTCTGCTATCTCAGGAATCCTTATATTAAAATTTCCTGAAGAACAAACAGAAAATCAAACAATTGCCCGTCATCTTCAATTATAAAAAAAACAATCATCGATCCCAAAAACTCTAATATACCAATTGAATGAATGAAAAGTATCGGGCCATGAAACAGAACTCTTCCGCTATATTGGGGCTGCCATTATTGTTTCTTGAATTTTGATAGAAAATTCAAAATCTGCGACTTCGAAAACCCCAATATAAAATATAAATTTTGCATGAAATTGGACCAGAAATCAATAACTCAACAGGCACATCTCTGAACATGTTGTATGTCAACATTGAAAAGTGTTTCTATATTACTTTTTCCCGACGAAATTTTCAAGTGAACAGTGTATATTCAATTGATGAGACCAATTTAATACAGAAAGAGAATGCCAAAGACCTGGGCATATTAGTTGACTCATCCTTAAATTTTAGATCACACATTAATAATTTTGTGAATACAGCTCTCAAAATCTCGGCTTTATTACTCTCCTGGAACTTTTACGTAAACTTTATTGCACATTAGTTCGACCAGTTCTGGAATATAGATCTATTGTTTGGTCACCAAGTTATACCGTTCATAGCAATTCAATAGAAAGGGTTGAAAATACATTTTTGAGAATTTATTCATATCATAAAAATAAATGTACAGAGCATAATACTAAGGGCCGGTATTTTCACCTCCGCTTATACTAGGAATAAATTAACCAACGCTTAGAATATGCTTTTGAAAACGTTAATTGATAAGCAAAAGCACATCCTAACCATTGGTTAATTTATTCCTAGTAAAACCGGAGGTGAAAATACCGGGCCTCAGGCAGACTTGCCCTCAGATCTCCATCTATGTGTCTTAGTACTTAGTAACCGCAGAAAATTTTTGGATGTTTCTCTTTGAACTAGTCGATGGAAGTATTGATTGTCCACAATTACTGAGCCAGTTAAATCTGAATGCTGTATCAAGAACACGTTTGTTCAGAATTCCATTCCATACAACTAACTATGGAATGAACAGTCCTTTGACCAGATTGCAAAGATACTACAATGATATACAAGATACGGTTGATCTATTTTCACAAACACATGCAAACTTCGAAAAGATACTTCATTGTATTTTGTAATTATATATTGTATTTTGTAATCTACTATATATTTTGATCTCATTTTATTCTTTTTGTCCTGTCACATAACTTTGCGATGTTTTATTTTTAATTTTTAATATTACCTTTGCGATGTTTTTTTTTATTTTTAATATTACTTTTTTTTAATATATACGTATTTTAATAAGTATTGTATACAATTGGAGTTATCCGTTGAAATAAATAAATAAAAATAAAATTAAATAGGAATATAATACCTAAATCAATTAATTATATTAAAACACGAAGAAAAATAATTCTGGCATTTATACCACTTTATATAAAGCCATTCTTTGAAAAATTTGCCTACTCAACAATATCTTCAAATTATGAAAAGTCAATAAATATTATTAATTAATAGCCTGAATTTATGCGAAACCGTCGGCTAGGTGGTAATATTGCACTGACGAGCTCTATTTTCAATGTGAATAATTACATGTATGAATAATTGAGTTTCGGGAGTTGAACTTTTCCATTGTATTTTAATTGTAAGATTTTTTTTATATTTACGCTAGCTTACATTATATTTGAGATATCAGGAAAAAAGTGAAACCTTCTTTTTAAACAAATCAATTTGTTTAGAACTATTGCAATTGTTAATCGACGGATTTAATTTTTTCGCACAATGTTTAGACGGTTATTCCGAATCGAATAAGAGCCCTCGGTCATATTTCAATTCGCGATAACCCGATTTTTCTTGTTTTTAAGATAATGACTTATCTTATGAATTCAACGTATTTTTTGGCGAAATATGTTTTTATTTGAAATTCCTTTGGGAAGTTTGGTCATTTGGTCGCCACGGAGGGCATTGTCGCATTGCCTACACTCGCGATCTTATAGAGGCGACACTGGACTTGCCGAAGTAGTCGATTCGAACAAATGTTTTCAGCACGAACAATATGGTATAGCTATCCATGTATGTAATGTATTTTCTTGTGTTTTCTGGTCTTATTTAGTTGGTCGACTGTACAGAGAAATAATTCTGAGAGGCGTAGCGGGGCGAGAATGAAAGCGAATCGCACAGAATAGTATATTTATTTTGATATGGTACATATTTTTTGAGACCATCTCCAGAGAAAAGATGATATTTTTTCATGTTGAAGCCTAATTATGTAATACTGATAATATAATTTTCGCATTGTGATCTCAGCTGTAAGTCAGTAGGATCACCCAACGCTTTTTACATTGGAGTAATTATAGTAAAAATATTTTTCACTTTTTAGTTAATATTGACATTGAAGCCTGTTTTCCAGACTATATCTATATATAGTCTAACTGTAACTATAATATATGAAATATTGCAACACCTGATTTATATTTTATGTCATGTACGTACGTCCTTGGTGTGTCTGCATTTTTTCAATAAAATTATTGTATTTTCAATAGGTATATAGTACATTGTATTGCCCGTAGGTTACTAAAGGTAATATTATAACTTGCCATAGCCAAGCTTTGCATGGCTACAGATGATCAATGAAAAATTTGAATTTTTCTCAACCTGAAGATGAACAAAAAGCTGCAATTTCCCAAAAGTTTTTTGCGGTGAGATTGTCATTTCTGTAAGAACATCAAAAGTTGAAATATTTTTGACAGTATTTATCTCAATGGAAAAATATCCCTAAATGTTTTTTTAAATGCAACATTTTGTTATCTTTAGTATGCAAATATCATTCCAAATTTGGAGATCATGAACTGAATAACTGATGTTGCTATTTCAATAAAAATGTTAGGGATGATTTTTTTAAATAATTTCTCGGTTGCAGCTATTTTCGATACAAATTTAAAAAAATGTAGTGTATTTGTATTTTAAGTTGCGTCGATAAACGGTTACACTTTAAGAACTCAAATTTAGTAGTTAAACTCAGAAAGGATTAGAGTACCTACTAATTGAAAATATTGAGATTTTTTTTGTAGAAAATTGAAGGAAATAAGCGAATACATGCTTCTTCATAATTTCTTCTTCCGATTAAAAGTGAATCTCCAGAGAACTTCGTTTGGGACATTAACTTGTAACACGAAATGGGCGACGAACACTTAAGTTCAAACATATAGCGAGAAATAGTTCCTACTTTACCAATATTCTTACTGAGTTCTCAGTCCTCAGATAGAGAGCGCCAATGTGAATTTTATTCATCCAGTGCCTACCATACTATAATTAAATGGGAATGTGATTTTGATAACGTCTTCAGAAGTACCAAGATAGAGAAAATGGAAGTTTCGGATTCGAAGATTATTCATAATCGTATCATGGAGAGTAATTTGGGGAAGGATAAATAAAAATCAACATTCAATGACGGGGTTCAATCTGTATAATACTACGAAGCCTTTTCTGACTGATAATAGGCACACGAAAAAAAATTTTTTCTAAACTTCCTTTTGAGGGTAGTGCAACTCTTTGTCAGTTGATTTATCCAATTTTTCGAAAATTGAGTTTTTTCGCATTATCAATTTTTCAGAATTTTATAAGATGACGGATTTAATGAATGTCTAGAATAAATTAAATAAAAATTATAAGAAAATTTAAGACAAACTTTTATACAAATGCACTGAAAAAGAAAATCATAGGTTATTCTATGAATAACAGATTCAAAAGCTTGCCACGAATACATAAAAGGTATTCTTGCGTCTTGATATTCACGTTTTTTAGGGGATTAGGTTTTATGATTTATAGTCCAGGTTTTTGAGGTCGGAGATTATGATTTTGTTGTGAAAATCAAAAACATCCAGAATGGCAGCTCCAACAAACTTCTTTAAAAAGGCAATATGTGTTGCATTAAAAATTACTCTCTGTACAATGCTTGTAACCATTGAATACTCATAACATAATAATGGACTGTAACAATTCGCTTTTGAAGTATTGGAACGCAATATGGTTTCTTGGGGGGTTGTGAAGGCGCGTAGTACACATTTTTCCATGAAAGAATTTTTTTCTTCAGATATGTAACGTAGGTAAATTATTGTAGTCTGGTATTGAGGATTATATACTTCGAAATGAATTCAGCTTATCAAATTCATTTATCTTATCAATCAAATCCCCATAACAATGAATATACAACATGTTACTAGTGTATTCTCGAGTATAAACCTCAAAATGAATTCAGCTTATCAAATGCATTTATCCAACCAATCAAATCCCAATATCAGCGAATATACAACATCTTGCTAGTATATCCCCGATTATATACCTCAAAATGAATTCGACTAATCAAATGCATTTATTTAACCACTCAAATCCCAATCTCAGCGAATATACACTATATTGCTAGTATATCCGCGAATATACACGCTACTTGCTATAAAGCAAGTAGACATTTACCATTGTTTATACCAAGTTTCGAAATAATTCAGTCACTGTCAGATTACGTCCATGTCACTGTCGAATTAAAAAATGATGTCTGACAGTTTCGAAAACACTTCCTCAGAAGAAATTTGAAAAAAACGTAGAAAAACATAGTTTTTTCAAGTCTAGGTATGTTTGTAATAGCTAGCTCGATATATAATCTGGTCATATACCACTCGTGATGGATATTTTGGGTAGAGTATATTTTGATATTTTTCCGCCAATATTGTTGCAGAAATACCACTCCACCAATTTTCTAAATACCCCTCCATCTTTGCTGTCGCAGTATTTTTGAAGGAATTTGGTCCCGTTGATTTCTACAACGAGATTGACACAAATATGTCAAAATATACTCACCAAAATATTCATCACTAATGAAAATCACACGCGATGTATAATAATAAATCAATGATTTCGTCTCTTTCTCAACAAATATCAAGGAGGAGAAATATTCAAGTCGTTCAGAATGAACCGTAAGATATTGAAAACTCATTTTTTGTGAGATTTTTCATTTTTTTTTTCTCAAAAATTATGAGCTGCAACTTCCAACTCTGATTCTTCTGTTGTAAGAATTCAACTAGTGAACTATGGCATCCAAACATTCTTCATTGATTCATATGAACCTGGGATTCAAAACTAATATATGCCCGGTTGACAATGCAAAATTTTCAAAACATTCACTAGGAGAATATCAAAATTCAACATCCAATGAAGATTCCTCTGCCGCTGGCATAATATATCCAGCCGTAAAAACCGTAACGAGAATTTCCTTATTGCACCTCCACAGGTCAACCCAACTGGCATGTTGCCAAGCTCGCCAATATAATTACGAATCTCTAGGTTCATTTTTTTTGGCCTTTGTTGGACCTCATAGTAATGGATATAACAACGTTGGATTTTATTTTCAAATAATGATATTTTGGAATAACTATTTCACGAATCATTTTTTCCTGATTGATCTCCAAACCAAATGATAATTGATACTTCAAGACAGCTATCGCATGGAGTACGTAACTTTATTGGCAACAATGCCTGCCGGCCAGTTCCCAGTATATTGTCTCCTAGTAGAAATTAGTTTCGACTATAATTACTCATTTGCATTCTCTGAAATAGTAGGTGTTTTATTTGGAAAAACTTGTACCTGTGCATAATTACAATGGTTAGAATTTCAAATACATATAGTCGAAAACACGGAAAATTTCAGAGGTGTACCATGCCCCGTTACTACTCAGTATATATCATTCTAAAAGCAGTGAAAGTCCTATAAATTTGGGCAGGTATGGAACATAATCGTACAGGCCAGTCCGGCCCAGCATAATCGTGAGAAACCGCTGGCACACCTTGTATTTGCGATCTATTCTCATTGGTCGGTCATTGACTTGGCAATGAACTTGACCTAGTTTATCAGTTCTATTTTTATCTCGTGGCCCAATGTGTTTTGATTTTATCTAACGTTGCTCCTTGCCCCAATGTGTATTCATTACACCTGTTGAGGCCCCAATGTGTATTCATTATACCTATTGAGGCCCCAATGTGTATTTATTATACCTGTTGAGAACTCAATATGTATCGATTTGTCTTGTTCTTGCCGGGATATTTTTACTTTGAATATCATTTCATTCCATTGGAACCATTATCCTCCTACCAATGCACTCAAATAGTCCTATGGAAGTTCAAAATTATCTCAAAGCACTAACCATCCTCTTGAAAAATAAGTAACTACCTAAATTCTTTCTGAAACACATATTGAATAGTTAATTACGATATTTGAGCCCTGAGTTAAGTCCAAAAAAATACTAGATCAAGAATGAATACATCTGAATCCGAATTTTAGTTCAGATCTGATGAAAATAAACTGATTCACTTCAGCCAGGAAATGCATCAATATTCAAATAATCTAGATTTGCTACTTTGCCAATCGGGTCTAGAATTCTTTCATTGATATCGGACTAGGTAAAACTTGATATGAGGAATACGCTGGTTCTAATGGAAAATCGCTGAATTTGGAATGTCTGTCATTTTAACTTGTCTTTCCACTTCTAGACTTCTTGGCGGAAAACTAATGCCACCATCGTTTTTCTCATGTCAACTTCGGTCTGATTCCAAAATTTGGTTCAGATCTGACAATAATTAACAAATTCAGTTCAGCCAGGGAATGTATTAATATTCAAATAATCTCAATTTACTTATTTTACCAATTGGGCCTAGATTTTTTTCAATGATATCGAACTTTGTATAACTCGATACGAGAAATGCGCTAGTTCTGATGAAAAATCTCCAAAGTTTGTCATTTCCTAGATATCACGTCATTTTTAGGGGAGACTTGGGAGTTTCTGTCAATTTCACTTGTTTTTCAACTTTTAAACGTCTTGACGAAAAACTAATGACACCATCGTTTTTCTCGTGTCAACTTTGGTCTGATTCCAAAATTTGGTTTAGATCTGACAAAAATTAACTAATTCAGTTCAGCCTGGGAATGCATTAATATTCAAATATTCTCAATTTACTTACTTTGCCAATTGGGCCTAGATTTTTTTCAATGACTAGGTATAACTCGACACGAGGAATGCGCTGATTTTAATGAAAAATCGCTAAAGTTTGCCATTCCCTAGATATCACGTCATTTTTAGGGGAGCCTTTGGAGTTTCTGGCATTTTTACTTGTTTTTCAACTTTTAGACGTGTTGACGAAAAACTAATGGCAACTTTGGTCGAATTCCAAAATTTGGTTCAGATCTGACAAAAATTAACTAATTCAGTTCAGCCAGGGAATGCATTAATATTCAAATAATCTCAATTTACTTAGTTTGCTAATTGGGCCTAGATTTTTTTCAATGATATCGAACTAGGTATAACTCGACACAAGGAATGCGCTGGTTCTGATGGAAAATCGCCAAAGTTTGTCATTACCGAGATATCACGTCATTTTTGGGGAAGCCTTTGGAGTTTCTGGAATTTTCACTTGTTTTTCAACTTATAGGCGTCTTGACGATAAACTAATGGCACCATCGTTTGTCTCGTCTCAACTTTGGTCTGATTCCAAAATTTGGTTCAGATCTGACAAAAATTAATTCAGAATGCATTAATATTCAAATAATCTCAATTTACTTATTAAGCAGAGTGGGCCTAGAATGTTTTCAGTGATATCGAACTAGGTCTAACTTGGCATGGGGAACGCGTTGTTTTGATGAAAAATCGCTAAAATTTGGTATTTCCGAAAAATCATGTCATTTATAGAAGAGAGTTCGGAATTTCTGTTATTTTCACTTGTTTTTCAACTGATGGACGTCTCAATCGAATTTTGGCCGACATCTGACAAAAATAAACTGATTCAGTTCACTCAGGGAATGCATTAATAATTCGAATAATCTTGATTTACTACTTTCTCCAAACTATTTCTGACAAATTGAGGAAGGTTGGCAGTTGAGGAATATGGTTTATTTTAAAGTTTTTTTTTTGACAGTGTTTCTTTCATTTTTACACAATTTTAACTTTGCGAATTTCTATATTTCATGGGTTGCCCTTGCTTTTGCCTTATAGGACGAAAGCGCTCTGCGATATTAAAATGAAAATTGCACGAAATGCAAAACTTGACTATCGGTTCTGTCCCGTGCACACAGCCCTACTAGTTCTAATGAAAAATCGCTGAAGTGTGTCATTTCCGAAATATCACGTCATTTAGATTTTCTAACATTTTCACGTTGTTTTTCAACATCTAGATGTCTTGGCGGCAAGCTAATGACACCATCGTTTTCTTCGTTTCGACTTTGTTCTGACTCCGAAATTAAGTTCAGATCTGACAAAAACATACTGATTCACTTCAGTCAGGAAATGCAAAATATTCTCGATTTACTACTTTTGCCAATCAGGCCTAGAATTCTTCCAATATAAGGAATTTGCTGGTCTTTATGAAAAATTTGTCTTTTCCGAAATATCACATCATTTATAGGGGAGAGTTTGTAATTTCTGGCATAATCACATTTTTTTCAACTTCTAACCTCTTCCCAAAAAACTAGGATCGCTTCTGTCGTGTTGACTTTGGTGTAAATCCGAAATTTGGTTCAGATCTGACAGAAATAAACTGATTCAGTTCAGCCAGATATAATGTTCTTTCGTATATTAGAATATATTACCACTTGGCAACATCGCAATTCAAGGCCTGAATCTGTATGATCCATAAAATTTTTCATAACTTTGACCCCGCCCCTAACTGCACCCCTTGGCCTCAATGATATCGCTTCATGCTAAGAAATCGGCGAGACCTTTGGGTCCAGGGACTCAATGTGTCAAATTGGCCTCAATCAACCAGTTCTATGCCAAATTTGGGCCCCAAAGTGTACAAAAAAGGTATATATATATATATATATATATATATATATATATATATATATATATATATATATATATATATATATATATATATCCGCCAAAAAGTATATACCATATGGGAAAAAAGTTTATCATTGGAGTATTGGAAAAAATATTCTGGGAAAAAGTTTGTGCATGTCCGATTACCTAAAAATCTATTTTGACACATGTCACGTGATCGCTAGTATGGCGGAAAATTGAAAAAAAATTGCTATGAATGGGCGAAAAGTGGGGTAAGATAGCAAGATATCAAAAAAAGTTATTTGAAAAAGTTACTTAGAATTCAATTATATGCACATAAACGGAGTTCCAAAAAATAATTCAGAAAAATTGGAAATAACAAGTTTTTTGAATATTTTCCCATTTATTCATAAATATTAATTTTTTTTATGAATAGCTTGACTATACTAAAACATTTGCATTTCAATGATAATTTTCTCCTCACCAGAGGGCACTATATTTAAAAAATAGGATTTTGTCAGAACCCTTGCTGTTACATCGGTTCGTATCTAACAGTTGACTCACTATTTCATTCTGAATATTTTCACACAATCTTTTTGAATGTCATGTCATCACAAATGGTCAAGGAATTTTTATTACAACCAAGGGAAAATCCTATTTTTTAAATATACTGCCCTCTGGTGAGGAGAAAATGAGAAAGTTATGTCATTAACATTGAAATGCTAATGGTTCAGTATAGTCAAGCTATTCATAAAAAATTTTTATATTTTTAAATAGATGGAAAAGTATTTTAAAAAAAATGCTATTTCTAATTTTTCTAATTATTTCTTTGTTTATCTGCATAAAACTGAATTGTAAGTAACTTTTTCGAATAACTTTTTTTGATATCTTGCCATCTTACCCCACTTTTCGCCTTTTCATAGCAATTTTTTTCAATTTGCCGCCATACTAGCGATTACGTGACATGTATCAAAATCCATTTTTAGGTAATCGGACAGACGCAATTTTCTTCCGGAAGAAAATTGCGTCTGTGAAAAGAAAAATATGAAGGAATGAAAATTGTGGTATTTTAGACAAATTTTTAAATTATAGAAAAAAATCATCTTCGAGCAGGATATTACAGAGCAAAACTATTCATTAGGAATTTGGTAATTTTTTCCAGGAGTTTCTTCTGGGGGGATAGTTTTTAACGATAGCAGGGGTAAAGTTCAGAGACGTACAATATCTGCTAGATGTATCTACTTCAATATCATTTTATTTTTTGTGGATTTCATTAGGTACAGCAGGTGGTCGTTATTAAGCACGCCTATGATCTGTGGAGAACATTTGAATTTCACGAACAATGACCCCGAGTCAGATATACAGTCAACACTTGATAATTGATTATCTCTGCAACTGACGATAAATTAGAATCATTTTGATTTTTATAGTGGTAAAATGAGATTAGTGTTTGCTCTAATAGTAATAATCAATATTAACTCATGTTTTGTGCACCCGGCAAAAATTTTGGGTATTTTTCCATTGGCAGCCAGGAGCCACTATTTTTTATCGAATTCTTTGATGAAAGGATTGGCGGAAGCTGGACATGATGTAACAATGGTCAGTCCTTTCGAAGATAACATACCTCCTTCGAATGGAACTTACAGAAATATGGTATTGACTGGATTTCTGGAGCATTTTTCCAGTAAGTTTTTGATCCCATATATTTATTCAGCTAGATTCAAATCATATATATATATATATATTTTTGGCTTGTTTTTCTTGGGTTTTAGGTTCGTGGATCTGACTTTCATAAATTAATTACAACTTTGTTTTGGTATAACATGTGTAATTCAGTTTCTACGTTTCGACGGGTGGATCCTGGTCTTCATCAGGATTAAAAACATTACAACTCTTTAAACATAGGATTCGGTTGGACCTTCTTGGTTTGTTATGGTTTTTCGTTTTATATCCATAATAAGGTAGTGGTTGAGTTGTTTACTTTAGATGTTGTGTTCGGATAGGTTTTCGCGGTCATGATTATTATGAATATTGAAAATTATATATATATATATAATATTAAAAACCAATTTGAATCGAATATTTCCAATGATAGGTTTTATCTGAAAAGTAATATTAATAACCTTGGTACAGTAATAAAATTGATATTCAGATTCTACTAATGCAATAGTATAATCTTGAATATACATTTTAGGGAAATTGTTGTGATATGGTATATATGTGAAATAAAAAATTAAAAATAGGGTACAATGAAATTTAAAAACTGCATAAATACCTGCTATGATTGTTTTTATAATAATTCGTCTTGACATTCATTATTATGAAATATTTCTCTCTTTAATTTGTGAAATTCCATTGTCTACTATAATTATTTTATTATTATTATATTTGTTGAACATATTTATGTCACTCTTGATTCTTTGATTAGTATTATCAAGATCTATTCTTATATCTTGCAATCGTTTATCATTACGTTCTAATGAATAATCAATAATTGATATTTCTTGTCTTATATTTCCATAAAATTCCCTATTATTTTGTTCTATTTTTTTCATGTTTTTTTTTCACAACTTCTGTATTTTTCTATATTCTTCCTTCCATTTTTACCATGTGTCCTTTCATTCCATCTTGCATACTTTCCATGTTTTCTTTCATTTAATTTTACATTCTTCCCATGTTTTCTTTCATTTCATCTTTCATTCTTCCTTTCATACTTCCCATGAAATCCATCAATTTTTGAAATTGACTCTCCATTTTGGTTTTAGTACTTTGTGCTTCTATTTCTCCTACATTATGTTGATGAATTCACTCGTTTGACGGCAAAAATGAAGTCTGACGTTGACAATTCGTACAAAAAATATGTGAAATCTGCTGAAAATGACATGAAAGACAACCCCAATAAATATTGGGCATTTATAAACAACAAAAAAGGATCAACTGACATATCTGACAGAATAACCTACGAAAGACAATCTATTGAAACTCCTCAGGACATTCTCAATAACTTTGCTGATTTTTTCTCCAAATCATACATTATTAGTTCTCAAGCCGAATTTAGTGATGGTGGTCCGCATTCACAAGTCCTGAACATTCCCTACTTCGAAGAAAATGAAGTGTTGGCAGCTTTGAAACAGCTGAAACCGAAAATGACTACGGGTCCCGACAGCATCGCTGCACTAATGGTCAAAGACTGCGCTCATGCCCTGGCTAATCCACTGACAAACCTGATGAATATCTGCGTCAAAACTAGTACCATCCCTATGGAAATTGTGAAAAGTTCGCCCAATTTATAAAAAAGGTCTGATGTTGAAAATTTCAGAACCATATCAATAATATGTAATTTCGCTAAAGTGTTTGAAATCATCATGTTCAGCAGGTTATATACTCATCCGAGCAATCAAATCCCATCACTTCAACATGGTTTCATGAAAGGTCGCTTGACAACCACTAACCTTCTCAACATCACTCAATATATTGCAGAGACTACTGATAGGAGATCCCAAACCGATGTCTTTAAGCGGACTTCTCGAAAGCGTTCGACAAACTTGATCATGGAATACTACTATCAAAACTGTACAGGTATGGCTTTTCTCAGACCCTCATCGAGTTCTTCGTGTCATACCTCACTTACAGGCGTCAGTATGTCATATTCAATGGCTTCAGATCTTTTAAACATGCAGCTTCCTCAGGTGTACCTCAAGGAAGCAACGTTGGTCCACTCCTCTTCAACGTTTTTATAAATGACATAGTTGAGGTCATTGTCTTCAATTGTCCCTAAACCTGAAACGCATCGAGCACTGGTGCTTCCGTAATAAGCTTCATCTTGATGCAAGTAAATGTAATGTAATGACATTTACTTTGAAAAATCAGCCCGTTTCATATCAATATTCAATCAATTACATTCCCTTCAACGGTCTGTCACATACACCGATCTTAGTGTTATTTTCGTCGCGAAATTAACTTTTGTCCCTCATATTCTCTCTATACTCTGTCTGCTGCAAACAGAATGTATGGATTTATTGCGCGTATCTCTAAATATTTCTCCAACCCATCTACATCAAAAACGTTATACTAGGCGTTCGTCAGATCAAAATTAGAATACGCATTTATAATCTGGAACCCACATCATCAGAGAAGGTTGAATCGGTTCAGCGTCGCTTCCTCAAACTTATCTCCTATAAAACGGACAAATCCACCAATTGGCTTCCCCCATGATGCATTGTTGGCTAGACGCTATGAACAGCCTAATGTGCCGTCGTATTGTCACTCCACAATTTTCCTGTTCAAACTTATCAACAACCTAATTATTGACCCACATAGTCAGCAAAAACTCAATTTACCTATACCATCGTCCAGAGTAGACAACACTTTTTATTTACCAACACCACGAACAGATATATCAAAATACTTACCGCTGCATAACATGTGTGTCAGTTGTAATTCTGCAAGTTGTCAGATTGATATTTTTGGCTGTTCAATCTCTGCGATTAAATCCTATTACTTTAGTTAATCTCGGTATGTATTATTACTTCGTTAATTTGTTATTTTGTATTGTACTGTATTTGTAACTTATATCCCTGTTCTGTAGTTGGGTGTAACCTGTAGAACAGTGTATCAATAAATAAATAAATAAATTACTACTCTCTTATTTCTTCCTGATCACATCTTTTTCTAGCTACCCCAAACCATTTTTTTCCCATCTCTCAAATCCATTTTCTCCACACTTATACAAATTTCTAACTTTCCCCACTACTCTAATATAAGAATTCCAAAATGTCAAATTCAAATTTTCTCTAAATAAATATTTAATCTCAAAATTTTTTTTAGCTAATTATTACAAATACTTCGAGTTAACTAATTAGTATAAACGCTCCGCGTTGGGCGATATTTTTGTTATGTTGTATATTTTATTTGTTAGTAAGTTATTTAAATTGTTGTGACAAATCCTAATCATACATATATTATCCTTTATTCACCAATATTTCGAATCCAGCTATATTGTTTTTTCGATGAATTATGTTAGGGTTGACACTTTATTCGTTTTTTTTTATTTTTATTGAAAACTAGCATACAACTTTCCGGAATGAATAAGTTATTTAATTTCGATTTCCTTCCGAAATTATACAAACTATTAGAAGTAAGGTAAGAACCATTTAGAATCTCATGTATACAGTGCTAGTCAAAAGTCCCCTCCCCCCCTCGTATCTTTTGAACGGGTATACTTATAATAATGAAATTTGGAGGGTGGAAATAAACGGATGTAGGCTTCTCAACTGGTCATAACAGGTGACGCAATAGTCATAAATGACGTCACAAGGCCACTGTGACCAATAATTTTAAATGGGACCCTATGGCAAGTGACAGCTCGTTTGAAAGGGTATTGACAATACCTATTC
Source organism: Gonioctena quinquepunctata (assembly GCA_018342105.1). Lineage (NCBI taxonomy): Eukaryota > Metazoa > Arthropoda > Insecta > Coleoptera > Chrysomelidae > Gonioctena > Gonioctena quinquepunctata. Next base: position 375,367 of record JAFIRS010001318.1, read on the forward strand.
AGTCATACCAATTTTGTTTGGGTTTCGGCTGATTTTGATTGATAAATTGAAGAAATACGAAAATTATAGTTTCGCATTTAATTAGTAAAGATTTTAAAGTACGCCTCTGGTTAATTGTCAAAAAGGTTGACGTTTTTGAATTCTCTACTTGTCAAAAGTGTTTATACCTTGAAAATTTACCTAAGCTATTGTTTAACGAGACGTTTAAGTGTTTACATAGGCAAAATGGTACGTACTCTAGTCGACAAAGTAGCAGCTATCTTAATAATTGGTGAATGTAGAAACAATTTCCATGCAGCGGAACGACTGTTTAATGAGAGGTACCCCGATCGCCCTATATCGAGGGTTTATTTGAGGGAGCTTCTTCGGAAGTTTGAAGCATCAGGTAGTATTCAAGATGCCAAACGATCTGGTCGACCAACAATTAGTGATGACAAAAAAATTGACATAATTGGAGAAATGGTAGTAAACCCTACTTCTTCCACAGCCCAAGTTGCGTCTATCTGTGAAGTCAGTCAAAGGATAGTACATAGGGTGTTGGCTAAAAACAAATTTCATCCATACAAATTAAAAATGGTGCACCAACTTTCAGATGATGACCCCGACCGAAGACTAGAATTCTGTGAAACTATGTCCAATAAAATGAACCAACAACCAGGCTACATACAGACAATTTGTTTTAGTGACGAAAGTACTTTCTTTCTCAATGGAATGTTAACACTCAAAATGTGAGGGTATTGGAGTGACACAAATCCTCACATCTTTCGTAAAAACATACTCAATTTCCAGAAAAAGTAAATGTTTGGGCAGGTATTTTGGGAAACCACATAGTTGGGCCTCTTTTCTCAATGCTAACTTAACCGGTGAATTGTATCTGGAGATGTTACAAAATGATATTGAGTCGTTAATTCTTGAAATTCTAGAAGATAATCCAGATGAATTCGACAACTTGGAAATAACGTTTCAACAAGATGGTGCTCCTGCACACTATTACGGTGCAGTAAGACGTTACCTAGATGAAGAATATCGTGGTAGATGGATTGGACGACGAGGTTCGATCGAATGGCCAGCTCGGTCACCGGACCTTACACCATTAGATTTTTTTCTATGGGGGTACTTGAAATCTAAGGTTTACGCTACAGCACCTGACAGTATTGCCATTCTGAAACAACGAATTGTTGAAGAATGTAGGGCAATTTCCGCTGACACACTGGGACGAGTACGACAAGAGTTTAGCAATAGGATGCATTACTGCCAGGAAGTAGATGGAGCACATTTTGAACACTTATTATAAGAACTGGTTCTTAAATCTTTATTAATTAAATGCGAAACTATAATTTTCGTATTTCTTCAATTTATCAATCAAAATCAGCCGAAACCCAAACAAAATTGGTATGACTGAATAGGTATTTTCAATACCTTTCAAACGAGCTGTCACTTGCCATAGGGTCCCATCTAAAATTATTGGTCACAGTGGCCTTGTGACGTCATTTATGACTATTGCGTCACCTGTTATGACCAGTTGAGAAGCCTACATCCGTTTATTTCCACCCTCCAAATTTCATTATTATAAGTATACCCGTTCAAAAGATACGAGAGGGGGAGGGGACTTTTGACTAGCACTGTATAAACGAACAAAATGCGTTCGAAGAACTATCCTTAAGCTGTGAAAATGCCTCTATCTTTACTAAGCATATTGAAGTCATCGAATGTGTATGTACTTTTTTAGTAAGTTTAGTGATCCAATTAAACTTATATAATATTGAGGAGGTTTGTTGGGATTTGGATACATTTTGTTGAAGAAAAACTATTGTTCTCTTGCCAACGTTTCGAATTTCATTGAATTCATCTCCAGGGCTCTGTAACAATGAGTTTCTATGAGTTGAAGAGGTCTGTTCATGCATTATTTTTATTTACATCCATCATCCATCATAAATGTTTCTTTATTTTTACTATTTCTTAACCCCTTCAACTTACAAAAACTCATTGTTACAGAGCCCCGAAGAGGAATTTAATAAAATTCGAAACGTTGGCGAGGAAACAATAGTTTTTCTTCAACCAAATTGATACAAATTTCATCCAACCTCCTCAATATTATGTGTATATAGTGTTGCTTCATTTTGAATTTTCGTGAATTTAGGGAGCGTCATATTGTGAAATATACCTACTGATAATGCGTTGAACCATTCAACGGCTTTATCCAAGGTTATTCGTAATCTACTTTGTGGAAATCATGGATTTATATCTGTGAACATCGGATTGTGCTTTATAAGAATTCAAATACATTTTTATGAATAATAAGTTTTGGTACAGGACAATTGAATATATGGTCATAACTTTCAATTTTTCGAATATAGGTCTGCAGCTGATATCCCAATTTACTGTAAGCTGCGTAAGGCAGCTTTCTGTACGATAAGAATTTTATGCATATTACCGTTTGATGCATTACCTCATAGTAGGGCTTCATATGTCAAAACGAATTTTCCTGATATCGCACACTGTTTTTGAAAGCTTGTTCTGACCATTGCAATTTTGCATCCATGATAATTCCAAGGAAATTTACTTGGTTATTTGATTTTTCATCAACTGAATTCTGGAAAGTTATATTTATGTTCTTATTTTAATTCAAAAACAACTGATTTGGCTCGAACCATACCTAAGCCTTTTACAAAATAAGTGACTGGATGATTTCTGTACCCTTCTCTTACATGTTAATTCCAAAACATGTATCAGCCGCATACATAGTAGTTGAGACATTTATGATAATAAGGAAAATCGTTTATGTAAATTCGAAACTAGAGGGGACCAAGAACCGAACCTTGTGGTACTCCTCTCCTGACAATAGCTGTATCACTTCAATATTCCCACTAAATACTTTTTTTTATTTCATACATAGGATTTCGTATGCCCAGTGCTCTACCCCAAAATGGATTTATCCAATATTAGATTTACAATCAAAATAGTGAATATTGTATGAAGTATTTTTCTTGTCATTAATACTTTTTATAGAGTTGTTGAATAGAGTACGACAGCAGTTGGAAGCTCCTTTCTGAATCCATATTGCTGTGGTGATAATATTTATATTATCAATTCATATTTGGGAAAATACTGGAAGAATCGATATTTGTCTAAAATTTTGAGGTAGTGACTGGTCTCCTTTTATGTGCACTGGAATAATAATTTTCATTCTGGGAATACTCCTTTGTAGAGGCATGCATTTATAATATCTGTTAGAGGTTCCAATACAAACATTCTATTTTTTTATAATGAATATGGTTTTTTAATTTCGTTTTGTTAATTAATGTTCTGGTATCATCTGGAACCAATGATTTGAAAACGGAATGTGTTTTAAGTACTGAAGAATGAATGCATATTTCTCGGTCAGGGGTAAATTCATTTCATATGCAAATATGTTTAGTGGGTAACTTTTTATCTTTTGTTTTCTACCTAGTTTTGGTCTTTATGACATCCCATGACATTCTATAATAATTGATATTTTGTGTAATGATCCTTCTCAGTAGTTTCCAATGAAACGTGGTATTCTCTTCTCGAATCATGATAGATTACTTTATTACCTACTGTCAGATTATTTATATAGCATTATATACGAAATTTAACTTGTTTTTTTTTGCATCAAAGTCTCTGGTGTTGATAAATGGTGGTTTCTGTTTTTCAGCAATTTTTTATTTTCCTCCAACAAATGGAAAACATATATAGGAAATACGTAAATGTTTCTTTGAATTTAAATATTTCTGTTCTGCGAAAGAAACATTGTTCACCTCTTCCCATTTCTCTCTGATAGTTAATCATAGAGTATATATTCTATCGATATAATAATCAACTCTTCGTTTCTTCAACATTTCAATTGGTAAGTGTCAAAGTTTATCTGAGTTTACCTACCATGCTGATTTTAATGAAGTTTTCGAGTGCATAGTAATGAATCTCGTTTTGTTTCAACCAACGCTCTCTCATACAAACAATTTTGATATTCCTGTGACTCACGTGCTTTTCAAGTTCCAAAATTTTATTTCTGTCACTGTATATTCAAACGAAAGATGAAAACTTTCTCACTTACATCTTCCCTAACATATGGGTTCCTATTTCTAAAAAAGATCTTCAAGTTGACCATCCATCTTGAGTTTGGGAGTTTGAAAACTGTTTTCCCAGTCTGAAGTCGAAACGATCATAACTGCTGTTCTTTGGCCAAAAAATAGGCTTATAAATTTTCTCCTTCAAGCTGCTATCTGCTTCAATTCAATCTGTTTATGGGCGATGATTCCGCAATCGTTTCGATTATTGTGTTTTCGAATGCAAGTAGTTCTTTACATTTTTTGTATCACATCTTTAAGAACACTGGATATGAATAACCATTATTTCCTTATCTCTTCCATCAACTGGTAGCGGTTGTGCAAGAGGTTAGACTACACCCTATGTAATTCGACCCACTGGCGGATCTAAGGGGGCCATGCCCCCCACCTTTCCCCTAGAGTTCTGAATAGTTCATATTGGTTCATATCGATTCAGTTGGTTCAATTTGAACATTATAATACCCACGGTAATCAGGGAAATTGGTATGACATCTCTGCATTCAAGGCACGGGTCTTGGTGGAAAGATTTAACAAACTCAGAATCTGAAGGTTTTGTTCACAGAATTCAAAAGCGAACTGGGGTTTTGGAAGGCGAAGTGGGTAAAAACCTCCGAAGAAAAACTTCCTATTCCTGACGAGGCTTTAGGTGCCCTTGCTTACTGCGATAAAGTAATGTTTTCTTTGATAACATCCTTTTTAGAAATTCTTATTACTCTTCCGATCAGTGTTGCCTCATCGAAAAGAAGTTATTCTTCGTTCAGGCGAATAAAAAGTTGGCTCCGATCTACTATTTCAGAAGATGGGCTATCTGGCTTAGCCATTATTAACGCCCATCCGGACATTGCGATCAATGAACAATTGGTTATCATTAGATTTGCCAACAATAGTCAAAGGCATATGGATTTTGTTTTATTAACTATAAATTGATATGTTTATTATTGGAAATGTGGATTTGTGTTTTTGTTTGTTTCGTCACATTTTTTTCCATCTTATTTATGTTATTGTTAACTGATTTCAGTTGTTTTCAGTATATTTGCAATACGCAAACAGTGGCCAAAGGCATAAATATTTTGTTTTATGAACAATAATTTTATAAAGTTTTTTTTCGCATGTTTTATTTTTGAGAGTTTATTATTTAAAATAATTATCGAATTATGTTTTTGTTTATTTCGCAATATTTTTTCCATCTCATTTATATTATTGTTCACTGGTTTCAGTTGTTTCAAATAAAAAAAATTATTTCATTCCATTCCTATGGATTTTATAACTTTGGTTACAAATTTCCATTAACTCATGCCCCCCCTGAAAAACTCCCTAGTTCCGCCAGTAATTCGACCTTCTATGCTTCTTTGAATCTCTGGCAGAATGATGGAAGTATTCGGGGAGGCACTTACTGAATTTTTTTTGTCGAACTGGATACTACACTATTCCAGATTTTCACTGAAGATAAACTAAATTCGATTCGTTCACGTCAAGGGTTTGATTCGCATCGATCATACGAATTTTGACCTTCTTATGACTGTAAGAATCATGGATACTTTCCATCAGGACCTAGATTTGTTGTGTTTTACAAATTCTAGTCGAATATAACTTTTTTTGAGAACTTTAGTTCCATACCTTTATAATGAATGAGCAGATCCTGCAATTGCAATCTGTAATGGCATCAAATTCAATGATGCATGATCCAAAACAACCCAAATAGTATCTTCTCTGTTTTTGAAGACGAAGATAGTGTTTTTTTAATCTAATAACTAAAGATGACAGTTTTGAGATGGTGGATGAGTTCTGTGGTGCATGACTGATCAGGAATTTATGAACTGCTAATGAACTATTGAGCAAGCGTCTTGGTCTAGGGAGGGTCAATTGAGGAAACAAACCTTCCTCATTCCTTGCATATAGCCGAAAAGTTGAATATAAAACTTTTCAAGTATAACCTTTCATTCGAATTTGTTAAAAAGTCAGCTTTTGCCAGATATATATTCTATCACCAACCGAGAACGCAACTGCCCTCCAGTGATGAAGTGAATTGGCTCGCAATCAGGGGGTACTTATAGCAGCTGGGCTACCGATCAGGTTAACACGAACATCAGCTTCTGATCCATCAAGTGTGTTCTCAGCGATTTAACATGAAAACAATATTGTTTGTGTCAGAGTTTGATATACAAAAAATATATTTCTTGAAACTTGGAATTTTTTCAATGCACTCCTTAACTCATTGCTGTTACAGCCGAGTGTAATCTCATCAAGAGATTATTACTTAAAATTAATTGAGTATACAAATGAATAATATCCAATACTGAAATTGAAGAACTATTATTAATAATTCTTATAAATTAACAAAAAATGATCTTTGCTTTATATATGGAAGAGATGATTTTTTCTCTGATCTTGAACAGCCAAGATATTTCGTTATCAATAATTAAAAATCAAAATTTGAGACAATCAAGTTTGTTGAATTTGATTTACGAAAATGACTTCAATTTCAGCGATATTCAAGAAACGTATATGAGAATAAATGTTTGACCAGCCGTCAAATACTTCTTCAAAAAGGTTTCTGAAAACTCAAAGAAAATTCCAAATTCCAAGTACCAAATTTATACATGAAATTTATACATATTAGATCATTTCAACCACATCAAAATCACAGCTCGGTGATTATTGTTACCAAATATGGAACCATACCAAAGATATATAAAAACTCATAAAAAATATATATATGTGGGATTCGTAATTCTGACAGAATTCTTCAAAAATATATAGTGAACGACACTGCTATTTTTAGTCAGATTGACCTAAATAAACCTAATTACTGTTTTCATAACCAAAATGCGTAGATAACTCCAGATTCTTCCCTTGTGAAGAATTATCTAACGTTCTCTTAAAAATTATTTGAGTGTGACATTTTTAAAATATCTACGGTCCAAACATAAGTTCTCAGTACGTACCTTCCTTGATATCACTATTCAGTGATTTTGAATTCATATTCGCGGAGAAAGGAAAATGCTCTGATACACTAAATTATTTCAACATGGCATATTCTACTCTTTAATGGTCGACAAGCTTCAGGAAAACAATGTATCTTAATTGCCGAAAGATCAGAAAAGGGCCGAGAATGTCACATGCATCGTCTTAAGTATCCTCGTACTGTCAGATCATTTGCGACAGCTCTTCTTCTCTTAGCCGTAATGATTGCTCCATTACCGACGGTTAGATGTCGCTAAGATTTTCAATAGGTAAAGTGAATGAATCACGCATAGAGCATATAAATAAGAAATGTAACAGATATATCGTTACACATCCCCCTTTCTCCGCAAAAAAAATTTCAAAGCAGTGCTTTGCAATTTTTTATTTCAAAAATACTTTACTCAAAAGTGATATGTAAATTATAGCTTCTACTGAGTCAAAACCTTCTTTTCCCCCTGTATAACTAACTGACAGGCAAAATGAGTGAAAGGTACTAATAATTAAAGAAATTCCATAATTATAAGCTAAAGCTTTTACTCGTTGTACTCATGACAACCTATGTAAAATAAGAAAAAGAGAATTTGAACAAATTCAAAAATAATAAATCTTTGGTATGTACCAACTGAAACTTCAACTCTCTGCAACTGTAGCAGACTAATGAGTGAAGAAAAATATATAGGTTGTGATGAATGAAGACATCCAGGCCGAGAACCCATACGATCGGAGCCCTCCCAAATAATCCAGCCAAGATGCCCTCTTCGCTGCTAGATGTTATTGCTGCGCCGGTGAGGAACATCTATATCCACACGTCTCCAGATTATTTGAGACAACTACCGATCCCATCGAATCCGGACAAGGAATCCATCATTCAACACAGACCTGGTGAAAAAAAAATATCAATATAAATGTCAACCAATTTGATTTAACCAGCTGTCACCAACAACTGGAGTAACTGTAGTGTCACCAAACTAAAAAAATGAACATAAGGTTCACGAAAAAAAGATGCCAAAATGCATCGTCTTAAGTATCCTCGTACTGTCAGCTCTTCTTCTCTTAGCCGTAATGATTGTTCCATTATCGACGGTTAGATGTCGCTAAGATTTTCAATGGGTAAAGTGAATAGAGAAGTGAATGAATCACGCATAGAGCATATAAATAAGAAATGTAACAGATATATCGTTACAGGACATAGGCTACAAACATTATACTGGCTCCCAAAGACGCAAATCTCAGCTATCACTACGGAATGAAGTTCTGGTATACAAAGTAGTCCTGAAGCTGATCTGGAGCAATGAAATACAAGTGTGGGGAACTGCATAGAACTCAAATGTGGATATCCTGGAGAGCTCCCAGTCAAAAGTGCTCCACATCACTAATGCACCATGGTTCGAACGGATATCAGACATGACCTCCAAGACTTCTGTCAAAAAGAAGTGGCCACCAACATCCAAAGATACAAGGACCGATTACAAGACCATCCAAACGATCTCGCAAACAATCTCCTCACTCAACCGACAAGACGCAGACTAAACGCCATATACCGAGTGACCTACCAAATAGATTCTGACCTAATTTTGTTATCTTCATGATTTGCATAAGAGGGAACTGTCACCTGACATTTTCTTCCATGATTTGTTGATAACTCATTCACTGAATGTAACCTTGTAACAGACTGAAAATGAAGCTGGGCATTGAGAAAAATTCTGATCGTCTATCAGATGAAAAAAAAACTTGTGAAGCGAGATTACTGTAAACATTATCGTTCAATATTGTATTGGGAAAGTTTTTTCCCCAGTGGAAACAAGTATTTTTCACCATTTTTGCACACCTTGCGAATTGTGAAATAACTCTCGGATTCTTTTTACACGCTTTATATTAGCTTCACTTGTATGTTTGTTTGTCTGTTTGTAACCGACTCCTTTGGGCGCGATTTTGACCTACATTTCCAGACGTCCGAATGATTTGAAATTTGGCAGGTGTACATAATTCCGGTGACAATGCATTAAGAAATTTTTGTGTAAAAAAAAAACAAAATGGCGGCTCCAATATGGCGTACGAGTTTTGTGATTATGGTCCGATTCGCTTCAAAATTGGTATCTGAGGGTTTTCGTGGTCGGAGATTATGATTCTTTTGTCAAAATTGGAAAATTCGAGATGGCGGCTCCAGAATGGTGGACGAGTTTTGTGATTATGGTCTGATTCTATTCAAAATTGGTATGTGGGGGTTTTTGGGGTGGAGATTATGATTACCCAATTTGATAACATTATTCCATTTTTTTATTTGCAAAAAAATTATAAAAATAATAGTTTAAAAAAAACACGCTTTTATAAATAAACCACACTAAAAAGTAGGAAATAAATAATAGTTTAAAAAAACTAAAAAACACGCTTTTATAGAAAACCAGACTACAAAAATAGAAAATAAGAAAAAAATTATTTTATTTTAAAAAAAGCGTGGGGTGCATGGTATCAATAATTATATAGTACATTACACACCTAGGGCGGTAAAGTAAGAAATGTCTCAGATCACAGGTAATTGTTGACCGAGGCGATACCATGCACCCCACACTTTTTTTTTAAATAAAATACATTTTTTTCTTATTTTCTATTTTTGTAGTCTAGTTTTCTATAAAAGCGTGTTTATTTTTTTTTTCTATTATTTATTTGATTTGTTGGTTTATCTTATTTTCAGAAATATTGGAAAACATGGATCTGTTCCAAGTCAAAGATGAAAATCTTTCGAACATGAACTAGGCTGGCCATTCTATGTTTCGCTCATAGAGAAAACCTTTAGTCACCCTAATGAGAATTATTGAGTCCAACGAAGAATATGATGCTGTGATTGTTGAACAATTCGCCAATGATGCACTGAAATACTTCGGTTATCACTACAAGGCACCACTCATAGTGTTCTCAGTAATCCGGCATGTTCTTGGTTCAACGATATGGTTGGAAATCCTACGAAGTTATCTTATACTCCACAGATAAATAGTGGATACCCACCAAACATGTCAATTCTGCAGAGAATACGGAACACACTGATTTACGTTTTCCAGAAGCTATCATATCATTTCTATGTCTTCCCTAAACATAATGAAATATTGAAGACATACTTTCCGATTGCTCCCAGTGTGGGCGATCTATATCACAATGCATCACTGGTCCTTCTAAACTCCCATGAAAGTTTTGGTCAACCAGTGCCCCATGTACCAAATATGATACAAATAGGAGGCTTCCATGTTAAAGCTACCGGCACGTTGTCAGGGCCCTTGAAAGAATTTTTGGACAACTCAACAGAGGGTGTGGTTTATTTTAGTATGGGGACTAATTTGCCGAGCGAGAATTTGCCAACTTGGAAACGGGATGTTTTTCTGAAAGTATTTGGAAAACTAAAACAAAAAGTTCTATGGAAATGGGAAGATGATTTACCAGGAAAGCCGCAGAATGTTAAAGTGGAGAAATGGCTTCCTCAACAGGAGATATTGGGTAATTATTCAAGTTTTTTAATTCATGATTGATACAAAGTCGCATCAGCTTGGGCGCGCATAAAGAAAATTTTAACTTTCTGTTGACAATGAGATCATACTTGTACCACATTCTTCTACAAATGTATCATCCAAATTATTTTCTACGGCGAATATTATTGAACTTAGTAGGTTAGGGATTCAAATAAAATACATAATTCGTTCGAACCGTCCATTTCAAATGTATATAAACTATTCATAGAAAAGCTGAGTGTCGACTAACTATGTGTTTCTCATTCCTGAAAGTATCTCTTGTTTATAAGGGCCAGAAGTGTTTATTACAGTTCATAAATCAGACCCTCTTGAGAATGCCGCACAGAGTATTTTTCGATGAATCATAACTATTTGATTTGTGTTTTTGTTTCGGTTCATCTAACGGTAAACTCAACAAATATATTTACCTATAAATCACTTCCAGTCCAACAAAATATGATATTATTCTAAATATGTTAGAATACGGTAGCATAGGCTCTGCCCAACTAACATTAATAGGAAAATTATACGAAATGAAAGACAAAATGTCTCCAAGAAGTCCAAATCAAAGTCACAACTCCAAAGTCATAATTCAGGTGGTGAAAACCATGGTTGAGACCAACAAATCTCCTCCAAAATCCATCGACTTCATAGGCAAAATGCAAAGTGAAAAATCAATTTTTATTTTCTTCTTTCATACCACTAAGGAATTTATATTGAACTAATAGGTGAAATTTCACCTAGAGTTCACTTGCAAAATGTCTACAGGGTCCAGAACTTAAGCAGGCCCTGTTGCGCCCGGCATCCTTCTAGAATCATCCACCTTCAGCGAGGGGAAACCAATAACCTAAAAGGACAGGGCCATGGCATCCGCCGACTGACTAACAGTTGTTAGCATTCACTTAAATATTATTTGTGTTGTAAGTTGAAAACCAGAAAAATTCATAACACAAATCTCTTTGTGCTCTCAAGTGTTTGCTGTGTAACCTTTCATATTCTATGAAATTACCCTTTTACACCTCTAATGGAATGGGGGAAAATTTTTCTTTCTC